>OU895879.1:18401464-19001464 GCA_917627325.4 Chironomus riparius | reverse complement strand
CTGACATTTTTTCCTCGTTCCTTCTAAATATTGAAGGTTATCAGTGAACGATACATGATATGATGTTATTAATGTCTATCCAAAATGAGGGAAATTTATTAATCATCTAGCAGAACTTAAAACTGATAATTCTTTACTAATCTCTCAGTTTTAAGGAGTTTAGGATATCAAATTCTTAAATCTTTTAAGGTTTAATAACCAATTCCTTATCATGTTCAGTTCGGTAAAATTTCTGCACGTTGTAAGTTATTCCTTCACTTCTTCCACCAATCTTCTTATTCTTATTCCATTTCCGTAATCAATTTTGACTATTTTTCAATTTAATGGCACTCTGGAGATTCATTCTGTTTCCATAATCCATCTCTTTTTCTCTCGGTGAGCTTCGAAGAAATTAAAACGAAAAGAAATAAGGAAAATTGGAAAGATTCCGTTTTCCTTTGAACTTTTTTTATTCTCTTTATCCTTCATTCTAATTCGATTTCACGAAATAAAGAAAGTGCCCCTTTTGCTTCGTATAGACGTTAAGAAGAGAAAAAGATTATGAATTGCGGAAGAGCTTTCAAAAGTGAGTAAAAATTTTCTCTTTTCAATTTGTGATTTCCTCAGTTGTAGGATTCGAGCTTTTCCTAACAATAAACTGCTTCCATTGATGCCTTTTTTTGTGATGAATGAAAATTTGACATGCTTAGTTTCATCGGGGACATAATGTTTTTATCTAGGGAAGATGTTTTTTGTGCTAGCCTTTTGATTTTGTGAGGGGAATTGTAAGGATTACAGTCATAGATTGTCAATAAAAAAATGAATGAATGCTTTTATCGTAGGCGAATTAAGGATGTTTGAAACATTTTTAATAAAGGAAATGAGGACATGAAAGAATTGCCAAAATTTATTGTTTCCTCTTTTTGTTTGTTTTAAGATAAATATTTAAAATTGAATGAATTTTAAGGTACGATACTTCGGGTTTATTCGTTCATACGTCAGCCTCTTAAGCTAACTGTAAGGGGTTCATCTTATTTCTTGTATTGTTGTTTAAATCATTCGACTTCGCACGTCTCTTAATATCAGTTAAATCCCTACAATGAATGACTACAGAACCCCACAAAAGCTTAATCCACATTCACGTTTTCCACATATCCACAAACAATCATGATCGCATGAACAACAGAACAGAAATGAATGAAATTACATTCGAAATCGAGATGCACGAGAAAACATTTGCATTTCCATTTATTTTTTTTCTCATTTCGATGTGATGCATTTTGGAATTGATAAGCGCTTGAAAACTGCACGAGATTCAACTAACGCTTTTTATTCTTTCTTTATTTCTTATATTTTTTATGCTTTCAATGTTTGTAATCTGTGCTGAATGTTTGAAAACTTTTATGTCTGTATTTTGTGTGTTTGACTTGCTAACAATCGATATCGTACATTCCATAATTTTGCATTTTTCTGACATTGACTTGAACTTGTCATTGAAAAAAAATGACGATAAAATTTTAAAGAATTTATTGATATTGAAAAATGTAATGGGAAGCCACGTGAGGAAGAAAAGACAAAGAAGAAAAAGGAAAATGTTTATGTTCCATGTGATTCTGAGGAAGAGTTTGATCCACAAGAATTAGTAAAAATAGCAAAACCACCGCCCTCAAATTTTATATGGCCACCAATCATTGAAGAACCAAAAGTTCCAATTGCAGCACCAATATATGTTCCTGTGCCAGAAACACTTCATGTAACAGCAAAACTATGTACAAATATCAGACCATTAGGTTGTCCAGCACCGCGATTAACGACTCAAAGTTTACGTACCATTGAGACAACATCCGATTGTGAGTGTTTACATGTCGAATCTAACATAACAGCCACAACATCAACAACGTCAAATGCATCATCAGAATCTGAATATAAAATGTATCAAACACAAAATAATCATTATGTAAACATGTTCGAACAACATGAACAACAGCAACACCAAGAACAGCAACACGATGATGAGGTTGAAGAAATTAATAAAAAACAAATTGAGATAGATTTACGTAAAACACCTCCACAAATTGAATTGCCAAAAGATATTAAAACTGTTCAATTTGTAGAACCCGAGCCTGGGTATCAACCTGAGACCTTCCTGAATGTTTTCTCAAAGAAAAAGGAAACTTGGCAGAAATTGACTCAAAATGTTGTAACTACAAAAGTAGAAGAAAACTATCAACAATATCTTACAGTTGATCCAACAGATGACAATCCAGACAATACAGATATTGAGGATATTCAGCAAGTAGAAGCTATAGAAGAAACACAACAAGTAGAAACCTTTGAAGAAATCCAACAAGAAGATACAGAAGTTGAGGAAATAAATGAAATGAAGAAAGAAATCGTTGAAAATCAAGAAGAAGTGCAAGAAGGTCAACATGTTGGTAAGCATGATGGAACTTATTATCAACTGGCACCATCAAATATCCCTCAACCTGTGCCAAAAGGTTATCAAAGTAATTTGCAAAAGGCACTAGTTTATTCATCAGATAGACCATATTCTATCGGGAATATTCCACCAACACCTGAACCAAGATTCCCAAGTCTTGATCTTTATGAAAAAGCTGTTCGTGAGGCCGCTACTGAACCAAAAGAAGAACCTCCAAAGAAAAGAGAAATCCCTAAATTTGAAGTTAAGACAACAAAAGAACAACGAAATTTTCCACATGATGAACAAGAAGTCAGACAAGGTAACACACTATTGTCATCGATGATGCGAACAGCATCACCAAGACAAATGGAATTCATCAAGTCAAACATCATTGAAGAAATTACATTACCAGATGAGTTGGATGCATACTTTCCACCGCCAATCTCAATGGTTCCAAATGAGCCATATCCATCAATCAATTCATATCGTACGAAATCACCATTTGTAAGTGCTCTAACAATTGTATCTGATCGTCCATTTACGCCATTTGGTCGAGAGATCAAATCACAATTATCATTGGAACCACCACAATGCAATGCACCAAAATCAACATTTTCAAACGCATTACATACAGCTCCAGAAGAGTCATTTGATCCATCATCATTAGAATATGAATATACTGAAAATAATCCAATTGAATATACAGCAAAAGTTTATGAACGTATTGCAGTTGAGGCGACTGGTGACGAAGAGACGACTGTTTCATCTTACCAGCATGTTGAATCATTTCCGGTGACTAATCAAGATCCTTATCAGCGAGCATACATTCACAAGATTCAACCATGGTCAACTCCAAGTGAACAAATCGCTGAGTGTACTTATAGAGATTCTATTTCAAGCAGCCAAGCATCTACTGAATGCAATGTTAGCGAAAGCCGACGTTGCAGCAAAGCAACAAGCGAGTTTGGAGGATATGATAGCCGACGCACAAGCAGAGCTGCAAATGAATGTGATAGTCGTCGAACAAGCAGAGCTGCAAATGAATATACTGTGAGCGATAGTCGTCGAACAAGCAGAGCTGCAAATGAATATGCAGTTAATGATAGTCGTCGTACAAGTGAAGCCGTTAATGAGCCATGCTGTGTCAAAAAGAATATTAGAGATCTTTTGAAATTTGATGAACCAGAAGAAGAATTTGACCCTGACCTACCATGTCCAAATGCTCCTTATCCACGACGACATGATCAACCATCTCCATTTGAAGGTATGCAAGTCAGAGTTACAAATAAAATGACATCATCACTTCACAAGCCTGATGAAATCCCACAATATCAAAGAAAATGGTTTAATTTACCAACACAAAATCCAGCACGAACACCAGAGCCTGAAGAACTGCGTGAGAATGTAGCACTTGCTTTTAAAGAATGGCATGAAACAAAACAGATTATTGCAAGTCAATCTGAGTCTGTACAACGTAAGGAAATAAGAGTCAAATTTGCTGAAAAGCCACCAATTCCTCATGATACACCCACAAACTCTAGACGCGGTTCAGTGAGCGAAAAAATCCAATGGATGGAACAATCAAAAGCAAAGACATCTGAGCAGGAAGAAGTTAAGTTCCCAACAAAACCAAGCCCAAGAAATGAAAATGCTTTCCCTACTAGAAGCATATCAATTGAGGAAGAAAAGATTGAGGACGAGGATGAATTTAGAGAAATAAGATTCCCTACAAGGTCACCAGTTCCTCCAGCTGAAGGTGCTTTTCCATTGAAAGGTATTCGTAAAAACTCAATTTTCGATATTCAAGAACGTCAAGACAAACAATTTGAGAAACAAAAAAATTTGAAGCAAGAACTTGAGATGCAACAGCAAAGAATGCTTCAAAAGAATCGAATTCGTCAACAAAAAGAACTTCAAAACATGCAGAAGAATTACGAAAAGCTTGCACAAAATTCAATTGTTGAAGAAATTCAACAAAATAATACGCTTTCTGCCTATGAGCAGGAACAAGAATATAAACGTCAACTTGAACTTGAAAAGCAGCAAAGACAGAAGGAAAAAGAATTAAAAGAACAACAAGCTAGAGAACTAGAATATCAACGTCAAATTGAAGAGAAAAGATTGCAAGAAATTCGATTCCAAGAGAAGCGTGAACGTGACATTCAAATACAGGCACAACGTGAGGCTGAATATCAAAAACATCGTGAGGAACAAGAAGAAGCTTTGAGGATTCAGCAAGAAGAACGAGATCTTGAAATGAGGCGACAGCAAGAAGAAATTGAAAAAGAAATTTTAAAACAGCAAGAACAGGAAAGACGAGATGCTGAAAGGCGCGAAGCACGTAGACTTTTTGAAATCCGTCGAAAGGAAGAAAGAGACCGTGAATTGGAAAGACTTGAAACTGAATTGCGTGAAAAGAGAGAACAAGAATTGAAACAGTTAGAAAAAGAAATTCGTGAAAAGCGTGAACAAAGACAACGTGAGGAAAAGGAAGCAGAAATACAGTTACAACAAGAAAGAAAGGCACGCGAAAATGCAGAAAAAGAAGCCAAGAGGTTAGAACAAGAAGCAATTCGTTTACAAAAGGATCAGCAGAACCAATTGCAAACAGAATTGAAAATGAGACAAAAACAGGAAGCTGATCGTAAGCAGCGAGAAGAAATGGAACTTTTTAATATGGAAGAAGAAAGAAGGAGAAATGAAGAAATTACCAAGAAGGCAAAGGCATATCAAGCTACTACTTATTCACAACAAACAGTATGGCCTCCATCAACTTCCTCAACTCCAGCACCACATCAAGCTTTAAGTCAAACTCCTATGTCAATTCCAATTATCAGAACAGACAGTGAAAATGAACTTAATGCTCCAAAGTTTCATTTTGAGCCGTTAGATGAAGAACAAAAAAGATTTATGGCTGGGATTCGTCCACCAAGCACATGCTATTCACCACCAACAGAAGAGAAACCATATCCATCAATTCCATATTATCAGCAACACTTAGCGTTCTACGAAACTGCACCTGATCATTGTGGAATTTTTGATCCACGTTCAATTTCACCAGCTCCAATACAAAATCGCTCAAGGTCACCAGCCTTTGGGCCACCACCAAATCCAATGAGAGCTTTCATTAACAAAGAAAGAGATCCAGTTGTTGATGAATCTGGAATTTACCTTTGTGGCGAACGCCTTTTGTCTCCAGTTTGGTATGAGAAGGGAAATAAAAAAATTCCACCACCTGTTCAGAGAAGGATTCATCCTCAAGCGACATCAACAGCACACCCACCACCAAAACCTGACCTTGAAGCCATTAAAGAAAGTATTAAGCAAAAGAGGCAAGCAACAATACAAGAGAGTGACACAAAGCCACCTCCCACACCTCCCCCAATGCCAAAAACAAGTTACAAAGCAACATTACCAGCTGTGAAAAATGAAGCACCAGAAATTAAAACACAAAGTGAGTTACCGCCAAAAGGCATTGTAGCAAGCCAAATTCGTCGTTTATCCGGTGATGCCTCAAATTTAATGTTTCCAAAACGTTCATCATTCCCATTAAGCGAGTATAATAATGGAATGAAAGTAAGACAAGACGAGATAGGACATAATATCACCGTGACTGTACAATCATCATCATCATCTCATTATATTAAAAATATTCATCATAATGATCATATCAATGTAAATAACAATCATATGCACCACCATAATCTCAATTCTAATGCTATCGCTTCAGCCAGCTTTCACAATAATAATAATAATAATCTTAATAATTTTAATAATCATGAATATCCCATCATCGTCGATAATAATAATAATAATAATAATAATAATAATAAGACTATTACGTCCACAACATATCCAAATTATTCAAATGTTGACAATGTTCGTGTTAACCAAATAGGTTCTGTAGGTCAACCAGGTGCTTTAGCTAAACACGGTCGTACATTTACAACCAGTGGACCAAATCGTGGTCAGGGTATTTTGACTCAACCCGCATCCGGTCGCATCCCAATTTGTGGCTCATGTGCTAGCCAAATCAGGTTCGACATAAGTTTTATTGTTGCTATTGTGCGTGTTTGTGTGAATTTTCGAATTATTTTTCTTTGTTGTAAGTTTTATGTGTCGTTGCATGATTTATGATATTTGGGTTACACATAATACATAGTTTGGAACTAACTTTCGTTATTTACTGATAAAGTTTTTCTTTTGTGAGATTTCTTCTTGCTGTTGTATGCGAATTAAGGAATTAAAGATGAAAAGTTGAAAAGATTTTTGGGGACTCATAGGACATACAAATTTGTACAAGCCTTTAATTACCGAAATATAAAACTTTAGAAAAGTTTAAAATGTCTAATTCTATAAAAAAAGTTGCGAGATTTATGTAAGAAAAGATATTAAATCTTGCATTCACTGCCAATAATTTAATAATGCTTAAAAAATTAATTGATTTATCTTGCATGGTTTGTTAATTCTGAAAAATAAAATGACAACCAAATTCAGACTGGAATAAATCATTCCTAGCAAAATCAAAAAAAAATTAACCTTAAAACCAAACTTAATTTGTTGTTTTTTGTTTGTTGTGTGCCAGCCAATCCAATTACTAACAATAAGGAGAGCATGATTGCCACAGACTTGCTAAAGGAATCTGTAGATCGTTTGAATATAAACTCTCAGAACTCTGATTTCCGTAAAAATGCATCAAGCGTTCTAGCTGCAATGTTAGAAGCTAGGATGGTTAAGAAACAACAGAATCAAGTAAATAAATTTGAGGATCCTGAATTTCTACCACCACCTCCACCACTTCCATCAACAAAACCACCAAATCCAATTAATCATGATCAAGATTTGCCACTTCCACCTCCACCCTCCCCATGCAAAATTCCACTCTCGATATTAACGCCTCCATTATCGAGTGATGAGAATGACTTGCCACAAAAGAAGAGCTGTGGAAACAACAATAACAATACGGAAAAGGTCACTTATCGTCATAAAAAGCATCATCACTCAAACAATCAATCACCAGACTCATCACCATCGTCCTCCACGTCATCATTTCATGGAATTAGCAAGCCTGAATTATCCATACATGCGCGAGATCGTCGTTCGTATATCGAAAAAAATAATAATAACAATACTAATGGACATCATTTCAATGGCAACGAGATATCCTTTAATAATTCAGTAGATAAAGACACATTAGACACAATAGCTAACGACCTTGCCAACGGTCAGAATCCGGTTTGTGATAAATGTAAATGTAAGATAACAAGGTGAGTAGTATGGTCCTATAAACACGATCTACAATTTCTTCAATCCCCTTAAAATTAACTTTTGCTACCGCTTGTCGTTGCCTGTTTGCTTGTCATGCATGAAACGTGTGAAACTTGTGCAACACGTTTGTGCCTTTAATGGAAATCAATTAACACTCTTTTTCATTTTACTTCCATTTCTTTGCCTACATAAAAAAATTATGTATATCTATAGAGGACCATTTGTAACAGCACTTGGAAGAACTTGGTGTCCAGCTCACTTTTTGTGCGTGAACCAAAACTGCAGACGTGAATTGATGGATATTGGATTTGTTGAAGAGAAAGGAGATTTGTATTGCGAATACTGTTTTGAACAATTCTTGGCACCACCATGCAGTAAATGCAATGGAAAAATCAAGGTAATGACAAAATTTAAGACTTCAAGGTCAATAGTATGACAGTTCGCGTGCCAAAAAAACTATCCTTAAACTGAATCTACTCTTTCAGGGAGATTGCTTAAATGCCATTGGCAGGAAGTTCCATCCAGAGTGCTTCAAGTGCACATATTGCTCAAAATTGTTTGGAAATAATCCATTCTTCTTAGAAGAGGGTGAACCATACTGTGAAGCTGATTGGAATGAGTTGTTTACAACAAAATGCTTTGCCTGTGGCTTCCCAGTTGAAGCTGGCGATAGATGGGTTGAAGCTTTGAATAATAATTACCATTCACAATGTTTCAATTGCACTGTAAGTTTCTTGGAAGGAAGTTTTTTTTTCAGATTGAACCTTTTTGGGTTTGGGGAAGTATTGAACATTTACCGTTACATTACATCTGTTTGCTCTTCGTAATGGAAATATTTGATTGCTTCTCTTCAACTTTTTGACCCAAAACAGCACAAAGTTTAATTCATTGATATTTATTTTTTACTTTTTTTTCTATAACAACTTAGTACTGCAAAAAGAACCTTGAAGGACAAAGCTTTTTCGCAAAGGGTGGCAGACCATTCTGTAAAAACCATGCTCGTTAAGAAGTCCCACAACCCAAATGTAATCCACAACTTTAAGGGCATCAAAGAAGAAGAAAAAAATATATAAAAAATTCGCACATGTAAAAAGAAATTCGAGATTCGATTGACAAATGCCTTTAAATTGTGTATTTTACACCCGCAAAAAAAAATCATATTATTTAGCTGAATCAGGGGGAAATTTACTCAGCCTAAAATTTTTTTTGAGTAAAAAATTATTAAAACAAAAGCGTAAAAAAAGAGTAAAAAGTGTAAAAAAAGAGTAAAATGTGTAAAAAAAGAGTAAAAAGTGTAAAAAAAGAGTAAAAAGCGTAAAAAAAGTGTAAAAAAAGAGTAAAAAGTGCACTTTTTACTCTTTTTTTACGCTTTTTACTCTTTTTTTACACTTTTTTACGCTTTTTACTCTTTTTTTACACTTTTTTACGCTTTTTACTCTTTTTTTACGCTTTTTTTACACTTTTTACTCTTTTTTTACGCTTTTGTTTTAATAATTTTTTACTCAAAAAAAATTTTAGGCTGAGTAAATTTCCCCCTGAGCTGAATGAAAGAAAAAAATGCTATTTTTATTTTATCAAATCATAAACATTTAAAAAATTAATTTTTTTTTGTTTTTTTCAAATTTTATTATTAAATTTCTCTTTTTTCTTCACTACTTAAAAAATAATATTAATTAAATGTTAAGAAAATCATCATAAAAAAATGATTAACAATTTAGTCACAATTTTTATTCAAGAAAAGGAATTATGCGCTACATGAAACACTTTTAGTCGTAATATTAAGGAAAAATTTTATTTTATTCAACAATTTCTCATCAAACTGTTACTTAATGTCGGTGTGAATTTGTCTTGAGTTTTTTTTTGGTCTCGAATTTCGTCGAATGAATATTTTTTTATGTCAGATCAGGTCAAAAATTTGAATCCTTATGAGAAATTTTAGCTTGTTCAAAAATTTACCAAAAAATGAGTCCAAATTGTTTAAGTCAAATTCACATCGAATGATTTAATGGAATTTTTTAAAGAGATTAAATTTCTGATTTTTTGTATCTTTTGCATAGGCAGATTTATAGTTATACTTTGGGTTTGCTCCATGGATAATAAAATAGCTAATGACTTCGGAAAAGTCTTTTTTCTAGAGAAGTAAAAAATCAGTCCTATAGATTGATCTAAAATTCTTGGTGATCAGATCAAAAATCAAAATTGATTATCTCTTTAAAAATTTCATATAACTTGACGCAAAGTCACTTAATTTTAAGCAATATCTTTTTTCTCTTCATAAAAATTATTTTTTAATAAATTTAATTTTTGAATATTTTTATCACAATCATGAAAGAAAAGTTAAGTTAATTTAACAAAGAATGAGAAAGTGATGAAGAAGATGAAAGTTATAAAATAATTATACAAAAAAAACTTGTTAAATATTGTTTGATTTTTAATTTAAAAAGGAAAAAAAATTGAAAACTAAGAAAAGAGACAATGAGAGTGAAAGAAAATAAGAAAAACAGTGAAGAATTTTACGAATTTATTGGTGGAAGGTGTCGATTAATTATTGATTATCAATGTAACAATAATCTTATGCAGATGTACACGTTACTTATTATTTAATATCTTTTCATTCTCTGCTCTTTTTATTTGCGAAATAAAAAATAAAAGCTCAAAAATTGAAAATTGTTTTAATTCTTTTTTTACAGCATGTCATTAGATGTAATCAGAGATGAGGAATAAGGTTCAATTGCTTTTTGAATGTATGAAGAAGTTTTACAATTTTGACATTTATTCACAATGGTTCTTTAAAACTTGGTGAGCTGAAGTAGAGTCGAGACTGGGTATGAGAATTTTTCACTTTTCCTTTTTCGAATCATATATAGTATAAATGAGGCTCTAATCCTTCCATTGAATGCTACATGCAGAAATGTCATCAAATGAGTGGTTCGGATCAAACCATAAACTGTAGGTCTAGGTTTGAATGCAGTGGTTTGGCGCATCATTACTCGTTAAACTCCCATTAGCTGCAAAACGTCCTAGCGCACTTCTGGATCACAATTGATCTGAATAGGTAAAAGTTTTTTTTTCTTTAAAACTTAATCATTAAACTCCATCGTCCACACTGAAAACGCCTTATTGAATTTTGAGTTATTAATATTAATTGCTCGAAATTTCAATTTCCATCCTTAATTCTTTAGAAATTAATAACAACCAAAAAGTCACAACAATTTATTTATTTACATAACATTAAAATCATGAAAAAGACAATAAAGTTAAAATGTGCCAAGCCAAAGCGTTATGATAATATTTACTCAGGAATGATTTCAGTTTCAGGTATTTTGTTTAAAGTAAACAATATTATTTTCTTCTCATTACACAAAATTGCCTTTTATTTTAACGAAACGTTATCACTTTAATTTACTTTAAATACATAATTTGTTTCAGATTATGACGCAAATTGTCCGAATTCTATTCTCACAAGGCTGAGCATGTTTCTGGCACACATGAGAAAATAAAATCTAATAGTATTTCTAAATATGAATGAATATAAACTTTCAAAGCAGACATAAAAGATCATGAAAATAAGTCACCTTTGAGGCTTGTTCATTTAATTTCTTTATGACTAACTGTGCTGAATTAGATTTGTTGTACAATTGTTTGTCATTCAAAAGTCAAATTTAAGCTATTTTTAGAAAAATTATAAACAACTCTAATCAGAAGTTTTGAGGAGGTATTAACATTTAATTCCAAATTAGATTTTGATTTTGAAAAAAAAAAACTTTTTAAAAAACTACGTTTTTCGCGTAGACTAAAAAGTAGAAAATAACTTTTATTCTTGGTTGTAAAGAATTTGGTTTTAAATTTTCAGATTATATTTAATAAATTTTTATATCCTAGTCAATATTGTTCACAAAGTTTCGAATAAGTGCATTTTGATCTTATCGTATAACTCAACAACTTAAAAACGTGGGCGCATTAATTTAAGTTTATCATAAAGTATTGATTTCACATAAACTTATTTCTCCTCTTATAATGCGCCCACGTTTTTAAGTTGTTGAGTTATACGATAAGATCAAAATGCACTTATTCGAAACTTTGTGAACAATATTGACTAGGATATAAAAATTTATTAAATATAATCTGAAAATTTAAAACCAAATTCTTTACAACCAAGAATAAAAGTTATTTTCTACTTTTTAGTCTACGCGAAAAACGTAGTTTTTTTAAAAAGTTTTTTTTATAAAGTATTTTATTTTCAACTTTTTAGTCTTATTCTAATGAAATAGAGAAATAAAGATTATAGTAGGTTTATAGGTTACAGGTGTGTTGAACTCCACTTCGTTGCACTTCGTTACGTTCAACTGTTTATAGATCACAGTAGGTTTATAGGTTACAGGTGTGTTGAACTTCGTTACGTTCAACTGTTTATAGATTACAGTAGGTTTATAGGTTACAGGTGTGTTGAACTTCACTTCGTTGCACTTCGTTACGTTCAACTGTTTATAGATCACAGTAGATTTATAGGTTACAGGTGTGTTGAACTTCACTTCGTTGCACTTCGTTACGTTCAACTGTTTATAGATTACAGTAGATTTATAGGTTACAGGTGTGTTGAACTTCACTTCGTTGCACTTCGTTACGTTCAACTGTTTATAGATTACAGTAGGTTTATAGGTTACAGGTGTGTTGAACTTCACTTCGTTGCACTTCGTTACGTTCAACTGTTTATAGATCACAGTAGGTTTATAGGTTACAGGTGTGTTGAACTTCACTTCGTTGCACTTCGTTACGTTCAACTGTTTATAGATTACAGTAGGTTTATAGGTTACAGGTGTGTTGAACTTCACTTCGTTGCATTTTTTTACGTTCAACTGTTTATAGATTACAGTAGGTTTATAGGTTACAGGTGTGTTGAACTTCACTTCGTTGCGTTCAACTGTTTATAAATTACCAGTTTTCAATGGGAAATTAGTAACGACTTTCAAAATTTTTCATTCGTTTTATAAAATTTAATTTTTTTAAAGCATTCATTAGTAAAGCACATTAAAAATCACTCGTAAAGATTTTGTGTTTATCTGTACCATTTCTACTTCATAACGTGTGGATTCTTAACATAAAGATGCAAATCACATATGTAACGTATTTATAACGGATTTTCAGATTTAAATTCAATGAATATCATTTATATGTTATGCAAAAATACGTCAAACCGTTAATAAAAAGAAAAGTCAATTTAATTAAGTTGGTGAAGTGTTATAAATCATGCAATACATTTAAAACAGCATAAATTTATGCTCAAACTATGTGTGCTAAATGCACATCGCATATTAATAGTTATTTTGCATTAATTCGTAACGGACTTGTGCTTAACGGATTTTTTGAAAATTCAAATTTTCACTTACGAATATTCATGAAAAAATTACATGTCAATTTTTTTGTCTTACCAGAATATCTTTAGCTGCTCAAATTTATGGTATAATTAATAATTAGTAATATTAATTAAACTATAATGAATCATTTAAATGACTTTAGAGCATCACAAGTATAATATTTAATACAAATCAAAATTTTTTATCATTGACATTGGATTTTTTCCCATATAAAAAAGTTTTACATAAATTGTACTATAATTAAGCATTTTTGTGTTTCCAAAGTGTTAAAATATTGTATTGTCACCGGGAATACATGTGCATTAAAAATTTGAGCTCGATTGGAGCAGGAGAAGTGGTCGAAAAATTGATCGCAAGATTTGAAATTTTTTGCAAACAAACAAACAAACAAACAAGAAAGCAAGTTAAGAAAAACGTAGTAAAATTTGAATTATTTTCAGCAGAACAGAATTTTTTCTTTAAAGAATATTTGGTAAAAATTTGTTTTTAAATAGTCAAAATAAAAGTCAATTTAACTTTAAGATTTGCATTGATGTCCTGAAAACTAATTCAAACTTAAACTTAAACACAATGCATTTCTAAAGACAACTATTTTTATTTTTATTATTCACACTAGTGAGCAGGAAGCTTCATAAATTAGTAAACATGATCCATAATCAGTATTTTCAATTGAATATTTATTCTTAATTTATATCAACTTGAAAGCATCATCAAATAAGAAGAAGAAAAAAATAAATTCAGCACAATATACATTAATGTATTGTATACATCTTTGAAAGTATTATATTTAATAAACAAGTCTCAATTATCAATTTAAACTTAAATTCCTCAGTCCTCTCATTTGTTGCCCTTAATACTGTGTGAGAGTAAAATTGCTTGTTCAAATGCTCATTATTGTTCTTTTCGTTTGTTTGTGTGGATTTATGTGGATATAGAAAGCTGAACTTCTAGATTTAATGAACTGAATGTAGTACAATTTGTTAGAATTCTTCTTGTTATTTTTCTCATTGAACAAAATATAAATGCTCTCATTTATGTGTACTTTAGTTGAATATAGTAGCTACATATTATTCTTCCCACGCAATTAATGTATTAGTTTATATTGGTTTTACATGTTCTACTAAGTTGTGGTTCAATTAAGTTATTCGCAATAATTCGTAGATGTAAATGTAATAGTTTTTCGAGGATTTTTGAAGGATTTGCATACAATTTGACAATAGCTTTGCACTTATTTGATGCAATAATTTTGTTTTATTTTGGATAAGTCTGTTTTATTTGTTAAAGTTTAAAAATTGTTTCTGAAATTCTTTCAATTCGTTTCAGACAACATTTGTTGATTATTCATTATTCAAGACTCTTAAAATTTATGTCACTTGAAATTAAGAAGAAGTTAAAATACTTAAAATCCCAAATTAAATCTCAGAATTCCATTATTCTCTCAAAATTCAGACTAATCAAAGTTATTTCAAATTTGTAGGAAGATTTGATATTTAAATGAGGCCAATTGAGAATTATTTAATCTAAAATTTTATTTTGAAAGTTAATGGCTGCAGATAGTGGTCTCCCCTGATGAACAGATTCAAAGATTTTTTTATCTGACCTTTTGCTATTTCACTTTAGATGCTACATTGTTGAAATTATCTTACATATCAGCATACTGAAATTGATCAATTAAAATGATTTGAATGTTTTTTTCAAAATTTATAATATTTTTAAATTTTTGCCTTAGTTTGATTGTGATTATGATTCAGAATCTGTACAATTTCTGTGTATTAATTGTCCACATCATTTTTTTGAAACTTTATTAAATCTTTGTAATGTGAAGTTTCACTCTATGTAACTCCAATTTCAAAATTTTAGGTTCAATTTGTCAATTTTTCAAACTGCTGATCTAAATCTTATTAAACTTAAGATAATGGCTCTAAAAATTCATTTGATCTTATTGGATTTGAAATATTGGCCATGAACGTTCACTGGAACTGATTGTTTTGAAGACAATTGAAATTGATGTTTACTGATATCATTTGAGGCTCTTATCCTGATACGAAGCTTGTGATAAAAGGGGTAGGGGGTCTAAAAATCCAGTTTTTCATGTTATGTAGTAAAATTAAGAACAGAAAAATTTGTAAGAACCCTCAACGAAATTCCATTAACAACCCTTTCTTTAAGTCGCGAACAATTTATACTTTTGTGAAGAAAAATAAATAAATAAAAGAAGAACGTTTGTGTGGCTATTTTAAAAATTGAAGAAAGTGATGAAACAAGAGAGAATATTTTGTGCCTTTATTGCCCACTTACTTGATATGGTTTTAGACCTTTTTTGTTTATTTAATATTTTGTAATACATTTTTTTGGTAAATATTGATAAATAGTAATATATTTATCAGAAATCCTAAATATGCAACTCGAGAGAAAGAGCTAAACAATCTGTACACGAGAGAAATACTAATACAAAACTCACTCAAATAAATACAAAAAGTCTGTTAGAATGATGATAACAGAATAAGTGATGAAAAAAATAAAAAAATTATATTACTTATTATTTCATTCATCAAATCTTGTGTGTCATTTAGCTCTCGACAATCATATTGTCAACAAGTGTGTAGTAAAAAACATTAAAAATAAAAATACAAAAATGATGGTAAATGCAAGAATTCGACGTGAACAAGTTTGTGCACGATGCAGGAACCATGGAATGGCTTCAGCATTAAAAGGGCACAAAAAATTTTGTTCCTTCTTAAATTGTGATTGTGTAAAATGTAGAGAAACAAAAATAAGGCAAAAGTTTATTGCCCGTGAAATTGCATTTCACAGGAAAAATTCAAGAAGTAAGTTCTCGGGTGAGAGAAGTAATTCTCTAGAGGCAGCACCGAAAACAATAAATGATTTAGATATTTCATCATCAAAATATTTATGTGAAGTGAGAAGAAATCAAATGTGTGCACGATGCAGAAATCACGGAGAAAATCAGCTCATCAGAGGACATAAAAATTCGTGTCCATATAGTAATTGTGGATGTGAAAAGTGCCAAATCACAAAGGAAAGGAGAAAAATTATGGCAAAGCAGATTAAAGATTACCGAATGAATCCAAAGAATTTAGAAAGAATGGAAAGCATGATAATGTCAGACTTTGCAACAGAAGAAAATGATTCTGGATATTCTGGAAGTCCAAATACCAGTCCAGAAGCTGACGTTGAAATGATTTCATTTCCAACCATAATAGAAGAATCTTCAAATTCATCTGAAAAAGACGATGATCAATTGACAATTGATCTTACAGAAAAGTCTGACACACTCGATACAGAAGCAATCTTCTCTCGTATTCCACCAGAGATGCTCAACACTTTTTATATGGTACAGAGCCTCTACGAAAAATACTGTCTTAATGACTGTCAAAGTAAGATTCAATTTGTGTATGCATTCGTGCTACTAGCTCATCAAAATTGGTCATTTGTTGAAGGTGCATTGACAAAAGGTATGTATTTTCAAATTATTATTTCCCGACTGTTGTGAAGCCAAGCTTCCTAATGTGTTACCAAAAAATTTGAAAAAATAAAAGTGAAGTGAAAAGACATCGTCAGAAATGAATAAATAAGTGATAAAGAGGAGCTTAAAGTGATCGTACTCTTCTTATAATTCTAAACAAAAAAAAAAAAAAAGATTAACACGACACTGAATCAACCAAAATAACATGGAAATTGCATGAAAATTATGGCTCAAAAATTTAATTGGAATATTTTTCCAGATTTTTGTATGAAACTTAATATTTCTAAAATAGACATAGGAATCGCAAAATTTATGTCCATAAATATTTTAAACTCTCGGTCTTATAATTAAAATACTAATTTTTCCTGCAGAGCATTTCATTGTTTCCGGGTCTCACCTAAAATGCTGGAAGTCATAGCTATAAAATCTTATAGAGACATTCATGAAACTCTAAAGTAATTATTAAGATTATTATTTCAAATCTTTTATGTCTCAATCGATTAATTTTGTTTATGTGTTATTCTCGGGTTCCCAATTTCAACCTCCAATTCATTTCCTTTTAATAATACCTGATAGAACAGGAACCCGATATATCCAGACATTTACTCATTGAAATAATTGTAAATGTCTATTTATAACGGTATTTTGTCTACTAGGGTTAAGTAGAAAGACAGAATTAATCGACTAAAAATATAAAAATCTTGCAATAATCTCATATACATATGATTTCATCCATGACACTTTTGACATTGATAAGCATAAAATCTGTCAGAGGAGCTGAAAATCGTAAGTATTGCCAAACTTATTAAAGAAACAGTTTTAAGAGAAATCTTGAGCTGAATCTTGTAAATTAATGATATTTTAGTATTACATTAAATGACGCATTTATTAATTTCACCATGCTGCTTATGAAAAATGAAAAATTTTAGCAAAATAATTTCATCATGACTAACAAGGTCATTAACATTTTAAAATATCTTTAAATATGCTTTCCTTAATCAGGATTTAATACTTTCTTAACAATATGACAAGTGTAACTGCATGAACTTGTGATAAATTAAAATTTTTAAATCGAGAATTTTCGATGCTGATTGTTCTTAATCAAAAACATTGCAAAATCGTAATACATTTTTATTGCAAGCGTTTAATCATTTTTTGCTATCATTTACATGCATACGCTTCCATCAAATAAATCATTATCATATTATAAACTAATAAAGTTTAATAAAATCTATAAATAATGCTAGTGATAAGATCAAAATTAAATTCTAAAACTTTAGCGAATAAACATTAAATTCAAATGTTGATAATTAATAGTTTACTCCTAATCTAGTTGAAGGCAGTATTATCTAGAATTAAAATATTAATGAATGACTTAAATTAATTTGTAGAAACTTTAAATTAATTGTTGAATTCTGTGTTATTCGCAAATGTTACGATTAAATGTTTAAAATTTAAATATATGTGCATTCTTGATTTCCTTCTTAATTTGATTCAATTTTTTTGCATAGAAACATTTTATATTTTCTGAACCTAGTCAAAATATTTATTTAAGGAAAACAAGAATAATTTTTTTAAAATTGTTATCATTGAAAATAAATTTAAATGTGATCATGACTTAAGTGTACTAAAATAAATCTTCTGGAAGGAATAAAAGAATCATTAAAATGATTCTTAAAAGATTCTTAAAAATATCATTTTTAAAGTAATTTGTAGTGAAAAATTTAAACAAAACTTAGGTCATGCGAATGAAAAATGTCTTTGACATTCTGTATCCTTCATAATTGTAAGCCTGTAACATAATTAACAAGAACTTTTGTGTAATATTTAATTAAAAACTACCATAAATGTAAAATATTCACATTGTTAAGCCTGACAATGAAAGCCTTTAATCTTAGGAAATGTAATGTGAAATTCTTTTATTTAAAGCTTTATGCTTAATTACAGAGCTCAAAGTTGAGTCAACTTCATTTTTTTTCGGGTCAATCTAAAGTTCTCTCTTAATTCGAGCTCTGCTTAATTATATAAGAATGTATTTTTGCAGCTTTAACTTGAAACAAATGTGAATCTTTTACTTTTATGATTTCTTCTTCTTCTTCTTTTTTACTTTTGAATATCAGTAATTTTATTTAAAATATTTAAACGGAATCATGTAACACAAAATTTACGAGTAAGTAAATGGAAGAAAATGATATTGCATTTTAATAATCGGTTAAATGATTTATATTTGAGATTTAGTAGAGCTTTTACTTGGTTGTTGATAATTTTGTATCATAATTAATAGAATTACCTAAGAGTAGTAGCAGAAGCATTTTAATAGTTTTTGAGGTACTATAATGCTTTGAGGTTCTGAAAGGGACGTCATAAATAGCATAGAATAAATAAATAAAGGTCTTGACAGTTAAATAAAACAAGGTATAGATTAAGTTATGTCATTATACCGATAATATTTGCTATTCAATTTTTCATTTAAATAAATTTCAATTCTAAATAAATCAATACTAATTTAACCATTACTTCAGGTTTATTGTACTCTGAAGAATTTTTCAAGTCTCATCAGCATATGGCAAGTGAGAATCTTTCTGATGTCTCCTCATCACCACCTCCTCTTCATTCATTACCTCAACAAGTAAGAGTTAGACCAATGAATGGAAAATTTTAGAATTAAAGCAAACAAATCAAGACATTAAATTTACATTTGTACAACAAATTCTGATGGACATCAAACTGTAATGCAAGAACAAGCAACACAAAATATGATGAACAATTATCGGAATTAGATAGTAAGGAGAATAAGGAAATCTATAATAAGCACATTGAATATAGCAACTAGCAACTAGGAATCATAAGAACAACAAGCTTATATATTAAAATTATTACATCTCACATCGCATTGAATGAAGAAAAAAAATGATTTGATAATTTTTTTGACCTTCTCAAAAGAGAAGTGTATTTTTGTGTATATATAGAAAATTTACATAAAAGAGAATTTAAAGTCAATTTGTATATACAATAAGATGATGATAATAATGATGATGACGATGATTCCATATATAAATAATAAGAATCGTCTGTGAAAGCGTTATTGAGAGAGAAAATTCGAGAGAGATTGAGAACAACAAATTTATATTACATTAAATAAATAATGATTGTAAGTAATAACATCATCAATTCACATCGTACAAAATGCTTATCGGGTAAAAATTTCTTCTTTTCTCGCATTTTTTTATTTTATTTTTATTTGATGAATTTCGAATTTAAGTCGGTTAGAAAAATAAAGATTTAAAAATAAATATTTTTGATTGTGCTTATTTTTTAACCTTTTTGACCTGTTTTCAGAGTATTATTGATTGTGGGAACACACATTCTTAAAAAAAGGAACTTGCACATCATAGACTTTTTTTATGTGATTATATTTATTTATTTAATAAATTGTCTCGTGTATAAACTGATAATGCTGTTAAGCTGAGATGTATGCTTTCGCATTTTAAAGCGTTTATTTTTAGAAGTTGTTTATGAGTTTAATTTGAAAATGACATCATTATTTTTTAACATGGGAACTTGTTTTGTGATGTATTCCTTTCTTCTTAATTTCAAAATGCTTACCAAAAATCAAAAGTTCAAAAATAATGTATCAATGACATTGTGCATTATGGAGTTTATTTTGCTCGATGATTTCCTCAAACATTGACTTTATCGGCATTTTACTTTTCAATGAGCATTTTCTTTAACTTTATGTTTTCATTTGCAAATATGAAAGCATGTGTGTTCAAGCATGGGTGCATGGCAAAGCAAGGGGGTCTGTTGCTCGAGGTGCCTTGAAAGACCACCCGCCTAATCTCATAGAAAGATGCACCAGAAAAGCTAAGGTAATCGTGAAATTCCATTTTATTTTAGATTTAGTCACGAGTGTAAAAATCTTTGGATCGGAAATTTAAATACAAGAAAAAGAATTAAATTTAAAGCATTTTTTTTTATCAAACTGCATTTATGATTTCTATGCACCTTCTTAATTTTCCAGATCACTTTTCTTCATTACAAATCGTCAGTTTAATGTTTGAATTTGCTTAAAACTGATCTTTAAGGCCAACGAAGTAAGAAGTCGAATGGGTTTGCGTCAAATTGAATCATTCAATTTCTCATCCAAAATCTATTCTCGTGTATTACATTAAAAATATTTATCTAGTTTGAAATTCCTCATGAATCATACTCATCAATTTACTAAGATAATAAAAAAAATTTTTTTATTATAAAAAAGAACTTTTTGAGCGATTTTTTATTTTGTGATTTCCTCATTACATGAATATAGAATTGAGTAAGTTCTATTGAATTTCATATTTCCAGTTTACAAGATGCGCATGCTGTCAAAATTGAAATGAGTTCCAGATTCAAAGCTACTGAAAAGTTTTTGTTGAAGATTTATATGCAAAGGCTGAACAGAGCTTGTTTTCTTAGTATTTCAACACTATTTAACAGAAATATTGCACAACTCAGTTACTGTTGATGAAAAAAAATAAAAGTTTTTGGAAGAATCACAAAAAGATGATCCTTTACAGCCCCAAAAACTTAAAACAAATAGTCAGCCTAGCTAATATTTATTGCATATAAATGTTGGCATTTTGAATTCATAAGTTTTCCAGCAAATTCAATTTAAACTTTTAAGCAAAATTTACATGTTGTGCAAAAGTTTGGCAAAAGTAATAAAAAAAAAACGCATTTACTATAAGTCATGCAGCTGTTCAGTAGAGTAATACACGAATTGTATTATTTACTTGATGATCTAATTATAAAATAATCTTTTAATTTTTAATGTAATATAATTATAATATTTTATATACATTTATGTACATTTATGTGCTGTTTTTATAAAAAACCTCTACATATTCAGATCAATTTGAGATCTAGAGGTGCGCTAGGGCGTTTCGTAGCTTATGAGAGTTTAACAAGTGAGGATTTGCTAGACGACTGCAATTAAACCTAGACTTACAATTTATAGTGTGATCCGAACCACTCCTTTAATGACATTTCAACCTGGAGCCTACAAAGGAAGGCTGTGAGCCTCATTTACAGAATTTAGTGAAAAATTTCTCATACCCAGTGTCGAACCAATGATCGCTGTGTCGGTAGTGCAATGATTAGGTACCGAAGTACTTAATCATTCCGCCACCGAGCCACTTCAGCTGTTCTTATAAGAAGTATTAAATAAGAACATAAGAGACTCAAGACAAAACGTTTACAAGCTAACATTAAACATCTCAATGTCACAAAAATCAGCAGAGAAAGAAAGACTTTTTCATAACGAACTGCTGTCAGCGCTTACGTTCAAAGTTTTCTTGTCCTTTTTTATTAATAAACTTTTCGTTGCCTTCCTCGAACATTTTGTGTATAAATATATATTCAGTTCTGTTCTCACTCGTAAGGAAATTCAATTACGATGAAATGCATGTTTTTTTCATCATAAAGTTATGATCTTTATGACTGTGCTTTTTATTTTGAATTTTCCCACTTTCATTGCTGTTACCTTTAAATCCTAAATCTTTCTCAGATTATTCGACAAAAGAAAATGTTTTATTGTGTTGATTCATGGGGCATAGACACGTATGAGTTGGGTAGTAAAATACTCAAATCTTTTTTATTCTTAGAACTTTCTGAATTGTTAACGAATTAGTTTTGAAATATATAAGCGCAAGGATGTACGCAGGGATGCAGTTTAGGGTAACGCTAGCTAGACTTCACTTCTTCCTTAGCAGCATTTCTTCCTGAAAAATAAATAAATAAAAAACAACTTTTCTCATAATTTTATGTCATGGTCAACGGTAAAATATAATTTTTATTTTTTTCTCGAGTTGCTTTTCAATTTTTAAAGTTTTTTTTTTAAATTTCATTTCTAATATTTACAGTGAGTAATTTACAAAACTTTCATTTGTTTATAAAATTTTATTCTTCTTAGTTTTAACAAAAAAAAAACTTTTTAACTTCAGAAATTTTATTCGACTAGAAAAATGAGTTAAAATTAATAAATTTATTTTACTAGTTTTTTTGTTTTTATTAAAAACCTAAAGCTTCATTTGCAAATAATTTTGTTCATCTTAATACTTTTTAGAAGTGAAAAGAATTAGGGTTTTGGAAATTTCTTTTGTGATTCAAAGTCATAACCAAGGGTTTTTTAGATTGAACTGAATTAGCATGATTTTAGTATGATAGTGACTTATTGTGTCACAAAAAGTTCAACGAATCATCTGAGAGTATACAAAGATTATGTTACACTGCCATTGAAGTAAATTTGTGTACCCAGCGTATTTTCTGTAGACATTCTTTGATTAATACAATCAAAAGTAATACCAAGAATCACAAAAAGACTTCCTAACCACAGGAAAAATGTTGGCAGAAAACGGACTGGAAAATATTGATTTGATTTTGATAAGCAAAGTTTCACGCTGATTATGAAGATTATTTTATTTTTCCAGCAGAATTTGATTATTCCGATCCAATAAACATGAATCATTAAAAATCTTTCCATTAATTAAATTACAAAATTTTACATCATCAAATTTTTTCCATATCCGTTTTTACATCCACAGCTTCCTTTTCATTTAAACGTGAAAAATCACAGATTAAAGTTTTTTAACAATTTTTTTTTCATCGATTTTCCGATTCAAATATTTTAATTAAATGTTTTTTTTCCTCTTATTGAACATGTATACACACTCCCTCAACTTCCTTTCACTCTTATCTAAGGTTTATCTATTTTGCTCTCTTATCTGTTGACAAAAAAAAATTGTACCTTTTTCCTGCTGCCTATGAATAGCAAATATATATTGATTTGCATTGAAATGGCAATTTAAATCGAGAAAGATTTTTTAACTTCTCATTTAGCAAAGAATGAAATTCAAGGTATGCGTGTTTAAGGATTTTCTTGGGTTGTTTATTTTTCAGATTTCTGAGAATCGTACTGAGCAAAGTTCACATAAAATTTATGTCAGATATACTTTTTTAAGCTCATGTGTGAACAGCACATTTGGAAAATTTTCTCATTTTATTCACGGATTTATTTATGAGCATTGAGTATGTCAGGATTTGCGTGTTTAGAACTTTTTTTATATTTCAATAATGACGGCGACATAATTGAAATCAATATTTTATGGATCATTATAAAATTCTTTAAGAGGGGAGTTTGTAGCAGCATATATGTTTTAAAGGTTTGTGAAAGTTTGTAATTAATTTGTGTACATAAGCTCGGATGAATTTGCGAAGGAAACGATTTGCTTTTGTATTGACAAATCAGAATTAAGAACATTTAATGATTTCCCAACCCTTATTTAAAAAATAATCTTCAATTTAATGTCAAGTTTTGAAACGTTTTAAATTTTTTCAGATTTTGACACTAATTTTCTGCATTGAAACTTAAAATCGTTGCTTCTAATACTCTTTTAATAATAATTTGCCATAATCTTGAACACAAATATTGAATTATGTTTTCGTTTTTCTTCTATGTTAACATAAGCTTTGAGTATAAAAAAAAAAATCAAATGAGCTTTAAACTCTTCTCAATAAATCTAAATATTGCATCCTTCTCATAAAAAAAGTTATTCAGAATTTCAGCCTACACATGTGAACAACTTTTCATCTCATATCTTAGAACACCATTAAAATATCTTATGAACCTCTAAGAAACATCCTTCCCCTGAAAATTTTCTTATCTATAAATTAAGGTAACGGAAAATGCCTTCTGTGTCCTTTCTCAACCTTCATGCTGAATAAATAAAACGATTTTTATTTTATATCGTATTGAATTTGATATCGTATACATTTATTGAACATTTTTCGCTCCCATTTCCTCTTCTTTCAAACACAAAATCTTTCTTCTTTTTCGTCTTTATTGTGAAAGCATTTGCAGTGTTGCTCACATATTTTTCACTTCTATTTGAGAAAGGATTTGTTATTAGAAATAATATGAACAAGGGAAAATTTCGCAAGGCAAATAATTTTTTATAGCTTCGATTATTCGATTACGTTTACTTACTCTTTTTAATATTTTTCGCTGTGAAAGGAAGAAGCCAGTGTGATAACACTTCAATTAAGATATTTTTTGTCCAATTTTAATTATTTTGTTTCTTTAAAAAAATTAGATTTTAACTTTTTTGAACAAGGAATGGAAACTTTTTGAATACCCTTCCAAGAATTTTTAAAGCTTTTACATATTGTAACAAATTTTGAATATCTACAAGATTCCAAGTTTTTTTTCTTCAATTTATCGCTTTAAGCCAAACAAATCTATCTAAATTTGTGTTCAAAGAGTTACCATCCCTTGAAAAAAAATATGACGTCATCATCATTAATATTAATTTTCCACAACTTCGCTAGTTTCATTTTGTTAATTCGTTTAAAAATTCTTTACTAGATCTTTGTGAATAAATATGCATTTCAAGCAATTAATTTTTTTTTGCATAAAAATTCTAAAATAAAATTAATAAAAATTATTCAAATTATACCCAAAATGCATATCCCTCATATGTTTTAAGTTTCACTAATTTTTTTCTTCTAATAATTTTTTCACTTTAATTTTATATTTCTACATGTTTTTTAGGCTACAGTTATTTGATCCATAAGAATTTCTTTCATGTTCACATTTTTCTTCTTTTGAAAGAGAAAATTTTCCAAGAATTTGATTTTTGATGCTATTAATATTTTTGGTAATATTAAATTGGATTTTTTTCATGTTTTCTAAGGATAAAAGTTTGGCTTAAATGATTCTAAATTATTAAAGAGATTTGCTGAAAATTGTTCAAATTATTATTCTAAAATGGTAGTGAATTTTTGGAAAGAAGGCATTTAGATGTTATATAATGTGAAAAGAAGGAAAAGATCTGTAATCTGAGGTATCAAGCCATAAAAAGGCGAATCTGCCAGTGCGAGAGTTATGCCTCTGTGACAGAACTGGTTAAGCAAAAGACCAAATTTCCCTATTTGTAAGGACGTTGGTTCGATTCCCATCAGAGAAAGATCTCTTAATCAATTGTTTAGAATGTTTTCGATATGACAAGGACTCGCACAATGCTCCAGACCTTACTTAATATAAAATGTAATTCATCAAAATATTTGATAATTTAAAGTCAATTAAATTTAAATTCAATCAATTAATTTTAATTAATTATGTAAATGGAATTATTAAAAAAAGCAAGCTAAAGTTGATTATTCAACAATCAACACATGTGTTTATTTTATTGATTGTAATTTGTATTTTTATTTGTTCATCTGTTATGAAAAAATCATTTTATGTAATAGGTTAGCTCATCATCCAATTGAATTGAATTATAATGTTTTACTTGTAAATTTGAAATGATAAAATTGTCCCTTTTTAAAATTTACTTTCGTAAATCATGTGGACCTGCACATCTGCTATTTGCAATTTTATTGTTTCGCCATAAATTCATCATTAGCGAAAGGCAATGACATCTTCAGAATGAATAAAAAAAGGCAATGATGCACGATTTAGAATATTAGGGACAAGAAGGCATAAAAGCGTTTGATCTTCGAGGAATTTTATAATGTAAACGTAATTTGCTTTTCGTTGATTGATTGTTCATGTAGAAATTCTGAATGAACAATTTAAATCTCGAAAAAATATTTAAAAATAAATTTCGCAGAAGAACTGGAATCTTTTATAAATAATTTTTATTATAAGTTCTCAGATTTCATCCTACAGTCAAAAATCATTAATTTCTAAAATATCCTCAATTTTCAACCTAAATAGCAACTCAAATTAAAATTTAAATCCTAGCATTAAAATCTATAAATTGAACTCACACAACAATAATTTTTCATCTTGGAATATTTCACATCCAACCGCATGATAACAAAAAAATAAAAATTCCTCAAAGAACAAATACGTGATGATGTGCCTTGAATTTTAAATTATCAGTAACTGGATAAAGTTCAAGGGCGTCGTAAAATGAAGATATAAAAATTTGATATTACCACAAAGATGAGAAGCCAATGTAGATTTCTAAGAAAAGGATCATCATGTGTGTGTGTGTGTGTGTGTGTGTGTGTGTGTGTGTGTGTGTGTGTGTGTGTGTGTGGAAAAACTAGCAACATCTTAAAGGAAAAAGAACTAACCTAATGGAAGTTTCATGTAGTGGCAATAGATTAAAGGTGAAATTTTCTGCTATAAAATAAGTTCATTGCTGTGTCATGTTCAATATTCGTTGAGGAAAGCTTTAGGGTTATTAAATTTATTAACATTTTGGATTGTGGATTTTTTCGGGATATGTTGCAAAGACAATCAGTCTTTGTCCTTGAATTTATCTGTGGATTTTTGGAAGAGTAAACATTTTTTGGTTTTATGACTGCAAAAAATGTCAAGAATATTCGTTTTGAACCTCCATTTCACATTCATAGCTTTAAACAAAGCAGAATCAATAGCGAAAATCCCCTTGAGCTTATAGAAATCCAATTTATTTTAATCCACATCAGGATTGCCAATGGCAAGTATCATTTGTATATTTTTATAGCTTGATTCACAATATTCTCAAACTTTTCTTTTTTCAATCCATTTTGTATTAAAAATTTTTCAAAAAATCCTCGAACATTTAAAAAATCGGGATTTTGATTTTCGTGGGAAAATCTCTCGTTTTATTTCAATGTAGTCACTTCAAAGGAAAGGCAACACAAAGCAGAGTAAAAAAAATTAAATGTATCTATTTCCATATTCCATTAATTCACTACCATTGCCTATGGCAAGAAAATAATTTTCCTGTAGCGATGAGAGGCAACATAGTGGAATTGAATTTCCTGTTTTTTTTTTGTGAAAGTAGAAAACAAAATTAGTTGACATTTTTTTTCTTCTTTTTAGATTTTTTTTTCTAGTAAATTTCTTTGTTGAACACAATTTTATTTTTCATACAGTTTGTCTTTCTTTTCGTGAAAGATGTTAATAGTTTGTCATACTAAGTACCAAGATGTTTATCAATAACAATATTTTATTTCACTCATTATCACTTGATTCATTTCTTCTTCCTATTCTTATTTTCTGACTGTTTGACATGGCAAATAGTAGATGCTAGTGTCTTCAGGAGTGCATTTAGGTGAACAAAAGTGTTCAGTCTGAAGTCAAGATCTCTATAACGATGCATAAAGGTTTTCTTTATGAGGACTTTGACCTTAGTCCCCTTTAGGCCCCTGATCCATATTCTAAACTTGACCTTTCATAGAAAAATTTCAAGCAACACCTCTGGTGGACTTAAAATTGTAAAATATTCAAATTTTGATAAAATCAGAGACACTCCATTGAATGATGACAAACTTTTTTAAACGCATTCAAAGAAGCATCTGAAAGTTATCAAAAAGTCACTAGCATCTTCTTCAAAACATCTTTTTATAGCTATAATAAATGAAATCCATTATCGTTGTCTCATCATTGATAATTTTTATGCTTATTTTGCTTGCATAATCATTCTTTTTTTGTATAATAAAATTATAAATCTTTACAGAATCTTTATTCACTGCTTCTTCATCTTTAATTCTTCGTTTCCTTTCATGACATTCATAAAGCAGATATAAAAGAATTCTTAATAGTCGAAAAATGAATGTTAATTTAATATCAAGGTGGATCAGCTTTACTTGCTGTTTTTCGTCCACCATTAAGGAACTCATGAATTTCAGATTCTGTTCTATGACTCAGATGAAGTAAATCCTCTTTGGATAATCGACCTAGTGGAATGTTATTTCCATTACCAGGAATAGTAGTATTATTATTAATGCTGTGACTGTTTTGCTGTTGCTGCTGCGATGATGATGATGATAAACGAGGGCTCTTGTTGCGAGGTTGTATAGTTGCATATGTCGGATCTAGTCCTTCATCATCATCATCGTCATCTTGTGAAAATTTACGAGGTTTTGATGATCGTGGCGATGGAATGGGTCGAATATTTAACGAATCATTGCTTTGTACTTTTAAAAAGCTATCATTGGGATTTTGACTCCGCAATGGTGGTCGATTATTAATGCTCGGTACTTTTGGTGGTTTAGCTTTTAACAGCTTCTGATCTACACCATACTTTTCCTTTAATTCCTCGTGTAATTTATCGCGTAAAACGGCCTTGCTTCGATCGATTTGAAATATTGCCGGATGTAGTGTTTCTCTAAAGGATTCCCTCTTAACGGGCTCTCTAAGGGGATCTCTTAGAGGAAGTGTTGATTGATTTTCAAATGTTACTTGACTCTTGTTCTCAGATACTGTGCTATACGTATCGACACTTAATGGTCGTCGTTTCTGTTTACCTTTTTGGCTTCTTTTTGCTGGCAGCTCTGGTTTTTCTTCACTTGTTGCATCAACTGATCCACTAAATGTATCATATTTACTCTTTTCATGTGATGATTGTTTGTCTAGACTATCAGCTGATTTCGTAATGCCAGTCTTCCCTGAGAACGTGTCAAATTTATTTGCTCCGGTAGTTTTGCCAAATGTTTCAAATCGATGACCTAAATCTGGAGGTGAATTAGCAAGGTCGTTGGCGATGTCACGACTCAATCGTCTACCAATTGTATCAAGACGTTCACCCAAGATGCTATCTGTACTAAATCGTCTAACATTAAGTGATGAAGAATTGGATCTTGAGTGACCATCTCGCTTTATACTAAAGAGTCTTAATTTTGGACTTGCTTTTGGCTTTACTGATGTTGCAGATGAAGCTATTGATTGTATGTCTGGGTTTGGACTTGACGGCATATTTGGTGTTGCTGGCGAATCAACTTCTTCTACCACTTCTAATTTTGGAATTTGTGGCTGTTCTTTCTCTTCTTGTTGAACTCTGTTTAAATATAGAAGCAAAGAACTTGCGATAATTAGCTCATTAATTAAATTTTCTACAAAATTACCTTCGTATCTCCTGTATCATTTCAAAGAACTGTGCTTTACTCTTTCGACGTCGCCGCTGTTCATCTTCCTTCTGGAGCAAATTTTTAAAAGAAAAATTCTCAATAATTATGTTCAACTTAATGAGATAATTTAACAGCATGAACTCACCCTCTTGACACTCTTCTGGAAGAGACTTGTGATATGTCCTTTTCTAAGAGTGTGAACTAATTCTCTTGCAGCATGATGTGGCGACACCAATTCCACACAGTTTATAAAGCGATAAAGTTTCTGTGAATGAAAAGTATAATAGAATTTTTATAGAGATATTGAGGGTGGCTTCTGTGCATATTTTATTGCATCGGAAAATGTGCTTCGGTTGCAAACTATTTTCAACTAGCTCTTTAAATAATACTGAAGCTCAATATTTTATAATCCTTATTCCTTTTGAATTGGAATAATGGATTCGATCGATATCGCATATGAATAAAATAGCATTAATATTTGATGACTAAAATCAATTTATCTCACCTGACTAAAGAACATCAAGTTTCGACTCCTCCACACTGATCCTTTTGGTGTATGCCTTAAAATTGGCAAATAATATTTGAAGAATAAATGCTCAAAAATCAATATGAATACACCCAATATCATTCCTAATCCAAGAAGAAGAAAAACACCAGCAACAGCTGCGACGCCAAGAGGTCGAGGTTGAACTATTTCAATCTCATTTTCATCTCGATAACATGGTAAACCACCATACCATTTCTCAACAAGTATATCCAAGTAGCCATTACTCGAATATTTTGCAATCAATGCAGAAATTGATTCTTTGAGTGGAAAGCCTTTGCTCATGCCAATGGCATATGTATCTTCAATGAAATTCTCCCCGATACGACGTAAATTACATCCATGATCGGAACCACGATAATAATCTAGTATTGGTGTGTCAGCCATCAGTAAATCGATAGTTCCATTTCTATAGAAAAATATTGTCATTTAAACTTGAAAGATTATATTTTTTAAAAGACATTACTTTAGTCCCTGGATTCCTTCATCGATGCTACTAAAAGTGTATTTTTTCATGCGCTCCCAAAGATGCTTATCATTTCGCTGTACATACGATTCAGCAGCTGAGGCTCGCGGAATGCCAACACGTTGTGTCATAAGCTATAAATAATTTTTATTTTCCAGTCGTTTAGGTTATGAAAATCGGATGCAGAAAGAGGAACAATAAGAATAAAAAGATGATAATATTCATCATGCTATATAGAAAAGTGTCTCACCGATGTGTCTTGGATGCTGGCAGCATTGTGGAAAAATAGTCCAGCAATGAGGGCGGCTGTGAATGTAAGAAGAGAAATGTTACTTGAATTATTTATGGTTTCACGTGTGTGATGTAAAAAATATTATCATTTTAATTTTATTTCTGACACTTTTACAGCATCTAAAAAATTGCTTTCGAAAACGAGCTAGTCAGCTTAAAAAAGATAAAATTATTTCAAAGTTAAAGCTCCTTATGAAATACTTTTTACGGCATCAATTACTTAATTGAAAAAATTTTAATTTTTAATTAGATGTACAATTAAGTCAGGAAATTTAATTGGCTTGCTCAAGTTGGATCAATTTAATTAGTACTTTAGGCAATTATTATCCAACAGAGCAGAATAATTGAACATCCACACAAAAATCTACCAACATTTTTATTAATTTGTGTAACCAAAGTCATTCACATCTTGTAACAGATTTATAAATTAATTCAATTGTAAAGCCATTAATTATTTTACGTTGGATCAATATTTAATAAAATTTATATTTTTGAGCTTACCAATATTGGCTGTATAACTGGCAATAAATATGACAGAGAAGCCACCCCATACGTTAATGAGAAATTTATTTGGCCACGATTTTGGTGCTTTAAAAGCCACTAAGTGACCAAACAGCAAACCCCACATCACCCAAAGCGCTAAAAGGGATGAAATAAATGTAAAAAAGTTTTTTATTAAATTAAGAATTACACATGAAAGTGAGGGTGCTGCTTAGAAAATTTTGTCTAGAGCGCGATGACTTTTTATGAATAATGGCCGCAGAATAAGAATTCAAGAATCTGACAAAATTTTCTACAAGAACAAAACAACACAAAAAATACAGTAATAAGGCATACAGATAGTAAGACAGATAGTTACTGAAATGAAGAAGGAAACATCATCTTTACATTCACAGATACTGCAGAAATCTTCATTACATTTACCAAATTGACATAAACTCACCCGATGAGAGACTAAAGTTTTTACTTCGCTGCCTGCCCCAAGGATTAAGCCCAAATGGGGAAAGCCATTCATAAATCGCAACTGCAATAGCAGTCAGATTTAGCCAAATAAAAACAGCTATCCACAATTCGGGTGAAAATGGCATGAGGAAGGCCAACAACGGAATATCCGTCTTAACCTTTGGAGCTGCAAGCAAAGAAACACCGCTATGAAAATATGGCGCACTAAAGTCAATCACTTCCGCACGTGTTCTAATATATTGCGTGTGATTTGTTTTAATTCAATATATTGCGTGTATCACGATGATCAGGAGGTTGTTGGATGACGATTGATGGCGTTGAATACGTGTTAATGGCGTTTACAGGTGATTTTTGTGAGAAAAAGAGGATAAAAATCGTTAAAAAGTCAGAACTGTAGATGCAAAATATGTTATTTTGAAATGAGGCATAACCGCATGCAATGTTCATTATTATTATTTTAATATATTTATTGCATTTATTTCATCCACAAATAAACAACACAAATTTGTCGCAAACTCTTCGTCCCCAAAAATCACATTCCGAAATGCCTCATTTCCCACAAAACGAACCAATTCAAATACATTTCAAAGGTGAATGATTCAATTTATATTGATAACATAAAAGTCAAATTTACTTTGAAACACTCAATGGTGCAAAAGACATATCAGCCGAACCAGCTACCAAATCACCAATTATTCCGTTCCATTGAGATTGCTCGTGTTGCTTTTTATTGAATCTTCTGCTGCTTCTTTCTCGATCTGCTTTATCTCTTTCTCTCAATTGCTCTTGAATGGGACCATGAGAGCGATTAAATTCATGTGATGATGTTTGAATGCCTGACTTTTTGCTGATGATTTGTTTTGATCCAAAAAGTTCATCACCAACGATATAGAGAATATATCCGAATCCAAGTTCAGACGCAATATTATCCAATAAATCCATTGATAAGCCATAACAACAGCGAGTTCTTTGAGGATGAAAAGGAGGAGAAGACACATGTATTAACAATGTGATTAAACTTTAAAGGGTCTTTAAAGTGAATGATTATTGCTGACATGAAAATTGCGACAATGAAGAATCAGAAAATACATTGTGAATAGATTCTCATTTCCCTTGCATAATTTAATGACGTGAGTGTCCCATTCATTGTCTGAGATCATTAAATCTTGAATGATAAGTATAAAAAAATTCAATGCAGACAATGAATCCACTTAAAGACTTCAGTAAGAATCAGTAAAAAATTGTGATATAAATTTAGAAACTTTTGTAAAGTTTGTATAAGTTTATATGTTCTTGTTTAGTCCTGTCTAAACAAAATATGCCTTTATCACGTTATTTTCTGACGCCAGACATATTTTGACCTAGACTCTTTATTATGACATCTGAAAAAATTCTATGTGCTATGCCACATTCAAGGTCTCGATATTTTTGTTCTTACAACTATTTTTCCTCAAGAATATCTATAAATCTTACGGAAACATTCAACCAAATCGAGTTTCAAAATAAATTGCCCATGTGAAAAAAAAAATATTTCGGGGAACAAGCAAAATCGTTAAACTTATTTTTTGCTTTTCTTCTTTCTCAGACAGTAAAAAGTTATTCAATCGCTATGAATGGATGAATGAAGTCCTTCAAATGGGCTTAAATTTCATCTTTCTAAGATTATTATCGTTTTATTTTAGGGCAAGTAATCTCTAATGAGTGGATGTTTTCACACAAAATAAATGAAATTTAGAGGTTTCTTCCTATTTTTACGCAAAAGAAAGCCTGAAAGCCTTAGCAAGTTGAATAAAAAAAAAAGAATAACATTCAAATAAATCAATTTTGATACGAATGATGTGGGGCGGAAGAGCGATAAATAAGAAATTTTCGCTTCAAGACTTATTTGATGAAACACACAATCGATTTAGAATTTTCGAATCGTCCTTGACTCCATTAATGAGTGTAATCGTTCAATAAAATTTAAATTGATTGAATTTTGGATGAGGAAATGAGAAAAGATTGTTTAAGCTTTAGGGCTCAGAGATAGAATGCTTTTAATGGAAGAGTCTCGTCATGTTTCCTTCTTCTTGCTGTATTTGAATTATTTTACCAAAAAATTCAATCAGCTTTTTTTTTGTCTTAAATTCAATTGCAAGACACTTGATTGTTCTCTCCCTGTTAGCATTCCTAACGATACCAAATATTATATACCTTCACTTCAGTGACCTAAATTCATACCTAGACGGAGAAGTTAAAATCAAACTTAAAACAACATAAAACCCATTTTCCCATAAGAGACTAGATCAAGAACAAAAACATAAGGATCTCGAAAAAGTAGAAAACTACAGAAAACTTTTCATTGCTAGCAAAGAATAAAAAAAAGTCGAAAAAAATGATGGGGGGTAAAATCCCCGAAAGATATTAATTCCACGATCCTGCGGGATAATAACCCCGAAAATCGCAAATTTTTAAATGTTTCCTGCGGGATAATATTCCCACTTAGAAATACACGTGGAATTATTATCCTTCCGGGAAGATAATAATCCCACCTATAATTACAAGTGGGATTATTATCTCCCAGGTAGATAATAATTTCACTTACATTTCTAAGTGGGATTATTATCTTTATGGAACACGATTAAAATTATGGATTAAATTAAATCCAAAAACTTATTTGTCATAGTGGATAATAATTCCACTTGTATTAATCAGTGGATTTATTATCTAATAGGATTTTCATCCAAAAAAATCCCACTTATTAATTTGTCAATTTCATTATTCCAAAAACTTAAATGAGAAGAAAACATAAATATTGGTTGAATGTTTAAGTTGAAAACTTGGTTTTTTATGCCTTTTGTAAATTTTCTAAAAGCCTAGAGCCTAGATGTTTAATGTATCAAAGATCTTTTCACTCAAGAAATCATATTCACACAAAATTTTCAATTTTTTGTTTTTGCAAATAGCAGAGATCGAAGCCGTTTTCTTCGGCTTAACTCAATTTTTGATTTTTTTGATAGAAAAAAGCCATTTAACACCCATTTTAAGTATTTAAATTGAACTTTACATGCTTTACTATGATTCTGTGAAATATTTTTTCAGCATGTAGCTATAGTAAGCTCTGAATTTCAATTTAGCCGATTTTAAGCCGATCGGCTTAAATTTCGGCTTAACATTCTTTAACTTGAAATTCTAAGCTTACTATAGCTACATGCTGACAAAATATTACACAGAATCATAGTAAAGCATGTAAAGTTCAATTTAAATACTTGAAATGGGTGTTAAATGGCTTTTTTCTATCAAAAAAATCAAAAATTGAGTTAAGCTGAAAACATCGGCTTCGATCTCTGGCAAATAGGGTAAAAAATCTATTTTTTGCGGTATTCTATTTTTTGCGGTATTTGCTTCACATGAAAAAATCAACTTTAAGCTTCATTAATCAACCAAATTTTTATACAGACATCTTAATAATGCCAAATAAAGCACGTACATTGAATATTAAGTCCCTACAAGCTTTATTTAATTAAATTTTTATGATTTAAAATTACAGGTGAAACAGTTAATTTTTGATGCTTTTTTTGGACCTAATTTTCCATCATTTCTTTTGTGACTTTTCACTTAAAAGCGGGTTTAAACCATAAATTAAACTATGCTTTTTATAATTTAGTAACAAAATCCTCATAAACTTAGTCATATTTCTTTAAAACCGCGATTTATTTGATGTAAAAATCCATTCTATTTTTTGCGGTAAAATTTTTTGTTTTTTGCGGTATTTTTTCTTGTAGGGGAGCATCTGAAAAGTTGATGCTCCCCTGTTCAATTTAAATTTGAAAAATACGTTAAAATGTATTGAAATTTTATTCTTTCAAATTAATGCTTTTATGCTTATCTAAATGACTCAGTATTAATATCTTTTAATAAAGAGACACCAGAGATTATGAAAAAGTTATTTACAGTTAAAATATATTGAGAATTAATGAAAATGCGACTACCGCAAAAAACAAAAAAAATTACCGCAAAAAACAAAAAATGTACCGCAAAAAATAAAATGGACAAAAAAATAAGTTTTTTGAAGAAACTTTAAAAATAAATCAATAAAGTTTTATCTGCATTTATAAAACTCATCTTCCTTGTTATTTTGTTCTATATTTCATTTAAAAAGAGTGTATCAGTAAAAAGTTATGAGCATTTAAAGTTGGCGAGAACAAGAATACCGCAAAAAATAGATTTTTTACCCTAGTTTTGAAATGAAGTTTTTCAAAATTTAAAACGTGCGCAACTAATAAATCACGTTTTTATCATTTTTGTCATTGGCAAAATTTGAGTTCACGTGATGCAGGATAGAGGATGCAGGGTTTTTTGCTTTTTTGGAAGCAATGGTTGTTTCTACCTTACCCAATAAAAAAATTAAGCCTTATCCTTTTTAACGCAGCAAGAATCAAAATGCAATAATTAGAAGTCTCTAAGATGCCTCGTTATTGAGATTTTTGCTGATTTACTTGCCTTGATGCTTGTTTGCTTACGTATCATGCGATTTTCCCATCAATGCTAGAGCCAATTTAAATTCTGTTTTTGCCCATTTGCTTTTTTTACTTCCGTGCTGCTCTATAGAAGAGCTGTATTGTTTTAAGGCAAGTTAGGAACAGCCGTTGCTTCAGAAAAAGCAAAAAACTTTCCTTTCTTACGAATTTTTTAAAACAAAAGTTGACTGTGATTTTTATAAAATTCAAGTTTGGATGAAAAATTTTTTTTTAAAAACTTTTAAAGAATGTTCGTTAAGCTTTAGACCTTCAAACTTATGCTGAGCGAAGCTCAGCTCACTCGCTAGCTTTATATATTCAAACTTATGCTAAGCGAAGCTCAGTTGACTTATCAAGCTTCATACTGCTTCATACCTTCATACTTATGCTGGGAAAATCTTGGTCTATCCATTAGACTTTTGATGGTATGGTGTGAATATAATCCGCATTGGGTTTCTGCCCGATACACTAGTTCTGACAGGTTTTATATTAAGCTTTTCTTTAAAAGAGCTCAAGTTTGAAAGAACTTACAAAATATTACGTTTGAATTTTGTACGAATCACTTTAATTATTTGCTGAACATTTTCAATAAATTTGTGGCCATCAGTTTGTTTAAGTAACCCTGTATACCTGAATAATTTCGAAATTTTGAGATTATAAACAATCAAATCTCTTAAATGTTCTAAAACCATTGGAAACCTTCTTGGGGCTTGTAGACACGGTTAAACAGCATCAGAACTGCCATCATTTTAAAATTCTAGTTAATTTAATAAGAATTTGAGCAACAGAATTTTAATTTTGCGTTCTTTTTATGCTTAAATCTTTACATTTTTCTAAGCAAAATGTGTAAAAAAATATTATGATTAGATTTATAAATCTAATTTTGTTAAGGGCAATTTACAATTATTTGAATGAGTTTTGGAAAATTTCAGGAAAGAATCGAAAAATTTATTATTTTGCCAATTAGAGGTTAACATATCTACTTCTAAACATTTGAACAAAACTGTGATTTTTAAACAGTTGAATGAATGAAGCGAAACAAAATGGAATTACGGCTACATTTTCTTTAAACATTCGAGCGAATTTCGAACATAATTTTATATGGAATAGCTAACATCTTTAGATAAGTTGAACCCACCTTGATTTTATTTTTTAAACAATTTGGAATAATATATTTTTAAAAAGCAAACATTCAACCAATATTTATGTTTTCTTTATATTTAAGTTTTTGGAATAATGAAATTGACAAATTAATAAGCGGGATTTTTTTTGGATGAAAATCCTATTAGATAATAAATCCACTTATTAATACAAGTGGAATTATTATCCACTATGACAAATAAGTTTTTGGATTTAATTTAATCCATAATTTTAATCGTGTTCCATAAAGATAATAATCCCACTTAGAAATGTAAGTGAAATTATTATCTACCTGGGAGATAATAATCCCACTTGTAATTATAGGTGGGATTATTATCTTCCCGGAAGGATAATAATTCCACGTGTATTTCTAAGTGGGAATATTATCCCGCAGGGAACATTTAAAAATTTGCGATTTTCGGGGTTATTATCCCGCAGGATCGTGGAATTAATATCTTTCGGGGATTTTACCCCCCATCAAAAAAAATCAACAAAAAAATTCTCTATTTTCATTGCGTCACGAATTTCATGTCTTCATGACTTTTCCTATTCACATTATTCTTGTTCTTACTTGTAGGAAAGTTTGTCGTTTGATTTATGATCCTCGTTCATAGGGATTTGATTGCCATGTTCTACAGCATCCTCAACAAAACGTTCATTCGTCTCGATAGAATTAAACATGATGGTAAGATTATGTTTGTCTGTAAGGGCAGAAATATGAAATTCAGAACCATAAGTTAAAATGCAATAAGTTTCAAAACTAATTAAGCAATTTAATATGCAAATTAAAACGAACCAGATGTCGGGAGACGATGACATGGAAGACCACGTAAGCACAATCCATCCTCATCTAGATTCGATTCCATAACAAATGGTGGCGATAAGGACGTAACAACGCGAAAGACACTTCGAGCTCGAGCTGACAAACCAGAAACAACAATGTCACCGCCAGGCCTATAGATATGGGATGATAAAAAAACAGTCACACAATAAAAATCACGTTGTGGGTTATAGCACTTACCATACAATCGTATCTAAATGAACTTTCCTGCCAAGCACAAGACCAACTCGCCTCCATTTTGTGCTCTCGGGATTTGTTTGTGTTATTGTCGATGATTTCATTGTGCTATCTTTATCATTGTAAACTTCGACTTTATTGTTGGTCGGAACAAGATTTAAAATTTCAAAATTTGATATTAAAGCTTTCTCCATGTTACCGCTGGGCAGTGTTTTTCCCGACAAAACTAAAGTTACAGCTTCACGTAAATATCTGTAACACCAAAAGAAAGGAAATGAAAGGTTTTTATATGATTGAGTAGATTATTAAGTGTAGCAAATTAAGCAACAAATTTAGAAATCATCTACTGGAAGTTACTTCGAAAATAATAAATTTTCTTTAATTTACTGCAAATAGATAAAGTTTAAATTGCAGTGTCTTCTTCCTATGGCAACACAAAACATTTCTAAATATTAAGAAGAATCCAAAACTTTTACTAACCTCGCAAATACCTCCGAGCGCTTCAAGTCACTTCGACTTGGTGAACCAAAACATCCGCCTTTATATTGAGGCGTGCCAGTAGCTTTAATTTTATCCTGATTATTACGAACATTACCGCTACTAGGGCTGTTCGTTATACTTCCTCCACGTAATATGTTTGGCGACCACCAAGTGTCTGGTCGCTTTTTTAATTTAATTTCTTTTTCATCGTCGCCATTTGATGGCACGTACGATGCCTTCTCAAGTTGTTGGACGTTTCTTGAAACTGTTTTATTATATGAATTATTTTTATGACTAAAATTATCGATATTGCTTTTCATTTCAACGTCGCTAGAGTGCAATTGTTGTGTTTTTAGGCCACTTACGTGTTCTGAACTTTTATTATTAATATTTTTAATTAGATTAGTGTTATTAAGTCTACTGTTAACCAAAGTTGAAATTGATCTCTTCTTAATGTGAAAATCTGTTGTTGCTGTTTCTGTTTTCGATTCAATATTCTCATCCATTTGTGCATCACGCTTGAATTTTCTTCTAATTGGATCATTCCGATTGTTAACATGAGCTTTACTTTTCATTTTATTGTTATTGTTTCTATTATTAATATTTTCACCATAATCATTGTAATAACTTCTTCCACTCCCGTGAATTTTTCCACTATATTCACTCTTACTGTTCCCAAATCTTATTTCTTCATTCCGTTCTACACGCGCCCACGTTGACGCAAAGAGTCTTATTGCTGAACGAACAAAAACACGATCAACATTCATTTTAATGTGTCTCAATGCTAATAGACCCACTGGAAAGTCTTTAAAATGATGAAAGAATACGTGCGACGAGATATTGAATTGCGGATGAAAATTATCAGCACGTTTAGCTTTTGAGTCATTTGAGGTATCAGAATAATTTTCTAAATCTAAATCATCACCATTAAGTTTTGGTGACTGCTGTGTTATAGTTTCTGGTTTTTGTGTACTAGAACTTGTAGGTCTTGGGTCTTCAACTTGACGATTTGGTGCCTTACTGCTACTGACTTTCAATTTATCAATAGGTTTCGATGTTGTGCTGTCCATACGACGTGTCGAAGTCGATGGCACTGTAGATGTTGCTGATGCGGCAGGATTTGTGTTAGGCTGAAAGGGATTGATTTTATCGTAATCATAATAAACTGGCTCTTCATCCGTCGACTCATCAAAATCACTTCCACCGAAAATATTCTCGGGAAGATTCTCATCATCAACATCCATACGATTTTGATTTGGTCGTTGTTGCTCATATGGATCGTAATAAAAAGCATTAAATTCATTACTATTGATATTTTTTATGTTCAAATTGTTGGCAGTTTTCTCATTTTCGATGCTACTGACGAGATCATCAGCAAAAGTCTTGCTGTTTTGTGAACTGTCCTGAGTCACTTTCTTATTATTATTGTTTTTATCAGTTGTCGTAACTTTTTTCTGATCCTTCCGCTTATCTTTTAATGGTATAATGTCTGAGACCGTACTCTGATGTAAATTATTTCTATTACTTCGTGGATCATCGTTAACAAATTTAAGTACCTCACGCTCATCTATAAAAGATTCATCGTTCGGTTTTCTTAGACCAATGATGTGATGAAAACGGTTGGAATTAATTGATTTATATTTCGTCTGATTATTGCGACGATTATTTCCGTTTGTCGTCTGCTGTTGGTGATATTGGCGTGAATTCAAATTTTGTTTTTGTTTACGATTCGAAAAATCATCATAATTTCCTTTACTACTCATCTGCTGCTCCCTATCATCACTCGTCATCTCAAAAGCTTGAAAAAACTCTGCCGTTGAGCTTGTATCCGCCCATATCCATATAAAATGTCCTCCCGTCATTTTTAAACGTGTCGCTTCCGACATTATACGTCGTGCTACATTCAGATCACATAACAGAAGAACAATACCACGTGTTGAACGGGATATTTTGGCAAGTTGCCTATGGATGAAATTAGAAAGGTAAAGATAATTACAGTACATTGACGGTTTAGAATTAACCTTTTTCATTTTGATGTAAGATAGCATTTTGATCCTCTGTGGATTAACAAACTCATTATTATAATTATACTGACCTAAAAACTTCATCTTTATTATCCTTGTTGTTTGATAATGGTAGGATTGTTGGAGCTAAGGGAGATTTTTTTAAAATTTGTCCCAGATTACCGCCCAGCACCATTGTTGATCCTATATCTGATAACACAAAGAACGAGTGCCAATGCGTCTGTAGAATAAAAATAACATAAACTAAGCAACTTATTGAATGAAAGTTTTCCAAACACCCTTTAATTGGCTTGAGAGTTGAGTAAATAGCAGTTCCCACTTATCTCAACGACTGCTTAAAATCCCAACATCTTGTGCTTTTAATTTTGCCTTTAAAACCACTCATTATAATTTCAATCAACCTTAACTTCCAAGTATGATAATGATGGTAATTACAAGAAAGTAAAATCATTGAAAGCAACACATCCCTATTACCATTACAGATGTTATCACAAATGAAATACATACCTGTAGAAAAATCGCTCTAATTGCTTCCAAAATTTCTTTTGCAGATGGCTGTAAAGTTGCTTGTAGGTAATTCTGTGTCTATTTTGTATTAAAATATTCAAAGAGAAAATGAGAAAAAGGGAAGATGAATGAATAGCTTTTAGTTATGAATAATTTATAGAAAAAAGATGTATACAAAAATTTAGCTTTGCATCCTCACAAAAAAACTCATTCGTTCTGCTCACGGCAAAGGCATGACTTTGAACTTGATAAAGAGTCATGAAAAGATTTTAATTTTTTTAGTTGAAAATTTATTCAACTGAAAATGTAGGTTAGAAAGAAGTAGACCGGAATCGGATATGTTCGAAATAATTTATATAATTTTCATGAATTATCAATAATTCGTGAGGAAAAATTTGTTAAATTTATGCATAGGTGGTGACTTCTACATGTGGCATGATGTAGAAAACCATTTAAATCCTCCTTAAAAAGTCAAGTGTCCTTTTTTTAAAGGCACAATTATCTATTTATCTATCAACGATTTTTAATGGCATAAAGTCTTCAAAAGCTGATGAGTTAAAGTGACTCGGTGGCAGATTATTTAAAAAATATGTACTGGAAATGAAGCTCACAGGTTTCCTTTAAATGCTACAAGAATTATTTCCATCAAAGGAGTGGTTTGGATCCCACTTTAAACTGTAGGTCTAGGTTTAAGTGCAGCGGTCTAACGAATCATAACTCGTTAAACTCTCATTAGCTGCGAGATACCCTAGTCACTAGGGTTTCTGAAAAACTGCAGTTTTTCGGTTTTCAAAAAAGTGAAAACCAAAAAAATCAAAAATTTAAAAATCAAGCTTATGAAAGACCGATTTTGAATTGTGCATTCACTAGGGCCTAGTGCATCTCAAAATAACAACTGCTCTTTGGTAGACGATTTTTTCAACAAAATATATTTGAGTTCTTCCCAAAGTTTCTTTTAAAAAATTTCCACTATGCCAAATGGTACTAAAAAAGTTAAACATACTTGAAAGGCACCGAAGCTAGTAGTAAAATGTTTTCTTTAAATTAAAAAATTCTAGTGACGCAATGTGGAAAAAGCTTTCGTTGCTCGACTTCAAATTTATGAAAATATTCACGTGAATGCCACAATGTTTGCTATACATCACTCATAAGCCATTCTCTGTGAATTTTAAAGGAAATAATTTACAAATTCATACACACATACACAGCAACATTTCTCTCATTCAAGTGAATGAATGACTCAAGTCTTTGTGGCAACAAATTATATTCCTGTTTACGAGAATGATAAAAAGGAGCTTATTATAAACATTCATGCTTTCTTGTATATAGGTGGAGTCCTTGAAGTGGTTTATTATTTGCAACACAACTTAACTGAAAGAAAAATAAAAACCCAACCCGAGGAAAAGAAAACAAATTGCTCCAATTTTTCAGTGCTTAATTTTTTTTTCTTTCATAATCATCCATCCCTGAGTTGTGTATTATGAATGTGCTGACATACATTATAACGTTGACTGTTCAATACATATTGGAAATTCAATCTCATTCAATCAATATTTTCTTCTCATATTATGATGAATTTTATGTGTACTTGATTCATGTCGTATATGACGAAAATAAATGAGTTATTTTTTAAAGATTTTTTTTAATCATTATTATTAGCACTGCTGCAAAATGATAGGAGTTATTATGCATGGATGCATGCTGCAATCAATTATAAATTCTCTTTGATTGAAAATAATACTTAATTAAATTAAAAATGAAAGAAGTCATTCAGCATGTAATTATGATCAAGGATGAAAGGTGCAATAATGATAGAAAAGAGCAACTGCTGCTATGTAACCTGATTATTCAGGCGTATCGATAATATTGATTTCAAATATTTAATCAAAAATATTAAAGCTCTGACAAAATGTTAAGTTGCTAAGGGGGTAGCTTGGGTAGTAAAACTACGCTCGTGTATTCAACCATTTTTTATAATCTCAAAAAAGCCATCAAAAGAAAAAGCTCAACTTCCTGCTCTTACCAAACTGACCTTCGAAATACAAAATATTTTTATCACATCTCTTCTTATTGGTTTCCGACTCTATTCATCGCTATGAAAAAAAAAGAAACAAGAAAAATTGATCCTAAATGTGAAGCAATAAAAGCAAAGTCATTTGCCCTCCAAAAATGGCCATCATGATTAATTTACTTTATATTGATTTTTGCTGTCTTTTCAATGAGATTAAACAAACTTAATGTCTCATCATGTGCCATAGAAAAAAGATAACATAGACTTGAGAATGAAAACGAATGAAGGAAGTGAATGATGCATTCCGACATTGAGTATAACTAGTAAATGGTACCAAGCACAACACATGGATAAACAAAGTCACTGGAAGATTTCATTGAGAAATGAAACAAGAAATAAATGAATGGAATAAAGTCATCATTAAAGAAAATGATCAGAATGGACTATAAAACTGGAAATGATTGAAAATTTTATCTTGATGCTCATTGAAGATGATGTCGAGGAAGATGTTTAGAAATAAAATAGACAAAAGTTAAGGGATGTAAGCTTAAAAATAAAAACTTTGCATTTTGAATGAGACAAAAATACACAAAAGAGCACAAAAGGTCTTAAGCTGTAATTTTAAAGCCTCTTGAGCGTTGCTTAACTCAGCATTTTTGTTTTCCTTTTGAATGTTGTCAAGTTCACTTGAGTAACCCTTCAAATCTTATGCGACCCCTTTGAAAAATTTCATCTAAATTACGAAAATATGAGAAGATAGTTTAAAAGGTTCTTAAAAAGCATGAGATGAAAGTAAAACATTTTAATTCAAGACATTTGAATCTTGATATTTTATAATTTCTAATTCTAGAAAAACAGTTGGAAGTAGGGAGCTTTGATCAAACTAAATGGCTGGTAATCGAGAGAAGCTTAAATCAATGCCATGCAATAATTATTTCCCAATTAACAAATAACAAATTCTGTTCAAGGGTGCGGAACTGATAAATTCCATTTAGATCATTTTTGATCATTTTATCAGTACCACACCCTTAATGTTTGTTTTAAAAAATCAAACCAAAATCTTTAAGAGATCCAAAAGAGTTTGAAGGCACAAATCTATCAGGGTTTTTTTTAAACAAGAAATCTATGTTTTATTCAAGCTCCACAAAATGCTGAAAAATCAACAAACATTGGAAATAAATACAACAAATACATTTACTTTTGCCTATTTTGAATTATCTTGAAACGATTATGTAAATTAGATTGATTTGTGCCTAATGTGAGTTTAAGAGTGATTTTGATTTAGGAATGAAAATGTTTAGAATTCAATCGATGTCAACGAATTCATTAAGTCAGCAGATTTTAATTTATTGACTTTAAAAATTTCTATGAATAAGAATTTGTTTCCAGAATTTTAAGTATTATTAATCATTCAGAATATAATTATTGTTTGATGACTAATGAATAACTTTATTATCAGTTATAAATTGAACCTGAGGTTAAGAATCACAATCATCTTACTCATAACGCATACTTGTCAAAAATTCAATGCCATTTCAAATTTTTAAAAAACTCAATTATTAAGACTTAAATTTATTTTATTATCTTTCTGATAAACTAAAGTATATCTAGTCTTTAATATATCTAATTGAAGATCACAAGAAATCATTTGAATCCATCAAGTTAATATCTTTTTGCATCCTTTCCACCATTAATTCAAGAAAAGAAAAAAAGAGACAATTTCATTTTATGGTCGTTTATATTACAAAGCCAATAAAATAAAACGAACTGAAATAACTGCTGAAGTTTGAAGATTGAAAACAGTAAAAAGCAGTCTATCAATAATTTTTCACATCTTTCGTAGATTGAAGTAAATAAAACCGAAAACCTCAAGAAAATATTTGTAATATTTTAGCTAGAAAGTATGGTTTTATGTCACCAAATCACCCAAAATCATGCTTAAAGTAAGTTATTCCTCTAGCAATAAACTATAATTTTGTCTTTAAGTCTTAAAACAAGATGTTGATAAAATATTTGTTAAAAGAGAAGCAAATAGCAAAATAAGTAGTTCCACAAAGAAGATGGCACTTGAAAAAGAATTAAAATTTGTACAATGTCATGTTGAACATTTCATAATCACTATCAAGTGGAATAAATTTTATTTTAAACAGTTTTGCAACCTTCATCATTTCTCTTTTCTTATTTTCTCTTTGTGAAGGTACGGTGATAAATGTTAGACATTCGAGGCACATCAAGAAGCAAAAATTATGTAATATACATAAAAATGCTTTATATAAGGCCTCAGCTCTTATTACAAGATGTATTTTCATGAAAATATTTGTTGTTCCACACAATATTTGTATAGAACATAATCCTTCCCCTCTCACCATTCATCAAATTCCACCTCATTCTACGCAATTTTCAATATAGATCAAGCTGTGGATAACCTTAAGACGAGCAGGAATAAGAAAATGAGAGAAAATATTCTTCTTCATACACGTGCTTTAAGAAGCTTATTGAATGTAGAAAATTTCCTTGTGAGGATGTTTCATAACACTTAAAGTTGCTTGGTTATCTTGTGTGCTGCGTAAACTGCTTTAATATCATTGAATGGAACAAAATTGTTTAATAATTCCATTAATTTCGCTTTGCTTCAGTTTAGTTCAATAAAGAAGAAAGGTTCATACTTTATACATCACATTCGACAGACAGAAACATAACTTCATTTGTCATCCCACACAACAAATCTATTTTCCTATGTCTCTCAATCAAAATTTACATTCTATACATGACATAATTATGATTGACAAGAAATGATCAAAACTTACCTCACTGTTCTCCTGCAACTGTGCTGTGCCTCCTTTCGCCCACAATACAGGCACTTTCATAGCGTTTCCAGACAATGCAATTGACCTTGCCGCCTGTCCATCACCAACAACAACAATTCCACTGATTGGTATTCCATCTATTTGATCACACAATGCTGTTAGGACTTTTGCAGAAAATCTAAATTGAAAAAGGAAGGATATGCATACAAATATGTATTTAATGTAACATCTATTTTTATTTGTAGGTTAATATAGTGCGATATAGCAAAGCTCGAAGCATTAGGCTAATTAAATTAATTTACTTTTCCATTTGCTAATTTGTGTACTAATTTGATCAAACTTCTTATTAAGGCTGATGAAGTGCTGTTCTGACTATGCTTGTGGAATTAATTATTTTGTCCATCAAAAATTGACAGGAACTTCTTGATTCGTTAAACATATAAAGAAATTTCTTGAATCGAAATTAGCATGGGGATCGTTCACTTAAGACGTCCGAAATTAACGGTCATTTTTTTAAAAAAGAACACTGGATTTCCAGGATTTTCTGATGTTCTTTAATTGCTGCCGCCCCCCCCCCCCTCCCTCCCCCTGTACGTCATCAGTGATCGTAGAGTATTTTGAGAAATTTGCAAGTTCAGCCTAATTTTTTCTCGGCTCAAATCGCTAAGTTCTAAAGTGTAATCCTACAAACATTTGTTATTTCGAAAAAGAGTCTGTAATTTAAGTTATAAATCTAAAGATAGAACTTGAAGGTCGAAAAATATTAAATATTTTACTATTCGTTTGTTCTCTACTGTCGCAATTCCGCTTCTTTATCGCCATCATTAGTTTCCCTCAAAGAAATTTTCTTCATTTTCATGTGATTGAAAAGAACTTTGAAGCAATCCCTTTGCAAATAACGACATTTTAAGTTCCTAAAGCTTTTCTCTTTCATAAAATGAAAAGGGGAATGATTTTTTCCACAAAATAGAGCCATTAAAAGGGAGAAGAGATAAAACCTTTCTCTTTCTTTACATCCGATGAGTACGACAAACACTAAAGCATGTGAATTGGCAATAAAAATTATTATGAGTCCAAGGTCGAGTATGTAAATGGAAGTTTTTTGTACCTTTTTTAAAGTGTTCATATTAAATTTTTTATTTTGTGATCCTTGTACAAAGGGAAAAGTTTGAGCGGTAAAAGTATAAGCGGAAGCTATATGAAAGATAAGAGGATTATCCTTGTGGAAATTTTTGAGCGGTTTTATGAATTTTATGAAAAAAATTTTAAAATTAGATTATTGTATGATTATAGGATTGTTGTGAAAACATAGCACGTGGAACAGTAATGGAGATATGTTAAAGGAAGCATCGAACTGGGGGAAAACTATTTAATTGGTTAAAAAAAGAGAAATTTTCGATCAAAAATGGTAAAAAGGGAAAAGGCGTAAAATCCTCATTTTTACCATTTTTTCTCATTTTTACATTTTTCCATTTTTATCATTTTCCCCACTTTTTTACCATTTTTCCAATTTTTTTTTGTCAAAAAATGGTAAATCCTATCAAAATTTTTACCATCCAAGTAGTTTTTCTCCTGGAATCCAATTGAACCCTTTAAAAATTTCTAAATGTTTGATTTTAAGCCACTAAAGGTATTTTAAAAACAGCACTACAATTTCCATTGAAAACATCAGACATTACAAGGGACTATAGAGTAACGACAATGATTCCATTTTACAAGATTTTCAACTATTGACGTGATAATGTTGAATATTTTATGTAAGGAAATTGCGGTTAGCGGAAATAAGTTTTTTTGTTCGAGTCATTCGCATATTTACGATCGTTTCAAACTTGGAAAAGTTTTATTAGCCATAAACTCCAGTCTTGAATATTTTGTATTGAGGTTTGAGAGAAAATTTCAAATCGTGGGGAAAAAATGGGTAGAGCTAAAAGCTGAAAAACGGGATCAAGAACTTAATATTAAGTTTACATATATTTATTTTAAATAACCAGTCGCGTAGCCAGGAGGGTCTTGTCCCCCTCTTAAGCGTTTTAGGCCGTGCTCGCACTGCGGCTCAAAACGTTTAAGGGGGGGGGCAAGACCCTCCTGGCTATGCGCCTGTAAATAACTTCTCATTAAATTTAGTCATAGATTTTATTATCCCTTTCATATCTGATAATTTAGTAAACCTTTTCAATGTTAAATAAACTTTGAATGCTTGAATTAAATGAAAATTTCTTCTAAAGATTTAAATTATGTATTATTTTAGTAATTATTTCTAGTTAAATAAAACTTAATCTCAAAGTTTGTCGAGAGATTATGTCGAGATAAAACAAATTTATTTGCTCTTAGCTTTTATATGCACACCTTTTCTAATGAGAATTAATATGAAACCTTATCTTTTCCTTCTTAAAAGGAACTTTACTTATGAGACAATAGAATAATTAACCTCTTCTATTTTAATGGCATCATTTACTCTGTCGTTCTGCCTTGGAATCTGTAATGGATCTAATTTGGTTTTTGACTTAAAGTTCTAAATGGACTGAAAGATTTTATAAATCATTTATCTGGTGGATGCTAATCTGAATTTAATAATGTCTATATATTAACTTTAATAGAACAACGATATTATAATTTGCGATAATTAATAAATTATTTCATTAAGAGGCACTAATTTTCAACTCATTACAACTTTGCTTAAGAGAAACTTAAAATAAATTTAATTGAACGTGCTGACAAATTTATTAATTATTTTAAGTTTCACTGTCATGGGAAATTAAAATTATTTTAAAACTTCTTCTTCTGAAAATCATTAAATGATATAATATTTTTTTAATTCATACTTCAACATGTCGTCACAACTTTGCTCATTAAAAAGCATACAGGATAAGAAAAAAAAATTATTTTAGTTTTATTAAAATTGTTTTAAACAACTTTTAAACAGAATATTGACTGAAACTCTGCATCTTTGTGATGGTTCAATAAGCTTTTAATTCAGATGCTTGAGTTCGAAAATCTTTTACAATTTGAATCTAACAAAGCTTTCATGACGGCAAAGCAATTAAAACTGTTTTTTTACAATTCCAGCAGATATAACGTCCGATGTCAAATTGTTTCTCACATCAGTGTTTAAACATTCGCTTTGACTTTTGAACAAATAAAAATTAAACTTTTTTCTTTGCTGAGTGTGCAAAGTTGCCAATCTCGTCCTTTTAAGCATAATTTTCTGCTCTATTTTGATTTTCGATCTGTAGAGAATAAACTTTTTATCCTTCTCATTGTGTGTGATCTGAATGTATGGAGAAAAGCTTTTATTGGAATGTTGTGAAAAGTTTGAAGGCTTTTTGGGAAAGAAAATCCGATTTTGATTTATTTATTGGGAATCGTCAAGGGTCAGACACTCCAACAGAATTGTAAGGATTGTACAATCCTTACAATCCTTTCATACGAATTGTGAGGATTGTACAATCCTTACAATCCCTACAATCCTTTTCATATACGAATTGTGAGGATTGTACAATTCCTACAATCTTTCTATATGAGGATTGTAAGGATTGTACAATCCTTACTAAACAAAAAATAATGTCCATTTATTTTTAAAAAATAAGATAAAATACAAAAAAATGAAACAATTATATTTAAAATGCAATAATTTACCGTGAATCAATTCGAATGATTTTTTATACATTTCAACTCATTAAAAAGCTGTAAAAAGTATAATTTTTACACCTGTGAACAGGGTGAGTGATTTAATTGAAAAATCAAAATCTTTTTGCAATGATTTTTAAAAGAGATTTTGATTTAAATCATTTTTGTATGGGGATTTTTTTTGGGATTTTGATTTAAATCTATTGTATGGAAGATTTTATTGGAATTTAAAAATCCCCCCATATAAAATTTTTGTATTCAATTTCTCAAATTATTTTTCAAATCAACAGTTTTCAGTTGCAGTTCCTAAAGTAAGAATGCAGTTGATCATTTTTTGGCCAGAATCTTGCAACTGGATCTTTTAGATCCAAGCAGTTCTTAAAGAAAGATTACAGCAACCAATGGCTCCATGCTGTTTGACTGAAATGAAATCCAATTCGTGATTTTTTATCTTCTGTGCCATGAACCGGCCATTTCCGCAAAACATTTTTGATTTCAAGAGGTGAATCCTTGATGAAAAAGCAACAAAAAAAATTTTTTTGTGGATGTAAAGGAACTAGTCAGTTTAAGTGCCTATTCTTGCTTATGACTCATTAAACTAATGTGGTGTAATAAAAGATATTTAAGTTTTAAAGGATTTAATCCTAACCCACAAAGAGCATGCTCAGAGCATGATAAATTGAGCTTGATCAGACTTTTTGAGCGTGCTCACCTAGAGCCACCTACGGTACCTATTTGAGCATGATAATTAAGACTCTTTCGTGAGCATGATCAAGATCGCGATCAGAAGAGCTTGATCGATGTAACATGTTGCATGTGACATGCTCACAAGATCGCGATCTTGATCATGCTCACGAAAGAGTCTTAATTATCATGCTCAAATAGGTACCGTAGGCTTCTCTAGGTGAGCATGATAATTAAGCTCAGAAAATTGTACTGAAGAGCGTGCTCATGAGAGCTTGATTTTGAGCGTGCTCTAAAGAGCACGATTTATTATTTAAAATATTAAAAAATATTGACATGTTCTCTTGAGCATGTTCTTTTGAGTTAATTATTAAAGGTGCTCTTATGAGCATGATTTTGAGTATGCTCTCAAGAGTTTGATTTTTTTTTTACTTTTTTGAGATTTGCCGAGATTCGAACCTGGAGCGCTGAGTCGTAATATGCCGTTCACTTATCCTCTGATCTATTGCTGTCTGAAATAATATATTTTTAAAATGGCAAAAAAGCGTACTGTTTTTAGGGCCATATTTTTTTCATTTTTGGATTTCTTGCCCTAATATTTTCAAGGGCAAGATATGTTTAGGTCCATAATTTTATGTTTTTTGGACATCTTGCCCTAATATTTTCAAGGGCAAGATATGTTTAGGTCCATAATTTTATGTTTTTGGACATCTTGCCCTAATATTTTCAAGGGCAAGATATGTTTAGGTTCATATTTTTATGTTTTTTGGACATCTTGCCCAATTTTTTTAGGGCAAGATCAAGATATCAAGCTCAGAGTAGGATCTTGAACGTGCTCGGTAAGATTCTTTTAAGAGCATGAAAATAATTTTGTCACACGAAAAGTGGAGATTCTCAGATCATGCTCAAGAGCAAGCTCAAAAAGTGTCTCGCGTGAGAACCTTAAATTTTCAAGCTCAGAGTAGGATCTTGAACGTGCTCGGTAAGATTCTTTTAAGAGCATGAAATAATTTTGTCACACGAAAAGTGGAGATTCTCAAATCATGCTCAAGAGCAAGCTCAAAAAGTGTCTCACGTGAGAACCTTAAATTTTCAAGCTCAGAGCACGATCTTCAGCATGCTCACTAAGGTTCTCTTGGGAGCACATTAAATAATCATAATCAAGCTCATTTTTTTGTGAGGTTCTCTTATGTTGTTAGGGTAAAGCAGGTAAATCCTCATATGAAGTAAGATCCAGGCATGCTTGATGAAGTCCAGTTATTTATATACAAGCAGCAAGGCACAGAAGATTAAAAATCACAAATTGGATTTCGTTTAAATCAAACAGCATGGAACCATTGCTGTAACCATTAATTAAGAAATATTTGGATCTAAAAGATCCAGTTGCAAGATTCAGGCCAAAAAAGGATCAACTGCATTCTTACTTATTAGGAACTGCAACTGAAAACTGTTGATTTGAAAAATAATTTGAGAAATTGAAAACAAAAATCTTACATGGAGGGATTTTAAAATCCCAATAAAATCTTTCATGCAAGAGATTTAAATCAAAATCCAAAAAAATCCCTTTGAAAAAATGATTTAAAACAAAATCCTTTTTTAAAATCATTGCAAAAAGATTTTGAATTTGATTTTTGATTTAAATCACCCTGGTTTAGGGTAACCATCTGCGTAGTTTTACAACGGACAGAATTGATATATCAAGCTTATTTCGTTCTTTAAATTCAAATAAATAAATTTTTTATATTAAATTAATATATCTTCTCTAATAACCAATGAAAAACATTTTTAAATGTTCCATACATTTATTTCATCCGTACAATCTTTATATGGAAAGGATTGTAAGAATTACAATCCCTACAATCCTTTCCATATAAGGATTGTACGGATTACAATCTCTACAATCCTTCTCATATAAAGATTGAAGGATTGTAAGGATTGTACAATCTTTACAATTCTTCCATATGGATTGTGAAGAATTGTAAAATCTTTACAATTCTGTTGGAGTGTCTGACCCTTGGGAATCGTTCATAAATGATATTAAAATGAAACTCCAAACTATTTGAAATGATTTATTTTTTTAAAAACTATGTTGTGAATTTATACAAATTTTTTATAAGCAGCTTCATCAAAAATGACCACAATCAAGATAAAAACAACTGACAATCTGAACCCTGCCAATGCAAATGAACCCCAGTCAAAACTCCAACCACAACAAAGTTGGTTCTGGTATTTGCCTTTCTTTCCACATACGCAAACAATCTACTTCTCGTCTTTTTTATTTTCATTTTCTCTTCTACTTCTTATGATCCCCTGTGGTAAATGTAAATTCAGTACATGCACACAATTGATAGAAGGAGGAGAAGCTAAATTAAAGTACATTGTTGTAACGAAATTTCCTCTCCACAACTATTGTCGCCTTCTTATTGCTTTCTTCTACTTCTCTACAACTTTAATGTCGTTGTTAGCTTACCAATCTGTGTCAATTGGGAGAGAAGTGATTTTGTTACTGTTTATTGTACAGCTTTATATTTAGAAATCGTAATGCTGGAAGTCAGCAAACAGAGAAATGTTAAGTAAATGAAATCATCTGATTTAAATCTGACAACAACCATAAAGTAATATATTTATTATATAATTTGTGGGAAATTGAAAGTAAAATTCATTTATAATGTTAATTGGCTACATAAGGAATCATAACCATTTTTCAAATCATTTTCAGTTCCAATCATATTTGGATTTTTATAAACCATTCTAAAAGATTTGATTTCCAACAATAGCCACTCTAATTGTAGCAACTTATTAAAAAGCTTAGCATTGGCTTTTTTATCCCTAATAGACAAAGAGCATGCTCTCAATGAGTATGCTCACTAAAATATATTAGCTGAGTATGCTCACGAGTTAACTCAATCAGTACATTTAAGTGAGCATACTCATTGAGAGCATGCTCTTTGTCTGTTAGGGTATGTCAATTTTTTTCTTTTTCTCCTTCAATTCCTCCTTCACAACATGCTTCATACATTCAACTTTCCTAATATATTACAATTTAATTTCTCATTTCAATTCCCCTCCCGTTCCGTTCTCAATTCATGGGAGTCAGGATACGTATCCAGAAACTCAATAATAAATTTTTGTATCATACATCTCCATATATATGAGAAAGCTTTTATATCTAGTCGTAGAACAATAACTGAATGCTGTTTTAGGCTACTGAATTATTTATGAGAATTAATTCATAAATCACTGACTAGATGACTTTGGGAAGTTACTTTTCATTCTATATACAATTTTTCTTATATCTGTTAAGATTCTTTTTTTTTCTTTAATTTTTCCACTTGAGATTCTAGATTCGTCCTTAGAATAATTAAATTACTAGCTTTTTGGAAGGTTCTATTGATTTTTTATTAAAAAAGTTTACTTAAGAGCTGTACACTTCCGATATCCAGGGAGCCTGAGTTACATATCTCAAAAGCACAATAAGGATAATTTTGGTCTTAAAGTGTTGCATCGTGTGTGTAAAATTAATTTACGGCTAAAAACCAAAAAAAATTCTTGCAAGGGCACTCAAAGTAAATTGTAACATGTATAGCAACCGTAAGCGGGAAAAATAAACAAGGGATATAAAAATTTATGGACGTAAATATTTACTTTTACACCAAATGTTGATATAGGAAAAGGAATTGAAATACGACAGACGTTATAAGTTTTCAAGGTTTTTGTGTTTCAAAATCATGGGCTAAGGGCGTGGCTATTTCTATATTGAGTCATTCTGTATGTAAAATAAAGGTAGCATTTGGGATATGTATAGCTTTAAATTCATCCCAAAAGCTTCATGGAATATATCTTTTAGAAACATCATTTAATGCTTGAAATTTGGAAAGTAATTTAAATTTTTATTGATTTTTGAAAATTTATATCGCACAACTATAACAAAAACAATAAACTTACCTTCCATTTGCCGGGAGGTCAACATAAATTGGTCTTAAAGGAGGTCCTGTTGGGCTGCTGAAAACATCTCCGATATCCAAAAGTGTTCTGGCTAACACACGTCCCCAATTTTTAATACCTCCACTTACAGCCACAACAAAGTAGACAGCATCAGTGCGTTCAGGAAATATTGGATAATTACCATTTGTCAATGAGGATGAAGACGATGATGTAATAGGAATTTTAGCATGTGACAAAGCTTCAATTTTTGGCTCATCATTATTATTTGACTCTCCATTTGCATAGATTATTGATGATGTTGATATTAGAGAGATTAGTAGAAACGGCAACAACGGATTATTGTGAGTCATTTTATCGTCTATGACTTCCTACTGACGCTGAATGTCGTAAAGAAGTGACATAAAATATTAATTTTCAATATTTTCTTCCACTTCCTGTCTATTTACAGTCAATCGATACCCATCGCTTGCTAAATTTATATTTATATACACCAAATTAATTTTGGAAATGCGCTAAATGACTGTTAATGGATGTTGATTTAATTAATGAATTTTTATTTTCGCTATATCAATTTACAGTTGCTCCAACAATTGTGCGAAAATGACTCATTACCGTAACCACTGTCTATACCGTGCCTCATTCTATATTCATCATTATCGTCCTCAGATTTTTGATGCGCTATTGTTGGAAGCACAGATTCATTTGTTGCCGTAATGATTCAATCTGCATAAAATCATTGTTCCATAAATGTGAATAAAAATGCTTTTTTGAGCGACAAAAGAAGAAAAAATTCCCTCATGAATATTTTGTGGATGATCCTTCATTAACGATAAATCAACGATTGTATTATGTTGCGCATTAATGGACGAGACGGCTGAATACGTTTTAATTTATTTTGTTCTGTGCACTCCAAACGCCTTGCTTTCAGTATCGATTACAGATGGAAATTAATTTTTAATGACGACAAAAAAGAAGATGAAAAATAAAGCAAAAACAAGATTCTCGTATTTCATTTACAACCATAAAAAGGATTATTTTTCTTTCTCCTTCTTTCGCTCGTTTTCAATCTTCCCATACACATTCAAATTGAATCTGATTCCCATTTGATGATCACGTCCAAATTATTGACTGAAATAAAAAGAGAAAAGAGAGAAAAAAATAATTTTCATTTATTCGAAAAAGGGGTTTGTTCACTAATTATGTACCCCCACTTTGGGACACAAATAGAAAGTCCAGTGCCTTATGTTCTATTGATGAATAACAAAATCTCAGAACCCCTACCCTCATCCCTTAATGATGAACATCATAAATGAACTACTCCAAATAAAGAAAGAAAAGAATAAAAATCTGACAGAATAATATAATAGAATCACATTCTTTCCCATTTTGTCGATTGCTTTGTGTCGATTGTGCGCTGAGAATTAATGAAACGAATGAGAAATACGACTGAAGAAAAAGAGGAGAATATTTTTATGAGTATGTGAAAATGTGTTATTGCCTATAATACTTTTGACATACTAGATTACAGAGTTGGTGAGTTACGGAATTAGATTGTTGGCTTTCTGTTGACACCAGGATTAAACCTGATTATTGTTAGAGAAAAAAATCTCATGTTATGGAAGATTGCTATTGTATATTGATGTTTAGAGTAGGTTAGAATGGCATTTTTGTAGCCTGAAAAGCTTTTTTTTATTTCCTAATTAGAACTGATACTTTACTGTAAAACAGGATGGCTATTGAACACTTTAAAAAGGGTTTCTAAATTGTCTGTACTATCAAAAAGACTTAAGATCTCAAATTATCAATCTTAGCATTTAAAAACATCGACTAACATTTTAAGCCAATTTCACCAGCATAATCTACGCTTTAAATTTATTTTGGAATCAACCCTGACAAAATATATAAGCCGAGAGCTTTAATACATTGCCTTACAACAATTTCACTCTCGTAACTTCTCATAGCTCATAAATTTGTACAATTTTATCGTTGCACACATAAACGAAAGAAGAAAGTCATTCTAAAAACGGAAATTGTGTCGACGATAATCGCAGATTTTTGTTCCGTGAAGATTTGAGCATTTTTCTCAATATTGAATGTACACAATTTGTCTGAAGAGGCTTAAGGATTATAGAAAGATTTTTTTATGTTATTAGACATTTTAGTATGGATTTTTATTGTTCGCATTTTGAAATAAATTCAATTCAGATTAAGCATAAAGTTTTTGATTTGCTTAAAAATATTTAAATATGAATATTTCAAATCAGCGCTTCATTCGCCACTAATCCAAAGCACTTCTTACTCAGAATAAATACCTACTTCCTCATTGCCAAAATGTTTGATAATTTTATGACAGTGAAATATGTATATTATTAATATTTTATTAGCAGACAACATACATTTATCAGCAGTAACTTGTGATGGAAATTAATAGTGTGGAAATGTTGAGAATTTTTCTTACATAACCTGAGCCTACACATCATTCACATAACTTTATTATTATAAAAATAATTGCCTTTAAAAATTTTAGATTAAAAATCATGATCTGGTTTTGGGTTTTGTGCTGACATGTTTTTAGCCGTTTTTAGTTATTAAATACATAATAATATTATTTTTCAATCAAGTTTTAAATTATTCAAATGCTTGATATTGTTATAATATAATTTAATAGATAATATCAGCATAAAATTCATTAGGAATTATGAATTGTTTGATCAAAAATTCATTAGATTTATTTGATTATCAAAATTTAATTAATTCACTTATGACGTCCATGGAGGGAAGAGGGAAGGGTCAGCAAGAAAAAAAAACAATAGAAATTCCTGGAATCCGATTGTTTATTTTTGAAAAATGACCTTAAATGTTGGACGTCATAAGTGAACGACCCCCAGTAGGAATTTTCCATATATTTTATGATGGTAGCTTGATATATTAAAGAATCGAAGCCAATGATTTATAGAATGTCAATTTTATACAACCCAACTTACGATAAAGGTGTTTATTGAATCCAACTCAAAATCGGAAAATTCAATTTCAAATGATTTTGCATTCAAAACTTTAAAAACTTCAGTTTTTTACATCAAAACTAGCAACAGTAAGTCATATTATCGGAATTCGTAATTTTCTTCTCATTTAACCCAGAATCAAATTTAAATGCATGCTACGGACACGTCGAAAAATCCGTTATTTTTTGCTTTGAATTTCAAAAAACCGTTGAATTTTCATGAATATTTCTTGCAAACACTGACATAAACAAGACTTGGGTCAACGATTCTTATTCTTAGCTTCGTGTTTAGCTAAGTTAAGCTAAAATCATCCAAGAAAAATACTAGAAATTAAATATTAATGCTTAAAATCTTAAAATTGACAAATTTTTAACGGTTTTAAAATATTCAAGAACTAGGTCGACTAAATTTAAACATGTCGAAAAAATTCGACTCTGAAATTTCCGTAGCATGTTTAAATGTCATTATAAACAAAAAAAAATCTTTTATGAACATATAAATTTCATGCCTCACTCAAATGCCATTATACTTAAATTTCAAAAGCTTTTCAACTTTGCCTGTCTCATCCTTTTTGAAAATTGTTTTGTTATTTTTTCAGTTGCTCAACGTTAAATGATTTATATCTGTGTATGCTCATGGCATAATCATATTTTCATAATATATTCGTTTTTTGTCTCTTCTGGCATGTTTTTGTAACTGAATGTTTGTTAAGGTGCCATATTGGCAAAGTAGGAAAATGTTTTTCTACAATTTAATTTCTTGTGTAGATCTTTCAAAGTTGTATTGTCTTCTTTTTGTTCATGTAATATTTTAGACGTTACCACTCAATCGTTAAAAATTAAGTAAGTTCTAATCGTGAAAATCTTCATTTCCAGATTTTAAGAATAAACAGAAATTTCCAATACTTTAACTTAATTTAATAGAAGTCATATTTAATACGCAGTATCCTTACTAACTTAATATTTCTGATTTCTTATAGACCATTGATGACCAAACCGAGTGCTGTGTGAGGTTTTGGTCATGGCTTATTCCCAAGTGTGCCGTGGCACAAAAAAAAGGTTACACACCACTGTTATAGACATATAAAGTTTATGTATTCAAACATGACATTTATGAATGTACAGAATTGAGTAATTTTTCAACATTATTTAAAATACGACAGTATTTGAGCGCAATAATGTTCTATTATAATAATAACATAAATCTTTTTGAATACTTTAACTGATTTGCCTTAGAAGTTTTGGGAATTTCAAAATATCGTTCATAAAATAAGAAGAACAGCACACAAGTACATTTACGAAATTTATTCACATATTTGTCGTAACTGTCATGTTCGTAGATTTTTTTTGGCAAAAGGAGAAATGTTAAAGTTCACGAAACAATTTTATTCTGAGAAAAATTTGCTTCCGCTGAATAGTTTTCTTTTTATTTTGTAGAAAAGGTTGCAAACATTTCAAGCTATCATTATTTTTCAAAGATTATTAGGGATGATCAGAGAGATTACATTAAGCTGTGATGAATTTGATTGGAAGTTTGGGTACAATTTAAATTTTATGCATGGGATTGGTGAATTGGAATCGAAATGTTAAGGATTTTTCGCAATTTTTTCCTGTAAAAGATTAATGCAATTTTTGAAGGATTTAAAAAATTATTTTACAATAAGTAAATTCAAAAGTACTTCAAAGAAAGTGAATGCTACACAAGCAAATAATTTGAAGAGTCAACAGTATTAATATTTTATTCTTTTGGCTGTTTTCTTTATACAAAGTAAAATTAATAAAATTTAAAAGAAAATGAAAAAATTGATCCCATGAGAAATAAAGATTTGTACCTTTTTTCTGTTTCGGTAGATACCAGTTCCTGATGCTGTACGCCAACTGTCTCAGGTTATGAAAAGGGTTAGTTGAATAAAAACAAAATATCAAGTAAGTCTTGCGTATAAAAGGAAAGTAAACTTATCGGAAAAATTTTATTGCGTACGCACGTTTGAAAGGACAAAACGGAAATTGAGCTTTACGTCAGTGGAATCAATTGTTTATGTAGAAATTCTGGTAGAATCAAGAACTCTCTGATCGTAAAGGATTTTTATTTTTAAGATTTCGAGTTTATTGTTCATTATTTTTTATTTGCTGAATGTGAAGCCAATAAGCATAAAGTTTACTGATTCGTTCGCAGTATTGAGTGGTAGTAAATGATAATTGCTTTTGATTACTGTCTTTTTAATGTTAATATCTTAACTTAAGAGCTACCTCGAATTTATTTCTGCAGATTAATTCAGTTTGAATATTTCTGGTACCGAAATATTAATCAAATCTTTGTAGGCAACCTCACAATTCATCACAATGCCGAACAATTTATTACAAAATTTCTTGATGACATGTAGCCTGAAGCTTCATTGAAAATGATGAAAGGACAGTCGATAACTATCTCTAAATAAAGTTACCAACAGTCAAACCTTTCTTTGTTCTCATCTTTATTATTGATTTATTTTTATATCTTGTTGTGCTCCTTTTTGTTCAATATCATTTACATATATTTTACCCCAAAAAGGAAATCGACCAACTGAGTCCGAAAAGCAGAAAAATAATTCTCCATGTGACATCATGATGAATGTTGTATTTACTTGATATAGCAAGGTACACCATACATAGATAAGGGTTATAGGATGAGATTAGTAAAAAAAAATCATTTCTGACAAGGAGCACAATCTAATTTACCTCTTCATGCCCTATCTTTTGCTTGTTTAAGTGTTCCTAGATGAGACTATGAATGTTTACTAATTTAATTCCTTTTTGAAAATAAATACATATGGGGTCGAATATAAATGACGTCTAATAAAACAGTAGGACGACCAACCGCACTCCTGTCACAAGCATGTAGTACTTTGATTTCTGTGTGAAGTGTCAAAAAGATCCATTATCTTCTTAAACTTAATAAAATATATGTCATTTACGAACTTCCCTTAAGAACGACCTCTATTCTTTAGTAAATGATATTTAATCCTTTTTTCTACTTCTGAGGCAAAAGGGTTATCATTTTACTTTATTTCCTTACTTCATTCTTTCTTATTCTTTCAAATGGAAAAATAAAATTACGCAAAATTTACGTAATTGCCTTTGCCAATGTAAACAGTGAAATGGTATTGGATGCTGTACTATTAAAAAGAGGCGACAATCTGATTGGCAATGTCTTCCTGCCTTTTCTTTTTTTTTTTCTTCTTATAAAAGAATATCAAGAATCGTACATTTTTGTGTGTCAAGGTAGTTGAGGATTCAGGAGAGTGAAAAAAAAAGATTTAGTATTCAGTTACATTTAGGACCTTTTTGGAACTTTCAATTGTCAAAATACGCGAGGTCATTTAACGTTTCTTTTTTATTTTGGTAAAGGTTCTTTAATAATTACAAATCACTATTTAAAGATTAAAACCATCGCCTTTAAAGATTCTGTTCATACTAACGACTAAATCAGCTTATAATCATGCACAATATCCTTGCATGGGTATTAAATAAATAACAATTGCTTGCAATGAATTTTTATCCAAATTTTCTATTTGAATGATTTTTTGAAGTAATCAATAGACATGAAAAATCATTGATGTCTTACTTACTTGGAAATTTAATCAACTGGAAAAAAAAAATTTTTCTCTTGAAAGTTTAATTTGACATTGAACATGATAAAAGATTTTGGTGAGTATGGTATCGAGCTATATATAGACGAATCTGCCAGTACGAGAGTTAGGACTCTTTGACGCGAATGGTTAAGCAATATACCGGATATCTGTAACCCTCTTTTGTAAGGACGTGGGTTCGATTCCAACCAGGGACCTATAAATTCATTAGAAAATTGCAATTTGGTTTCTAATCTCGGAATACTGTTTTATATCAAGCAGAAGACTCCAGTTCTAGTCATATCTTTCTTAGCAAATATTTATCACAGAATATTAAGCATAATCGATAAATTTGAAGCTTAAAAGTAAACAAGTTTAAGCTATCTTTCTTGAAAGCCTCTTAAATTTTAATAATGTTTTCAAAATGAATATTTATTACCCAAATTTATATTTAACCAATTCTTACATTTATTTAACTTTTGCATAGTGCCACACAAACACAATCCGTAGACAGAACTTAGATAACCACATGACGAAATGTTAATTGTAAATTTATTATTTTTTTAACAATTTATTTTCATAAGCAATTTCAAATGCTTGATATTAATTTCCGTATCCGGGCAATTGTGATAAATTTATGCTGCAAATACACAGCATGATGTCAAAAAGTTTTCTATGTATATCCAAAGTTACGATATAAAACAGCTTGCAGGCGACAGGAAGTAGGCCAATACTTTATTATTGACAAAATAATTTACAGAAAAGTCTAAACTTTAAAGATTGTTGCTAAAAAAAAGTTTCTGGTTTGGCAGTAAATAATGAAGCATAATGTTTTCGCTTTCAAATTGATTTCTAAGCATTTCAATATTCATGGCGTCATGAATGCTTTGACTTCATCTGTAACTTGGTTTTTTTCTTATTTTTTGCTAAACTCCACATGAATTGGAGGGGGTAGGGGGGGGGGGGGGGGGGGGGGTGTCAAAAATCTTTGAAGTGAGATTTAAAGTGAAAAACATCCATTAAACTGTGTCTTAATATAGATCGAAAATTCGAACTAATTCTCGAAAGAACAACTCCTTGATATTTCTTAAACTTTAGCAAGACCCAGTTTCCAGATTTTAAACTCTCTAAAGTCTATCCTTATTCAATTTAATTCAAAACTTTCAAGACATTATTCAAGCGTTGCCTTAAGCCTTTGTGTAAAGTTAACAACTTCTTTCCTTCAAATGTTCCTTGCTTTCCTACATGAATAATTAAAACGACATAAAAGATTTAAAACTTTTCTTGGCCTTGAAGAACCCTTTTCAATGTTGTTAATTGAAGCGTGCCAATTCTTTGGAAAAGAATTAATTACGAAAAGATTGATTAAATTTTACTTGCTTTTGGGGATGCAGCTGCTTAAACTTTTTGATGTGGGCTTAAATAATTATTGATGTACCACAAGCTTAGTCAGTTTTTAAATTGATTTGCATTCAAAAATGAATAAAGCAATGAACTTTGGAAAACTTTAAAAGTCGATCAATAAAAAGATCAGAAAAATGTCAGCAATAAAACAATCTTACCCTGAACAAATACCTTTTTTTCATTTCAATTGAATGCAATCGGACGAAGATTGATAGAAGAAAGAAGAAAACAAAAACCTTTTCTTTTAAATTCTAAGGTATTTTTGTATTGAAACAAATCTATCTCATTGCCCATTCAATTCATCACTTTCAAGATTTTTTTTTTTGCTTACAGAAACTGTTCAACTATTTTTTATGAGAATTTTCAGAAGTTTTCAATTGAAAATTGATTAAAGGATTTTGAACCAAAATGTTTATGTAATGTGTCATTTTGTTTTATCGATGATTCGAATCCTTCAAAGACTAATGAACTATAAAGTTTTTGCATTTAACTTGATATGGATATGAATTGTTGGCTGATGATGACCTTACATTGGGGTGATTGAGGTTTTTGATGCTGAGCTTCCAAAGATAACAAGAAGGTCGGAAAATCTCCTTTTTGAATGATGCCATTATTGTTAACTACTCAATGTCGATTTATTTCATAAATTTTTAATTACACAAGTTTCTCAACTATACATATAATCAAATAGAATCAAATGTTGCACACAAATTTATTTGAAACGATGGTGATGAATGTTTTCTTGCTCTATACAAATATAAAATTCAAGTCTTAGTTTTCTTTGGTCTAGAAATTGCTGTGCATAATTTTTCTAATCTACACTACCTCTTAAAGCCTATGTTTCTTGACATCATTTACAGTACTTGATCATGCTTCACTTAAGATGAAAATGAAATGTCATTTTTCTATGACTTGAAGAGAGTAGTTTTATATGAACAATCATTTTCAAACTACAATAATATTTTTTTAAAATTTACATATTCATGTAATGTATTAAGTTATATAGACTTCAAGGATTTGATTTAATCTTATCCCAAGGACAGATTCAAGATAAAGTCGAGGATTTCGAAACAGAAAAAGATTTTTAAAATTCCAATTTCAATTTCATTCGATATTTTGATAAAGATGCTTCAGGATCAAGTCTTACTCTCTCAATAATTCAGTTTCCTTTGCATTCCTGCTTGAAAAAATTCTAATGAATCATCTGACAAAACTTTGCAATAACAGTTTATTACAGAAGAACTAACACAAGATATTCTTATATTAAAGATTTCCTTATAAAAGCGAAGAATCAATGCCTATGACTAGAGCTTTACGAGAGTTCACTTCATGAATTATTCTATAAAAATAATCTGTTTCGTATCTTTTTCTTGTTTTCCTGACAGGAGACTTTTTGCTCACTTACTTCTGCTAATACAATAAGAACTTTTCTTTTTCTATTCACAACTTCTTAAAGAAAGAGCCAAAATTTTTATAGTGTACTTTTCCTTAATCAGTTTAGAAATTCTCTGCGAATTACGTAAAGTTTCCACTTTCTTCTTATTTTTTCTGAATTTATTGTTCCAACGCTTCATTTATTTATTCTATTCCATTCGCAAGTCAAATTAATGAATATTTATGCCTCAAAAATTTCTTTCAAATAGCCTCAAAATGAGCAACATTCATTAGAGAGGAAACAGATTGAAAGAAAATTCATTAATTTAAATGAGAGAATTAGTTGAATAAATGATTTTCGGCCAGTTTCGAAAAGATTTTGTATTGAAAAATTAATCTCTGGATTAAGTGTTGATTTGGAAAGTTAAAAAGTAATCTGATGCCAATCAAATGCCATTATACGCTTATAAAATTGGTTTTCAATTATTGAAGGAATCATTCAAAATTATGTTCGCCTATAATTGAAAAATTCAAGTCGGTTAATCGAATAGAAATCTGACGTTCAGAATCACATCAGCTTGGTGCCGAATTATTGATCATCCGACTTGTACCATTAGGGTTGAAACTTCTATCATTCTTTTAAGAAAAGTTTTCAAACATCCCTGCTTCCGTTTATTGTCCTATGACGTAAGTTTATCGTCAAGCAGAAACAGTATGTTTGTTTAAAGACTTAAACTTTAAAAAAATGAAGAAAAAAATATGAGAATTGTTTTCTTTTATGAAACTGCGCGTTGAAGGATGAAGAGAGAAAGCTTGATTCAAGAGTTTATTGATAGAACTGATAATCAGTTGAGCGGCTCGGTAAATATTTCTTTTACATGCTTCTATGAAGGATCATGAAGAGTTAGGATAATAAATCATGAAATGCTTGCGTGTGTTAGTCAAATTAATGAGTCTATTAGAGTAGCAATTTTTTTCATGCTCTGATTATTAGCAGTGACTCTTAGAAAGTCAAAGTTCTTGAAATGTCTCTGGTGATTAAGGAAATTGAATTATATTTTAAAAGGAAAATTTAAGGGATGTTGTTGATGACAAAGTAACTCATCCATCATAATTTCGGGAAACTTGATAAACTGATTTATAACTGAAATGCCTCAAGTTGTTTAGGATGTTTGCAGGTTCAAAAAGATAAACATCAATTTTTAAGTAAACAAGAATCGGTATTCATAATTATTTTCTCATATTACTCCTCAAAAGTTCTCTTTAAGACATTGAAGGTTAGTAAAATTTTCAACACGAAATAAAATCATCAATCCAGTCAATGAAACGAGATATGAATCTGGAGATAAGATTTACGACAGAAATTTTATAAGAAGAAGTAAGTAAGATTGACTGCCTAAAGCTTTCTTAAGAAAATGTTTTATGAACATTAAACTTCGCTTGTATAATTTATTGTAGTTGCTGCACCTTTTGGGAATATTTTCGCTTAACTTTTAAATCAAATAAGTTTTTATGTCAATCAAAAATTGGAATTTTTACATCCTTCATCTCCTTTCTTTTAAAAAATTCTCGAACAAATACCAAAACTTACAAAGCACAGCTTCTAACCCTTTTAACGAAGCGTAGTCAGATACTTCTCAGGAGAAGAGAGTCCTGAAATTTTTTTAAGGACGGAATTTTCCTGCAAAAATCGTGGCAATTTAGAAAAGGAATACCCCTAAAAATCCGTTGCTAATCATCTGTCTTTATTTTCATAAATACTGATGAGCATTTATTGTTAACCTTTAAAAATTAGAGCAATTTATTTAGATGCTTTTTGGTACTTCTAAGCTTGATCTGAGCAAAATAATGATTCTGTACAGCATCTGCCACATCAGATTTAAGAAAATACATGTTTTAAAGGCGTAACTTTCGAAAAATATAAATGTCTAATGATTAATGATCTTCAATGTGATGTCATTCACATTCAACTCACCGCATTGAGTATAAACAGAACTAGTTTATTCGCTATTTAATCCATGATTAAAGCTTTATTTTGAATAAAATCATTTTAACAAAATCATGAGAAAAAACGCATTAAAACATAATAAATGCTATACAAAATGAAAGCTGATTGTTCCTTTATGTCATCATTATCTACAAAAAGCTTTAATCTCAGTGTTTTCCAAAGAAAAGGAATAATAAAAGACAAAAACTTTTCTCTTTAAAAGTTAATTCCTTCCGCTTCATATACGAAACTGTTTCTTAATGCCATTTGCAACTTTTCCTTTTTTCTAAGTAGTAACTAAAGCAATAATGCGCACATGATTCTATCTACAATGAAGCTTTTACTGTCATTGAACGAAATCAAATTGTGATTAAGCATGTCGTTCTTCTTTGATTTATTCTTCATCCTATAAAAATCCAACTTTTTTTTTGTTTCTCAAATTCAATTCCGCCTTTTTTGTACTCATATAGAATAAAATTACAAGCCCTAGATGTGGAAAAATCACCGGAAGGTCATTAATGTGTGAAAAAGAAGATAAAAAGCTTTCAAAGTATCAGTTTACATAATAATTAAATGGCGCCATTTTTAATTCTTGCTCTGCCATGAAAACTTCCTCTTAATGATTATTATTGCTATAAATGTTATTTTATAATGAGCGAGTGTGGGAAGTAATGGGCATTAAATTAAACAAACAACGTTGTTTATGCTAAAATTATGTAAATTAATTTTGAAAGTGGAATAATATTAATTAGTAGAAAATCACATCATATTTAAAGATTTGACAGTCAATAAATTATGTTGGATTTTAAGAACACTTCATGACTTATGCCTTAATTTTGGTTCATAAATGATGTCAGACGCTGTGTGATGTTCCATTCGAATGTCATTTTTAAAAATAAAATGAGGTTAAAAAAATTACAATTACAAATTTGTAAATTACGTCACATACAAATTATGTGGCAAGGGGGGTCGAAAAAAATAATTTTATGTGTGACATAATTTGCGAACGTTTCACAATTTGATTCGAATCGACTACGAGAAAATGAAGTCAATTCGAGAAAAAATTGAGTCGACTCGAACCTTATCGGCTTCGAGCTCTGACGAAAACTTTCATATAACTGATATAAATTACATTATATGTGTATTAATAAGCACAATAATAAAATGAATAACAATTTTCACCCAAAAGAAAGTAAACTGTCTTCCATACTTTTTGGATTTTCATGCTTTTTCACATAAATGGGATAATGAATAAAGTATTTTCCGAAAGATGAAGAAGAAGTGAAAGAGAAAGATATATTGCCCTACTTGAAAAGGGATGAAACATAATCTCCTAAAAGCCCCAAATCATGATTTCTATTTTTATTGTATTCCTTCCTTTTATTTCTCTTTTTAAAAAAATCCTCCCATGAGAGCCACTCATTAACCATTTATTTTATTTCGATGACTGCTGAAAACCAGAAAATATAAAGCTTCTGTTATCTTATGGATTTTATTTAATCTTTTCTAATATCATTCTTTGACTAGCCTTGAACTAAAAAACATTATACGTAGACAAAAATGAAATCGTATAACGGATGGAAAACAATATTGATGAGGCAATAAAACTGTAAAAGTAGAGAGAAAATTGATGATGTTGGCGCATCCATTCATGTATGCCTGACACATGTATATGATATCTTGTAAAGTCTAGAGCCATATGAATATTAAATTTTCAAAACGAGGTCAAAGAGTCTTAAAGTTTTTACATTTTTAAGATTGCATTCATGTTTTTTGCCAAACATTATCAAAAAATGTTAAAGACTCGTTGGAAGCTTTGCCGTAAAACTATTGAAACAGCATACTTTTGAGGAGCTGGTTAGTCGAATTCAAACCTCCTTTGTGATTTTATTTTCTCCGAAAATAAATGTTTATCAGCAATAAACCAAAATATTGTTCCTATGTGCAAAATAAAAAAAGTGTCATAAAAAGTCAAAACAAATCACATTTGGATTGAGCCTTGAAGAAAATATCATATTTAAATAAACGTATGTAGAAAGTATGTGGATATATCAGATTATGTAATGCAGACTTTAATGGATAGTACTAAATGTTATGACCTGTTTTTGATTAGACAACACAAGTCAATCAATATGAATTTTACATATTCGATCAATTCCAGTTTGTACGCATGATATTGGGTCATTTTTGTTCTGCAGACTAATTTTTAAATTCAGTATAATTTGTCTGACATTTTCAATATCAAGTTCTTAAATTCATTTTCATACAAAAGTATTCAAGCTGAACTTACTCTTGTGTTATCATAAAAAAACTTGTCTTTATGTTTCAATCTCTAAGACGAACAGCATTAACGAAAAAAATAATGAGAAAATTTTCTTTCTTGAAAAAAAAAGCTGTGATGGACGAAAAATCTCATTCAAAGTGTGATTAAAGTGTGATATAAGTAGAATGAAGGAATCTCTTAAGCACAGTTTGTATCTTCTTTTTCTTGGAATGAATTCTGTTATTTAATACGAAGAACAAAATGTTATTTGTATGTCCAATTTTGTGCTGTGACTACAGTTTCAAGATTTTTCGATTTTTTTTGTGGAAATAAGGCGCGTAACCAGGGGGGGGGGGGATTGGCAGGACAAAACCCCTGACGTTAACAGAAATTTGTTCATTTTTCTAGGAGTTTTATGAAAAAATCATAAAAATCACCCTCTTCCATAGAGGAAGATTTGATTATATGGATTGAATTTTCCATATAAAATTTTTTTGTACCCTCCTCTTCAAATTCTTGGCTACGCTCCTGGTGGAAACAATTTTGAATTATCAAGTGATGCCAAAGCGTAAAAACTCAGGATTAATCCTAAAAAATCCCTGAGCCAATAAACATGAAAATGTGAAATCCCTTTTAAATCTTGGAATTATTAATCAAATGCTTAAGGTATTTAAAAAGGATTTCACATTTTCATGTGTATTGGCTCAGGAATTTTTTAGTATTTTCGGGATTTTTCAGAATTAATCCTGGGTTTCCACGCCTTAATTGATGCTTTACTGAAATACAAATAAGTCAAACTACGATTAGTATAGAGTACCCCAAGTAATTCCAGATACCAGCTCCAGGATTAAAATATTTCAGTTCTATCTATTTTGAAAGCTACATTTCTATATTGTGTAAATTGATTGATTGCTCTATATCTCAGTAGATTTATTGTGAAATAATCAAAAGATTTATTTCAAATTTAAAATTAAGATGTTTTTTGAAGTGGGATAACAAAACATCGCCGGAAGGAAGCTTACATGCTTTCTTTGGAAATTTAGTTTATCATCTGCTTTTCAAGTTTTATATTTTATACCAATTAAGAAGAACAAGTAATTGAAGTGATTTCTATAGCAGATATAATTTCTTTTCTATATTTGTTTTTGAACTACTCCAATTATGAGAAGCACCAATTAATTTAACTCAAGTTACAACTTTTGAAATTTTAATTAAGTCCACTTAATTTTATTTTAATGAGCACAATTTATTTTACAAGCAGCTTTGTAGCCAGCAATTTAACGAGAGAGATTTTTGGTTTTTTTTCTTTAAAATTTTTCAGCAAATTAAAAAAAAATTCATCTTTCCTGACTCTGACACTGCAACTAAGTAGACAATGTTGATTATCAATTGAGTTCCTAAAGCTATGACTAACGAAAGTTAGTCAAGCTAGTAAAATACAATATTTGAGACTTCAATATGTGCCCTTTCCTTCCTTTTTCTCTTTTCCGTTGCCAGATTTCGTTCATAGCTCAAAACATAAACACAGAACGAGTGAGGAAAAGATGTAAGCATGGAGTCTTTTACCACACACAAAAAAAGACAGGCATTATCGATTTTTTTCTTTTTCCTCCGCCTTCCGTTCACTCATTTTCGGTCCATGTTATTGTTATCATTTATACTTTTTTTTGCTTGTTCTTTCCTCTTCCGTTTTCATTTATATTTCTATGAGAAGCACAGAGAACGAATGCATAAATAGATATGAAAGAAAAATATGATTTATCAAATTATTCACTGCCTTAGAAAATTTTTCTCTTCCTTTCTTCTTCTTTTCATCTTTTTGTTTGAGTCCTTTGTGAAATTTTTGGTGAATTTTTTGGCACTCACTCAAAATTGAAATTTGATCGAGCTTTAAGATGTTCTTGTGATATTTTAAGAATTTCTGAGCTAGTAGACATTTATTGATCGATTAAAACGTTTGAAAGCACAAAAGTCACTTAGAGTTCTGATTTTAATTTTTTCAAAAATGCCGTACACCTAGGAGCGTAATATGAGAACTTAAGGATACGCCTCTACATGAAATTCTAAATTCTATGAGCAATTTGATGCAAATTTTTTCAAGGATCAAAGCTGCCTTTCGCTCATGATAATCGTCTCATGCTTATGGGAATAAAAATGAATTTAAAGCTCGTACATGCATGAATAAAAAGGAAGGAAGGAGAGAGAAAAGAGAAAAGTTTACGCGTAATGGATTAAAAAAAAGATTTTTTTTTCTTTCGGTACGAGAGAAAAAGTTTTAGACAAAAAGGAATCCTATTTTGCTTTTAGCTTTGAAAAGAATGAGCTTTCTTTTAGCACGAGCAAAGTAATCGATCATAAGGATTCTTGTTGTTTCCATTTAGACCCTCACCCCTAATTAGCAAGTTTAGTAAATCAAATTTATTTCTAAGCAATAGGAATGGTGAAAAGGAAATGTTTTGCATTTCATGAATATTCAATTGTCATAGCTTGGTGATGCCAAGAATAAATTTGAACCGTCGACAAATTGCAAACGATTTTATGAAAGTCATCTTAAAGGGATTTTCTGAGAAAATGTATTCTAATGGAAACAGATACTGCCTGACGATATCGCCTACTATACGGTCCGGAAAATGAAATTTTATGATGAAATTCTGTAACATTATGCCTTCTTGTTAGAACAGATATTTTTCAATTAAAATAAATTATCGCATAAATGTGCTGTTTCGTGCTTGAAGCAGAATCCTTCAAAGTTAAAGTAAATGAGCATATTTTAGAGGGTTTGAGGATCCTTTGAACTAAGTGTTGTCTTAAGGTACTTAGAGACTTAGGCAATTAAGAAGAATTTGAGGACGCAGAGAAAAACCCTTTAAACTGTTTTTTTTTTCTTAAGGTTTTTGGAGAATGTCCCTAAATTGAAGAAAATTCAATCGTTTAAAAATGTCTGACTTAAAAATCTTAGCCCTATCAAGAAAATCGTCCTTTATGATATCCAACATCAACGGCTATTATTTTTCATACCCAATCCTCCCTTAGTGACATTAATTACGAACACACCTTTGTTGAAAAATTTTTTTGATGAAATTTTACACTGAGTTTAATAATAATTTCTGCATATGAGAGATATCATCTCTAGGCGTCGATGTATTTTTCATAATATTTTCCTTAATTTTTTTCCTTTGAATACCTTAATTCTCAAAAGGATTACCCGTAATGAAGATATGAAGATTAATAGCACATTAATCTTTTATACCGATAAACAAACAGCCTTAGATTCAGTAAAAATGATTAATCTTCAAAAACATAAAGCCAAGGTTTTAACTTTCAAAGATATCCTAGAATATTTTGTTGCTAATGCTGAAGTAGACATAAAGTTAGAGTTTATCCAGTGAGCAACACAAAAATCCAAAACAGAACTTTACCATCATGATATCCAAATGTCAAATTCATCAGTATACCAGCATAATATCCAAACAAGAAATAAATTTAATGAAACTTGCTTCTTATTAAGTTTTATTAATTTTCATTCAATGAAAAGCATTGAATTGAAAATAGAGAAATTTGAATTCACTACAAGTATCCCAAAAAAACATCCTTTTCTTCTTTCCGACTTATTCTCATTCGTATATAAAAAAAAAATCTTCAATAGTGAGCCATAACCCAGCCTTTTTTCCTCTTCTCTATTTACATTCAAATAATTTCCACAAGAGACTTTCGCAATGCCAAAAAAATTATTCCTTTTTCATCTTTTTGCTCCCTTAGTGCTATTTTTCTTTATCCTATACACTCAATAAATTCAGCACCACACAAAGCACATATAAAATGATTCAATCATTCTTATTCTTTATTTCTTGTTATTTCATTTATTCTTTTTTTTTTGGATGTAATAACAATAAAGCCAGCACTGTTATGTAATTTAATTTTATTTTTTCCTTTTTCCTTACTTTTTATCCTTAAATAAGCGTAAATTTTTCTTCACTAAGTATATCTTCACTTCTTTTTAATAAGAATTCAATTTATTCTTTTATTTTGATAATTTTCAATCTGCCACACACACACACTAAATTCCTTTCATTCTGCACAACACAGCATAAATTGTCTTAACAAGCGCTCTTTTTATAAAAACACACCAAATTTATGAGAAACTTTTCTTTCAAAAAATGTTGTAAACAAGTTTTCTTTCCTCTTTTCCACTTCAATTTATTCGTGTAATGAGTTGTAATAGTTTTTTAAAGCACACAGATAAAAAAGTTTTTATCTACACTTTTTTTTTCATTCACAATCATCCACCGAACGTGAAAAAACTTTTTTGGTGTCCGTTTACAAGAAAATCCAACTTGAGAATGAAGGAAAAATTTTCTGCAGCATCCCAGAGAAGCGAGCTTTTTGTTGGTGGGGTTTTGACTCTCTCAAAAGCTCACTTCTTACTCTCACTGCTCTCATGAATGAAAAATCACGTGGAAATTTTGTAAACAAAAGTTTTCGGAAATGCACATGGAGTTGGTGAGTAGAATGGGTAGGAAATTTTGTGTAAAACCATGTGAACTGCATTGAGGAAATGGAAATGGAAATGCTATTTGTTAACGTAAATAAAATTGTGTGCAATCGATGTGAATGAAAAAAAAAAATTATTCAAATATTTTGAGAAACAGGAACTCTGGATTTAAAAAAAACCTTTTCCTATTCAGATCAATTGTGATCCAGAGGTGCGCTAGGGCGTTTTGTAGCTAATGAGAGTTTAACGAGTGTGGATGCGCCAAATCACTGCACTCGAACCTAGACCTACAATTTATAGTTGGATCCGAACCACTCCTTTGCTGACATTTCTGTCTGTAGCCTACAAACGAAGGCTGTGAGCCTCATTTCCAGTGCAAATGATTCGAAAAAAGACAAGTGAAAAATTTATCGTACCCAGTCTCGAACCCATGAGCCACTTCAGCTCACACCTGGATTTTAAAGTTAACCAGTATAAACACAAAGTTATTTTCTTTAATCACCAGTACAGATTAATTGATTTTCTATTCTGATGTCGAGTAGCACTAGAAACTGGCCCAGGAAGAAAGTATTTTCAGAATAGTCTAGACTAGGTTTGATCCTAGTAAGTTAAATTTTGATAGAAGAGACAATAAGCAAAATATGTAATTTTCAGTCTTCGTATGTTGAAATAATTTTACTGAAGCAATTAAGAACCACCAAAAAATTATCTGTGAATTCTGAAAAATTATTTAAAATATTGAATAAAAAACTTTAAAAATTTTCAATATCATTCAAATTAAAATCAAAAAAATCAATTTATTGATAATTCAGTAGATAATTACAGTCAAACTGCTTTTAATTTTTTCTAATGTTCAGTATTGCTACAGTTTTCATTAAAAACAATATGATTTTTCCACTATACATTTTATTGTATTCTAAAAAAGTTGAAATAATGTAAATAGTAATAATAGTTATCATTATAATAATAAAACAGAAAAAAAAGCATTCACAATTATTCAAGAAAAAATTTGTATGTGCATTGTAAAATATGAACTGTTCAAGGATTTGTTTTTTGAGTGACAACATTTTATTTTTTTGAAAGGCGGGATTGTTTAGTCGTAATTATTTGGCATTGTTTTTTTTTAAGATTTTAGGAATATTCTGAAAAAAATTTAAATTTTTGCAATTTAGACAATTTTTCAAAGTGGTTTAAATTATCACAAATATGTTTAGCAGATCTGAAGTAAGCTTCAGCTTACAAAATCTTTAATATTTTGGAAAAAGTCGATGGGCAGTTTTGATTAAGTGAATTATTAGGAATCTCACTCCTATGTCTATTTCTCCAATACACTTTAGAATATTTCATATAGCCAAAAAAGAATTCACATAAAATTTTTGCCACTCAAATGCTGAACTCCATAAAATTAAAGACATGAACATCTATTAGTGAAGTTTGTTCATTATTGTTTGATGAGTTTAGATTGGAAGATGCTCATGTCTTTAATAACTACGCAGTCAAAGCATTTTTACCTTGATAATAAAATGCCTATAAATATTAAATTCCTTTTTACACCTAATGTGAATTAGTTTTATGTTGTATGAAAATAATACAAAAAGATCAGATTGGCTTAATTCGTTTACACCCTTTAGTTGATTAAAAGGAAGGTCACATGAGTTGAACATCCATTCTTCTTTGTCTATGTAAAAATCTCTCAAATCAAACCTCTCAAAACTTGCGGCTTAAACTATAGAATCTTTTCTTATCCTGTAAATTAAAAAAGAATTAGCTAAAAGCTGAGAACTGGAATAGTTTATGACAAACTTACCACATATAACTATTTTCAGTTTCACTTCTATTTGCCTTCATCACACCAACTCCACCTCCAAGTCGTCTGTAGTTCATGCAACCACACAAACGCCATTGATTTGCATCTGGATCGTAAACTTCAATAGTCTTTAAATATGCTGTTCCGTCAAAACCACCAACTGCATAGAGAGCACCATTAACCACAGCAAGACCAACCTAAAATATTACAATTTCTTAGATTTTATGTAATTTCTTCAAAAAAAATGTTTATACCCCAGATCTTCTGGAAGTCATTGCAACAATTGGAGACCAAGAGTTATTATGAGGGTTGTATCGTTCCGCGGAACTCAATTCCATGCAGTCATCTCTACCTCCAACTGAAAAATTATCAGTATAATATTTATTTTTGCCTTTCTTTAAAAGCACATTTGGCAACAAACCTGCATATATAAAATTGTTAAAAACTGCACAGCCAAGATGTTTTCTTCTTGTTGACATTGGAGCTACCATCGTCCATTTGTTCTGCAAGGTTTGAAAAATAATATTAAGCATTGTTCTAATCATTAATATGCTGATTAAATTTACCTGTCTAGGATCATATCGCTCAACAGTATTTAAAGGAGTTTGTCCATCACTTCCTCCAATAGCATACTAGGATTTGGAACAGATTATATGAATAAGTAAGCTACAACAAATACCAATACAAAATTACCAAGAATCCTCCTAAAACTGCAACCGCAACTCCTAATCTTCGACTAACCATTGGAGCCACTTTTGTCCACTAAAAATGAGCAATAATAAATTAAAATTTTGTAAATTTACTGTAACCATAACTTACTTTATTTTCTTTCGGACAATATCTTTCAACATGATTCAAGCACTGTACACCATCCTGCCCACCAATAGCATATAGATAACCATCTGCAATTGTGTAAAACAAAACACAAACTTGAATAAACTTGGTAGACAATAATTTTTAATACAAAAGTTTACCTAAAACTGCAACGCCTACAGACGTTCTGCAACTTGTTGTAGGACTTACATCACAACTCCATTGATTCGTTTGTGGGTCATATCTTTCAATTGAATTCAGATACGATTGACTACAATGAAATTGAAATTATATAATTTTATGCAATGACGTAAATTGAACAATTTACCCATCATGTCCTCCACAGGCATAAAGGAGATCATTACAAACAGCTACGCCAACTCCGCATCTAAAAAAATAATGGGTCATAAGTTCAAGGTTTGATTATTGTGAATTTGAATGCGAAAACATAATCAAACTGATAAATCGTAATACATTCTGGTGCATTCATACTGACTTATAGATAAGATACAATGGATAATCACCTTCTTTTACTCATTGGCGCAACCATTTTCCATTCTAATGTATTTGGATCAAATCGTTCAACAGATGCAATTGCATCACCAGAGCACCATCCTCCAACACTATATAGAACCTCTCCACGTTTCGTTGGCCTTCGAGGCCGTGTTCGTGGACCTAAATTTATTAAGATAGTAAAACGTTTTAAAAAATATCAAAAAAGATTAATTACCCTGCATCAAGGGACGTTCTTGTGGTAATAGCAAATAGTTTTTAGCTTCATCGACCAAATCACGACAAGCTTCATCGCTTCGGACAAGGAGATCACTTCCGACAGTACCAACCAAAAATTTTGGACTCAACAAAGGCATTCGTACGTGTTGTAAGATTTGTGACAAGTGCTGACGACGTTCAGCAACATTATATTTTAGCCATAACATAACAGCATTGTAAACTTGCTCCTCATTTCTCACATTAAGTTCATCACTACAGATTATATCTACTAATTGACCAACGGGAAGCAATAAAAATTCTTCAGATTCCATGACTTCTTGGAAGTTGTGCTGTGTGAATTTGTCTGCGATTCTCAATAGTTCACGACATCTGAAAACAGATAAGACTGTAAGTTATGCTATTTTTTATGTTAAAACTTGATTGTCATGGTAGTGATAAATAACCGAAAAATTCGAGGTCTTGCCATTATCACTACAAACAGAACCAATATTGAACACAACGTACGAATGAGTATCTGCAAATGCTCGAATTCCAAGACAATTTGTTGGATCAAGCTGACGCTTTAGAAACTCGCAGCAAATATCCTGAATTTCCGATAACTGCAATAAACACGCAGCTGGAAGTAATGATTGAACATTTGACTCTTCTACAACAATATGAGATGTATAACAAAAGTCAATTAGCAATTCCATTGCATTTTCATCAATGTCTCTGATTGTCACTTCTGTTTGTCTACTTTCTTCCAGTTCTCCTGTGAACATTGCTTTAAAATAGACTGAACATGCTGATAAAATGACTCGATGAGCGAAAATTTTTCTACTTCCAACATTCAAAACAACATCACAGAGTTCTCGATGTCTACGAAGAACATTTAGTTCTGCTAGTGTAACTTTCGGATGTTTTTCAGATATGTGCGATAATCTTGCTGGAGTGCAAGTTGTATCGAGAAGTATATCCATGTTGTTGACAGTTATAAAAATATCTCGATCTTGTGGGGTAAAAGTAAAAAACAAAGGAGAAGAAATTATGAGATTTTTTTTTTTCATAAATATTTTCAAACAAATTTTTTTTTTTTGCATAAAAACAAAAAGGCTGAAAAAGTTTCAGAAAATTTTGAATTTCATGGTTTCTAGTGTCTTTTTGGATAAAATTTTTATGCACCTTAATGGATTTTACTCTCCACAAATGTTGAAAATATTTTAACTTCCTAAATTATGTTCATTGTGGTTTAAAATTGTAATTTATTTCACAACAAATTTTTTTACGCGTTTTTAACTTCTATAAAGTATGGAAAATATGAGATCAATGCAATTCTTTCAAACTTGTTGAATTAAGTAACGAGTGAAGTTGCTTGCAGTTAGAAATTATTTTTAAAATTTCTTCGAAAATAGTTTCTTGCTTTATATTTTCATTTTTTTAAATTTTCAACATTTTGTAAAATTTCAAATAATTTATCAAATTTAAAATTCTTAAATTGAAATCTAAAAATATTTTAAAAAAATCAGACAAAAATCAAAATTTATTTTTATAAACTTTTTGATCTTTAATTTTTAAATCATAAATTTTTGTATGAAAACTAATTGAAAATATATTTAACAATTAAAATGACATCACTTATTTAGAATTTAATTTTCATTCTGTCTTATCGTACCTCATCCTACATTTTTCAATCCATAGTCGATCATGCAAAAAATTTGGAAAGGAATTTTTAAAATTTTTTTGAAAAAGAAATAAACGTTACGTTTATAAAGTTACTAGAAAAATTCAAAAATTTCTAATTTTGATTATTTTTTTCAATTTTAAACTTAATCGTACATTTAAAATATAATTCAACAAAATTTCATCAGTTTTGCATAATTTTGATTTTTTTTTAATTTCAAACAAATTATTTTCTTTTTTTAAATGTTGTAATAACCAGCTTAGTGATTTTAGACTACAGATTTATATTCTAATTATTCTGATAATCAATGCTTTGTAATTTATGAAAAAGAAAATAAAAGATATTGATATGTTTTTTCATTTCTCATTCAATTAAGATTTTCATCATTTACTTGTTGCTTAAATTATTAGCTATGCTGTTATAGAAAAAGAACTTTTAATCGTCGCTCATGTAATGATTAAGAAAGTTTCTAAGGCAAACATTTTGATTAAACTTTCATGTATCGATGCATAACGAGTAGGACACAAATATTATTTGAATAGGAAAGAAAAGTTTGTGATTCTATTTCAGTTCTTCTTCGCAAACAAAGTTTTCTTCTCTTTTAATCTTTGCACCAATGATAGGAATAATGATTTATTGTGGGACATTTGAAGATTTAGTTTACAAAAAAATAAACATTTTGACAAGTGAGAAAGGTTGATGAAAAACTTTTATAAATTTCTATGCATGCACACTGAAGTTATGCTTTCTCGCTATCGGGATCGGGATCGGGATTTCCCGGGATTTACCGATCCCGATCAATCCCGGGATCCCGAAATTTATCGGGATCGGGATTGAAAATCCCGGTTTTTTAATTTAGGAAATTATTGATGTTTTAGAACCTGCTAAATACGCGACAGAAGAATTATTGCGTAAATCAAACGATTTATTAATTGCTGAAGGAACAATTAACTTTTTGCTAGACGAATTGTTGCTACAAGGAACATTATTGTCTCAAAAGGTTTACGATATGAATTGCGCTCGCATAGGTGCACGAAGAAATGGAACATTAATTGACTTAATACTTTACCTCAATATATTTCTTTAGACAAGCATTTTAAATCGTCAACAAAAGCTGCAATACATAAACTTGGCATTGACTTATTGAAAAAGTATTTTGTCAAAAACTCTACAAATGGAGCTATGGAAGCTTCAACATCCAGTGCAAATCAAATCCAACCGTCAAACATTTCTATTCGAGATAGACTGAAACTAAGCATATCTGAATATACATCATTAACAACAGATGCAGCAGCAACAGAACCAAATAACTTGAAAAGAGAGTTTAATTGGTATGACAAAAATAAGAAGAGAACCGTTTTGTTAGATCAACTTTACGATGCATTGATAACAATGCAGCCGACCTCAACTCAAAGCGAACGAAATTTCTCTGTTAGTAACAACATTCTTACAAAACAAAGAAAACGTTTACTTGACAAGAATCTAAATGCAATTGCATTTGTTAAAAGTTTTTTCATTAATGCTTAATTTTTATTATTATATTCACACCGTTTTCTATAACCTTTAAACTTACATCTTTATCAACATTTATTTTCTATTTTTGTTTATGTTCACATTTTTCAAAGGAAACATGGATTAAAACATCTACCTTGTAACACATAAATTATAACTAATTAATTAAGGAATAAATGACCGTATAAGTAGCAAAAAAATATACAATTTTTTTTGGAAAAAAAAGCAGAAAAATGCTGTTTTTTAAATTTTTTTACATATTCGGGATTCCCGGGATTTCCCGGGAAATCCCGAAAAATTTCAATCCCGATCCCGATCCCGAAAATTTGTCGGGACCGGGATTTCGAGAAAGCATAACTGAAGTAAGCTTAAAATTTTTTTTCAATTAAAATGCTATTTCCACTATTTTTTCTAGATTTATTTTTGAATCTTTTCCTATTTTTTTCTCTTGTTGATTTTATGCTTATGATTTTGTAATTAAAATATGTTAAAATAAATAACCTGACATGATTTGAAAAACTTGTTGATTTTTCGTGCTGCACAAAAATAAAATAAACAATGAACAAATCCAAAGTCACGATAAAATATTTTATTTAATTTTTTTTTGTCATATTCATTTAACTTTTCTGTGAAAAAATGGTCGTTGGACATTCCAGAATCTTTTTTAATAATAATAATAAAAGTAATCCTTTATTTAATTCAATGGTTTAAGGCGGAACAGAAATGACAATATTTTGATATTAACCTGTCGGTAGTTAATTGAAAAATGAAATTTGATATCATCGGAACATTTGATGACTTGTGAATCTCGTTGGTTGATTTGAAGTAAGACCATATGACATTGAGAATCATTTTTAAACACACTTTGATAGTTCATTGAATTTCTCCTTTTGTCAATTGTCTCATTTAAGTATTCCACACATTTATAATATATAATAGTATGATCTCCTTGGCAGGTCTGGTTAAAAATTTAGGACATATTGTAACAACTGGAAAATAAATCGAAATCATGATTTTTTTCAAATCATGATTTTCAAAATTGAATAATAGTTTGCATCTGATATTGGAACTGATACATTTAACAAGTAAGAAAAAATTGGAAAACTTTTCATTTTTATTGCAAGCTGTACTATGAGCACCAAAGTGCAAATTATTGATTTGACGTCATAGTAACTTCCCAGAAAATTCGAGAAAATAAATTTAAACTTTTTTGGATATAAATTGAAAGGTAAGGGTGTTAAAAAGGTTGCAGCCCATGAATTACCTTCAAAAACTTTTGGATATAAATATTTATATTTCAATCTTTAATCAAGCACCAGGTTTTATTTAAAATAACATATTAATAATGTTGAATTTAATTATCCTGGTTTTTCGTTATAAGCTACTACTTGTTACTAAGCTACTAGCTTAGTAAAGTTTTTTTGAACTTGAAATTTTTTTGTAATCTTTACTAAGCTACTACCAAAAATAAAGTATAATTAATCTTTTTCAACTTTCTAAGTATCAGTTTCAATGCCTTATGAAATTGTCAATGAAATAAAATCGTGAAGATAGCAAAATTTCTTTAATTAAGTTAAAAAATTCAAAATTTTCATTGAGGTTCAATTTCTTTACTAAGCTCCTACTCATTACTAAGCTCCTAGTGAGCCAAAAAAATCACTTTTTTATTCTTCTAAGCTACTAGCTTATAACGAAAAAACAGGGTATTATACTTCAAATTTCACGAACTCTCAAAAATTCTGAACAAAATGCAGCTTCTTAAAAAAATATTTTTTACAATCAATCTTTTTGCTGTGAAATTATTTTCATGTATTGCATTCTAACGTATCTCATATCTTCTTAACGTATCCTTTCGTGAAATAAAAAAAAAATGAAACGTATTTGAATAAAAAATTTACACGAATAAAAAAATGTTAAACAAGGAAATTTATTCGATTTAAAATTCACTTCAAGAAAGGAATGTTCGTGGAGGGAAAGAGACGAAAAATTGAAGAAGTTTTTTGATGTAAGAAATTTTTTATTCATCAAAAAATAACTTTAAATAGGACTGGAAACTCGAAATCAACTCGAGATAAATTCAGATGTAATCATTATGTTATCTTAAGGTTCAAAGAAGGGTCGTAATAAAGGATAAACGTCAAATAAGAAACCTGTGGATTCAAAGATCATAAATACAAAAATTAAACTTAACTTTTAAAAAAAATAAGGACTTTTCCTATAAAAATTTTATACAGTCTAAACCTTACCAATTTTCAGCTTTTATATTCATAAGATATCAAAAGAAGAAGAAGTAATAAGCATGAAATAAAAAAATCCATCTTCATATTCAATCTAAAAGCAATGTTTTCATTTCTCGCAGAGCGCCTTGCTCTTACAAAATTCCCTTCTTCTGCTTTACACGAAAATCACTAAAGTAAATTATTTGATTCAGTTGAATAAAACATACGTACACATATCATAAGCTATCATTATCATCAACGTGCTCAAGTCAATTCAAATGATCATAATTTCATAAGACGTTGAGTATTCTACGCGCATTTGCTGCTTTCTATTGAAATTGTTTTCCCTTTTTTTTGACACGTTAAAGCTCAGAACAGACAATGAAATTCTTAACGCACAATAAGAATCCTTTTAAACAAGAATGCTTATGTTTTTTTTTCGGTAATTTGTTTAGCTTCAATGTTCGCATAACAAAAGTATAACAATGACATTGAATTGTTGATGGATGTTATTTATGGATTGAATCTTCTCCTTTCATCCATCACATTGCTGGAATATTTGACTAAATAACACCCACATTCTACTATCTTTACTTGTTGATTGCATTTTGACTAAGATCAGTCATGCCATAAATCATGTAGAAAAAAATTGGAATCAGATGTAAAGGTACTGAAACTAGATGTATGTTTTCCATTTGTGCTAGCTTGTGAATTGGGGATAAAAATAAATTTAATTTTTGACATCATAAAATATTGTTTTTTTTCGAATATTTGAAACTTCTTTATCTTGCAAGTGCTTTTGAGACTTTATAAAGACAAAGCTATGCTGTTGATTTAAGTGTTTTACAAATATAACGCTAGAATTTATTGAAATAATGGTTTAAATATATTCAGAGCTCACGTAAGAGATTTCTTGATATTTTTTTTAAATTAGTTTTAGATTTTTAATCTTTTTATGATTGACTATCCTCAAATAACTTTGATTTACGACATTTCTAAAGATCAAAAGCCTTGACTTTAAATGTTTATCGTCATTAAAATAAGGACACGTAGAGAATTCCAGATTATTAAATTTGAGCTATATTATTGACACACCTACTCTAAACCACTGGATAATAATGTGTGAAGGGCCCAGCCTTTCAGCTGGAGGCACTGCGACTCAAATTAGAACAGAATCTATCTATGGATCCGAACCACTTGCAAGCTCTGCACATTGCAAAGACACGAGTACGTCATAAGACCTGATGTACCCTGCAATATACCTGGTCACAATTCGTGTGCGCAAGATGCCGTAAGGAAGTCATCCAGATGCTAGTATATCCTTGTATTCCTAGCAATGGAGGCACATTCTGTGCCAAAGACATCAATACTACACCCAATACACGAACCGAGCTTCGTAACTAGAACGGTGAAATGGAAAAAGAGCTTCGAAAATTAGACATGGCCTGGGATTGAACCCAGGACCTTTGGCACATAAGGCCAACGCTCTACCATTTAGGCCACTGATGCCATTTCACCGCTTAAACCACTGGATACTATTCCTCAAATTCTTCAAACATAAATCGTAGTAAAATAGAATTAACAAAGTTTCTTGTTCCATGAAGCATCTCAATTAGCATAAAACAAATTTCAGAGCCTTTGAACAAGAAGTAAATAAGGAACCGACCATGAAAAAGGTAAAAACAAGATTAAAGCTATCAAACTTTAATGTCAAAATATGAATTGATAAAAGTGAAAAGGTAAAAAGGTTGAGTCATAAAATAGAAAAATTTATGAAATATCTTCATCATCATCAAGTAGAAAATGAAAACAAGTCAGGAGAAAATTTATCAATTCATGAAATGGATAAAAGTCATCCCATAATTGTGGCATTTAATTCTCAATTCAATCAACTTAATTCAATATATGAGAATTTCAAATTAGAAGTTATTTGAAACTGTCAAGAAAGGAGAATCCATTTGACTTATCGTGGACATTAATTTAAATCGACAGCAGTTACGTGAGAAGCAATGCTGATTTACACTGTACAAATAATTAATTTTCTTCCTCATTTCTTTACGACTTAAGTTCAACAACATCAAGTTTACCATTTTTTCTAACAGCAGCTCGATAATTGCAATTTGTAAGACAAGATGAAAAACTAGTTGGAACAAGATGACGATGTCGAAGAAACTAATGAGTAAATAATTAGCGCAAATAAAAAGCTCTTTCTCTTCATTTAATTCCAATTAAGGTGAATTTATTGAAGTAAAAAGACTTTTATAAATTAATTGCAATTTATTTACAGAACTTTGAGGATGAATTAAAAATGATAGTGAGGCATCATTACTGCATAATATAGAGAAGTTGCATATTATAACAAAGTTAATGAATATTTGTGAGAAATTATTAAAATGACGTGGTATTAATTTCTTGCTTTTATAACTGTCACCATAGCAAGCACTAGTCGCTTTTGGTGCGAAGTTAAGTTTAGAATTTGAATCCAAATTTAAAGTTTCGATTTTTAAAAATAATTCTTCAATCTTATGCTTTTTAAATGAGACTCATATCTTCATCCTGACCTGATGTATTTCTTTTGAATATGTCTCTGTTTTGCGATTAATTTTTCATTCTTTGAAAATTGATTAAACTTGATTTTCAAAAATAGAACACAAACAATTATACATAATACAGGCATGCACACACAAAATGAGATGAAAATACATGAGCAGACATAATCTCCTCGTAATGATTATTGTGCTTTTGATATTCAACATGTTCAAAGGTGTCCTTTGATGTTGTGAATATTTTTTTTATCACAAATCCTTGCTTACACTTCCATTATCATTCGCAATAAATTTCTTCACTTCCTCTTTCATTAATATGTGTCGAAATTCATGTCCTTGATAAGACGTAGAATATTGCAAATGAATAGAAACGGAAGAAATTTCTCATTTGTGCGAATTTTTTTCATCAACTCATGAAGTGTGCGTGTTGTGACTGATACATAAGATAACTTAAATTTCCGACGTGACTTGGGCAGGAAAATGAATGATTTCAATATATTTGTTTTATTTTAATGTAATTCAACCAAATTCAACTAAATTCAATGAAAATATAGGAATTGGGTTTAGATTTTAACAATTTATACTAAAGGGTCAATCACTTATGACGTCCGTTAAGCAGTTAAGTGCCTTGCTGGTCGAATAGGTAAGTCGCTTGGCTCAAATTTGGTAACTCGAAGGTCGTCGGTTCGAATCCAGTCATTTTCCAAATTTGTTCTTTTTCGGAAGTTTAGATACTTCGACTGCTTAATGTAGGAGATCAAGCCATAATTGGGCATTTGGGCAACGTTGGATTAAGGAACGGGTCAGGAACTTGAAGTGCAGCGGGAGAAATAGGAACGAGAGCTACAAGATTACCCACAAATGGAATATTATCAGAACGGACCTGAAAAGTTTCACGTCACGCCTACAGAAAATCGAAACGAAAGCCTTAGTTTATTTGAAACCTAGATTTGAAGATTAGAAGTTTGATCCTACATAATATTAATTCATATGTTTACAAACACAAAAGTGTAAAATAAGAATTATTACCGGACCAAGGGTGTGATACTGATGAATGCAATAAAGTGCAATTAAAAAAATGAAAAAAAAATTTACGGTCTGATCCCTCCAGGACGTCATAAGTGAACGGCCCCTAAAGATAATTCACTATTTACTGCTTATTTTTATTTCATAACCTATAAATTTAATAAATATTTCACCATTTATATTCCAATGTTGAAGATCAAGAAGAAGTTCATAGCTATGATAAATGAAAACAAAATTGGGTTATGGTTTTGTGTGTAATATTTTATGAAATCTCAATTTATCATAAAATTTAAAGCTTTCTACCTTTAAACTTAACCATTCATAACCATTTCCTTCCTTCTGAAATTCATTTGTGAAAAACTTCAAATCCCCTCAAAATTTTAATTTTATATTTTAACTTTTTATAATTGGAAATAAACCAAAACAAAAACTGTACAAATTAGCCAACAGAATATCCTTTGAAATGAAAGATTACATTCACTTGATTCCAATTTGAAATTCATGGATATGTTGAGACAATACAACATGACATGTTTGTACTAGAAATGTATTCAGTGAATGACACAAAATTGACTTGATTTATTTGTAAAGAAAACAAAAGAAGGAAGAGGAATAACACAGAGGAAGACAAAGCTTGCAAACACAATAAAACATAATTAATTTATTTCCATCTACTAGATTCCACGAAAAAAATGTTTCTGTTGCGGAAGTACGCTTGAGAAACCGATCATTAATTTAATTACATAAAGACAAGCACAAGAAGTTTGTTCTGTGGTTGTAACAAACATTCTTTTCGCAACTTTATGCTGAGGACTTTTTTATCGCTGCTCTTTCGCAAGCTTATGATAAACTTTTTAATTCAATTATCTATAATTTTTTTTGTTGCTGATTCTCCTAGACTTTCCACGCAGCATGATAGATGTTCAGGCGCTAATGAATAACAGCATGTTTCTGTGATACTGTTTATTACACATACAGAATAATAAGTAATAATTACTGTAATGAATTTGTAATTGGCACAGAAAAAGAGAGAAGTTATTACTCTGGATCCAAAAGCAAAGTTTCTAAGTCAAAGGAAAGTTCATTTTAAAAAGTTCAAATTAATTACAAAAAGTTATTGATAGAAAAATGGTGGATTTGAACTGCAAGATTGAATGGATGATTGAGATATGGTCATTTCCTTATTCGTTTTCTGTAATATTATTTTAATGAACTTATTAAAAATTTAAATGCCAATTATGTAAATCGCAATAAAATCTTCCTCTGCAAGAAGCTAATAACCATTGAATGAGTTTTGAAAGCAAATCAATGAATAAAAAAAAGAACATAAAGCATCAAGACTTATCATTGCAATTAATCTTAGATTATTTAAATAATGAAATAATATTAAACCAATTTAAACAGTTTGAAATTCTAAGAATTTCAATATAAACATTTATCGACTACTTCAACAAGAATAATGTCAGGATATCCATAGTAATAATAAAGTAGACTCAATCAAAAAGTTTTCAATCCTTTTCTTCACTTCTTTTTCAAACTTATCTGATTTCAAAATCAAAGAATCGACCTTTGAAAGTTTTTAGTTCTCATAGCCTATTTTTGTGCATCAACACTTAAAATTCTTTTCAAAATCAATGAACATAAGCAATTCGAAAAGAAGATTTTCCGTCGCTTCTTTTATTTACGTTTTTATTTGTTCTGCTCAAAGTTTGAAAAGAAAATATTTTTAAGGAAGCTAAAAAGATTTCTATCAACTGTGAAGAAATGTCTTTGTATAGGAAAATAGCTGATGGATAAAAGGAAGCAAAACATAAGCATCATGACATATTGCTATCAACTTGGTGCAAAATACTGGAAATGAACGGTTGCAGATAAAATCTTCTCAAAATTGACGGCACAGAAAAAAACACTCGCTTTCCATTTGTATTAGGAAACCAGACCTAAAGATAGAAAACTTTCTCATGAATTGTGAGATAAATCTATTAACATTACGATGGTGAATTTTCAATTTTTCAAGTGATTAAGATCACAATGCGTAAATGAGCCTATAACTTATAAGACAAGTGGACAGTCGAAATGAAAAAGGTTTTTTTCAGAAATGTTTTGAAGCTTTTAATGGAATTTATTCTCTTTTTTCATTTCTACTCTTTCTTTTTTCTGCTCTACTAATTATTGATTAAAATGCTCCAATGCCAGGATTAGAAATAAGTTTAAATTTAATAGGAATTCTTCAACATTTTATTCAAGAGATTCCAACTGACCTGATACGAACAATTCAAGAGTTTTGACCGTTACAGTTTCCAAGAAAACTTGTGAAAATGTCTTATTTGTCTGTCTGTCAATCAAAATTCGAAGTTTCATACCCTGCAGTTCGAAATTTTCGAAATTAACAAAAAAAAATAAAACCTAAATTAAACAAGTTTTGTATGAAATCTAGATGAAACTTTTGTTGGTCGTTTAATGGTAAGCATAACTTAGCTTTATCTTTTTTAAAACAATCAAAAACTCCAATAAAATCTCTAAAATTGTAACGGTTTTTTTCAAATTTAAACTTTTCGAACGTGCATATTATAACTCCCCTAGACTTTCGATAAGTCTGTCGAACATGAATTGTTCGTATCAGCAACTGACAAATTTAATTTCCAGAAGAATTTACTCAAAGTTTTAAATAAATCTAAGGATCAAAACAAGCTCTTGAATTTCCACAAGCTTGGATATATTTTAAAAAATTTAATCTTTGGACTTTTATACTAATTAAAAACAAACAAAATCTCGAACTTTCATATATGATCATAAACTCATTATGTTAAAACGAGCAATCCCCAACTTACATAACGGATCCCCCCAGCAAAAGTTTATTTACATTCAGGATGAAAAAATCTACAACATCATCATTGGATTGTTATCTCAAAAAACAGATTAAAAGTTCTGATGTGCATGATAACAATACAATTTTAATATACATGGATAAAGTTCAAAATCGCCTTAAATTTTTTTTAATTTCGAACTGATAATGAGGATGACGATGAAAACTTTGCATGTGAAAAAGGATTATAAAAATTTATTGTATTGTGCTTAATCAGAGCTGTCATAAAAAAACATAAATTCGGAAAAATGTATTTTCGCGTAAATTTAATTTGAGTATCAATAGATTCATGTAAGCGAGAAAAGGGCCAAGTTGATGTAAAATTTAAAATTCCTGAATGGGAATAAAACGAGAAACGATTTATTTGAGCTTCAGTGATTGACATAATTTTTAAAACTTTTTTTCTTACGCCTCGTAAAAATTCCATTGAGCATTGAAGAAAAATGAGGAAGTTTATTTTATGATTTAACGACCAGGGTAGGGAAGTGAAGCTCTTCGCGTAATTCAATATCTATTGTTTAAACATCAATGAGATTCAGTTCGTATTGAATTTTCATGATAGCTTAGCCATCAAGGAGTTTATTGAATGATTTCATTCATGCCTTTGATATTGAAAATAAAAAAAATCTTTAGATTTTCTACAAATGTTTTAAAATCTAATTGAGAAGTTGATTAAAAAACCTTTTTGTTGAATTTTTCGACTGCTATCAGGTTACTTGTAATCCTTTTAAACATTACGATCCAGTAAATCAGTTGAATAGTAAAGAAATTTTTATTTCATCCAATTTTATTCAATTTCAAGTAAATATTGATGAAGATTTAGAAAAAAAAAATAGAATTGGGAATCGAAGTCAATTGAATGTGCAACTTTTCAAACAAATTTGATGCTTAAACAGACAAAATTTAACAAAATTTTAATGAAATTCTTCAAAATAAAATAAATAAAATTCTAATTCGTGCAATTGATTTTTAATCATTTACAACATTATCTATTAAATGATGTCTTAACCTCAAAACTGTCATTTAATTAGTATAATTCTTTTTTGAACAATTTGAAAAATGTATTTTAGTAAAATAAAGTTTTCTTTTTTTTTATTTAAATTTCAAGTTCAAACATTCAATCTCTTTTATTGGCTCTCAAAAGTAATGCCAAAGTAAATGAAATTTTACTTTGCAGTCTCCAATTCAATTCTATTGTTGCCATAGAATTTCAATTAACTTAAAATGCTTTCTGTTTTCATTACGGAACATTCTATAAAGATTTCGAAATAATGCATTGTTGACAAAAATATAGTTTCATGATCAAAGGTGCAATCGGGTGAGCTTGCAGTTTTCTTTTTTTCATTTTGGAACTTTCAGTTTATTTTAACGCTCCATGGCAACATTTGTATCATAAAGTAAAAGTTAATTGGATTTAAAAGACAGATTTATAGAAAATTGAAATTTTTTTCTTCTTATATCCTCTAAAAACACTTTCGAAAGAAAAAAAGGGGAAAATTTACATCAATTCTTTCTAGATTATACTAAGTTTTTATTTCCGTTTATTCAAGATTGTTGAACGAGGAAGCAAAGTGATGAAAAAATATTGAAGTTCTTATCGTCATTTCATCTAATTCTATGTATAAAAAATTGTGTGCCGCGAAAAATGTAAAACATCAGAAAGTTGCAAGTTCTTTGTTACTCAACGAAAATTCGCAAGCCCATGGCTTGAAAACCCGCTATGGCTCTTCTAGTTGCGTAATATAATTTTTATTTCACGAGAGTTTCTAATAAATTTGAGTAGAAATTGGTTTCAGATTGTCACAAAAAAAGGTTCAGCATCAAAGTGTACTGTCCAACTAAGACACCGTTTGGAAAACACTTCACTGGTACAAAGTGTAGTCAGACTACTGATTCTATTAAAATTGTAGAGAGAAAGAAGATGTTGACTCCTGATAAAATCTTGTAGACTAAACAAAATTAAATTAAGATTAATGATCTGCAAATCCTATAAAATTTCTGACCCAAAAAGCACGGTAAACATTTGCAGCCGTTCTACATGATTCCTCAGAATTAAGCATCACACGGCATACAGAATTATAGTGTTGACACAGAGTCTTGGCTTTAAGTCTTATCGCCAATAAATCTCTTTTTATAGATTTTAAGCGGGGACTGCTCTACACATCTATAAAATAATGGGAAAAGTAATGATGTCCACAAGAAAAAAATCATAAGAGACAAAGTCAGTCAATCTAATTTGAGCAATTTTCTGACTAATCTCAAAAGATCATCATTCAATTTAAATCAATAAATTGTTCCGCAAATATTATCTAACATGGCCTGTGAATTGAAGGGCAGTGGAAATAAGAGCAAAGAAGAATGAAAGGAAATTAATGATTTTGATAAACAATGAAGTCTTTTGTGATAGATAAATGTGGAATTATGCATAGTTTTGTATGAGCTTGCAAACTTAACATAGTTTTTAAAAATGTGATTTTATACAAAGCTTTAAAACTTTACAAAATTAATATAAAATTTTTAAAAAAATTTGCGTAATGAAAAAGTTCTAAGCTGATGGAATATTAAAGCTCTTAAGTACTACCCATAATTTTTTCACATCCATGCAATCATTATGTAATTATCGTGAACATAATCATTCGACAGTCATGCCATTCATCATGATATTGTATAAAAATCGATGTTGAACAGAAATTCTGTTCTTAATGAAAATTTATGATAGATTTGTTTACATAAACTTTTGATAAATTATGCTTTGAAGTTGCTTGTGCGGTAAAAGTTAGAATTCAATCATTTAAACTATCTGGTTCTATGGTTTACTGAAGCTTGTTGTGGTTATACACGTTGCAAAGAAGAGAACAAAATTTTGAATGATGAACAGCTTTAGAAGTCGAGATTATCTTAATATTTTAACCTAAATCCTTCATAGTATGATCTGGATAACATTATTTTAGTTAAGGAACTGTTATTTCAAATAGATTACAATCCTCAAGCATAAAAACTGTTTCCTAAGAAAAATTATATCACACATTAACCTTCATGAACAGTAAAACTCACCTTTTGCCATTATAGTGTATTCAATTTAGCTTTTGTGCTTAATAAAGTGTTTTAACCGTGCAGTTCCGAGGTCGTTTATACTTTTATGACATTTTCATGTGTTTACGTGATTTCCACTTTACTTATAGTTTTGAATTTTCCATAAACTTTGCTCATTATGAATATTTTATTAAACTTCAACTTGATGATATTTTGATGATCATTTTGATAGCTCGCGAGATATTTACCGACAATCAGCAGCTGCTGTATTCCATGAGCTTTTTTAACCTTCAACTTGTTGATTTTATCATACAAAAGTAGAATGATAAAATATAGAAAAAAGTTTCCGTTGTTAATATCAACGTAATGTATGTCATGCAATGTCAAATGTAATACAGCTAATTCAATTCAAATTTATTCAGGTGTAATAAATGAATGATGGAATTGAAATTGAAGGATGATAAGAAATTGAGAACGGAAACGAAATGATGGAATAAAATGTAAACTTTTAATAATTCTTACATGTCCTTTTATCCTCCTTAACACTCCCGGAAGAAATAAATTTTTGACTCGGTTAGGTTCAATTTACAAGATTACCATTCAACACATGATCAGTAATAAAGAATGTGTCAAAATTTCAAAAGAAAATCAAATCCACGTCGTAAAGTTATGACAATTTTAATTAAGATGAAATCGATAAAAAGCCAATCAAAAATGATGGAAATAAAATCACTCGGAAGTGATTTGAAAGCGAACACTTGGAAATCTTCTTTTTACATCCTTATAAGATACATTTAAAATGTGGAAGACGGAAGTATAAATAATAAAAAGGCTTTATGTGGCGTATTATCACAGCGAATAGAAAATCGATAGAGCATCAAATAGCTTTAAAAACACATAAGAAGGAAAAATATAATCGGAACGAGAAGCCACAAATTTTTTGTACTCAGTATCATAACAATCATCAACCAGAGTACCAAGAATGCTTACAGTCATAGCCAAAAGCACAAATAACGAGTTTGTTTGTTTAAAGAAGAATGCAGAAACGTTGAATAAGCAGAAGGGAGGGAAACAAATTTCCTCTATAAAGAATTTTTAAGCACGACACATGCAGCAAGCAGAGTTCATAAAATGACTAAATTATTTTTGGAATATTTAAATCAAAAGAAGATTTGTCATGCGCTATAAGATAGTTCAAACTTTCCATTTCCAGTTTTGAGGGAAAGGTTCCAATCAGTACAACATGTTTTGTATTATTGTTGAAATTTTTATAGTTGTAGGTCAGTTTTTATTTGTTCACGGATGAACTAACATCTTGTAAGTCCTGGATGCATGTCAGCAAAAACAGAGTTAGGATTGAATTTTTAAAGAAGAACAAATTAAAGAAGCTGCTTGAACTTGGTTATTAACATTGTTCATTTTGTTTTAAATCTAGTTTTAAAATCTAGAGAAAATAAGTTGGTGTGAATTCTGATAAAATTGTTTTCTTTTTGTACAAAATTAAGGTTCAGAAGCCTGTTTCTGGGGCTTCCTGGGGTACCCTAACCGAGGATAATAATAATAATAATAATGTGTGAAGGGCCCAGCCATTCAGCTGGAGGCACTGCGACTCAAATTAGAACAGAATCTATTGTACCACACCCTTTAGACCTACAGTTTATAGTGGGATCCGAACCACTAGCAAGCTCTGCACATTGCAAAGACACGAGTACGTCATAAGACCTGTTGTACCCTGCAATGTACCTACTCACAATTCGTGTGAGCAAGATGCCGTTAGGAAGTCATCCAGATGATTGTATACCTAGCAAAGGAGGCAACCGAGGATAACCTACCCTTTTCCGCCGGAAATTATCCGATCGCTTAATAGTCCATTATATCCTTCTTCTTCTGAGGATTTCTCAAAACCAACAATTAGTGTGTTTAGGATTTTTGGATCTTTGGCTACATTACCATATTCAGTTTGTTATAATCCTACAATAGAAGCGTTTTTGAATGTTCCTATATCAGAGTGTTAGGATAGTGGTATAATTGGATTATGTGTAGCCTCTTCTTCATGCGCCGAAAAAAAAAAAATTGGGCAGGTTGGTGGGGCATTTTCTGCTTTAATACACATGAAAATGTTAAATCCTAAGTCTAAAAAAATTATTTGAATCCTAAAGTTTAAAAAAAAATTAATTGTCAACTGAAATTCTAGATGACTTACCAACATATTCACATCAAGACTGTGATGCCATTCTTGATTTTGGAAATTGTGATGAGAGGCAACTTGATGATTAATCTGATGACTGTCGAATTTGTAACTGCAATGATCCCTCATTTTTATTTTGTATATCCATTATTTGTTGGCTTGAACAATGAATTAATTGAAATTCCTGGTAAACATGACTCAATCCATAGCATATTTTTAGTACCTCATTTTGTTCACGTCAAAAATTGAATTATATCCATCAGCTTCTTCCAGCACTTGATTTTATGGCTCCATCCATTTGGCTAGTGTTGCTATTGTTACCCAATTAAGAGCAAAAACATTTTGCTGTATTTTTCAACCAAAATGTAAGCATTTCAAGTCCCGAAAAAAAATTTGGGCAGGACGGTGGGGCAGTTCCTAATTTTTAACATGTAAATAACCTGAAAATGAAAAAAAAAAAGATTGTATAAATTTTAAAATGAATTCGACTTACTTTTTGCTGTCGTAAATGCTGTTTTGGTTATGATTCCTGGTGAATGTGGCAGAATTCCCTTATCAATAACTTCCAAAGTGGTGCTTATGTGTTTGAATGACATCTGATGGATCTTTGTTAAGATTTGGGCAAATATGACTCAATCCATAGCTTATTTGCAGCTGCTCATTTTGTTCAGATCATAAAATTGGATTCAATTCAGCCTCTTCTCCATGCACTTAATAATATGGCTTCATCTATTTGGCTCGTGTTGTTTTGTCGCTTAATTAAGACCAGAAACATTTTGCTGCATTTTTTCCTCGAAAATGTAAGCATTTCAGGTGCCGAAAAAAATTTTGGGCAGGACGGTGGGGCAATTCCTAATTTTAAACATGTAAATAACCTGAAAATGAAATAAAAAAAAGATTGTATAAATTTTAAAATGAATTCGACTTACTTTTTGTTGTCGTAAATGCTGTTTCGGCTAAGATTTCTGGTGAATGTGGCAGAATTCCCTTATCAATAACTTCCAAAGTTGTGCTTATGTGTTTGAATGACATCTGATGGATCTTTGTTAAGATTTGGGCAAATATGACTCAATCCATAGCTTATTTGCAGCTGCTCATTTTGTTCAGATCATAAAATTGGATTCAATTCAGCCTCTTCTCCATGCACTTAGCAATATGGCTTCATCTATTTGGCTCGTGTTGTTTTATCGCTTAACTAAGACCAGAAACATTTTGCTGCATTTTTTCCTCGAAAATGTTAGCATTTCAGGTGCCGAAAAAAATTTTGGGCAGGACGGTGGGGCAATTCCTAATTTTAAACATGTAAATAACCTGAAAATGAAATAAAAAAAAGATTGTATAAATTTTAAAATGAATTCGACTTACTTTTTGTTGTCGTAAATGCTGTTTTGGTTATGATTCCTGGTGAATGTGGCAGAATTCCCTTATCAATAACTTCCAAAGTGGTGCTTATGTGTTTGAATGACATCTGATGGATCTTTGTTAAGATTTGGGCAAATATGACTCAATCCATAGCTTATTTGCAGCTGCTCATTTTGTTCAGATCATAAAATTGGATTCAATTCAGCCTCTTCTCCATGCACTTAACAATATGGCTTCATCTATTTGGCTCGTGTTGTTTTGTCGCTTAATTAAGACCAGAAACATTTTGCTGCATTTTTTCCTCGAAAATGTAAGCATTTCAGGTGCCGAAAAAAATTTTGGGCAGGACGGTGGGGCAATTCCTAATTTTAAACATGTAAATAACCTGAAAATGAAATAAAAAAAGATTGTATAAATTTTAAAATGAATTCGACTTACTTTTTGTTGTCGTAAATGCTGTTTTGGTTATGATTCCTGGTGATTGTGGCAGAATTTTCTTATCAAAAACTTCCAAAGTTGTGCTTATGTGTTTGAATGACATCTGATGGATCTTTGTTAAGATTTGGGCAAATATGACTCAATCCATAGCTTATTTGCAGCTGCTCATTTTGTTCAGATCATAAAATTGGATCCAATTCAGCCTCTTCTCCATGCACTTAACAATATGGCTTCATCTATTTGGCTCGTGTTGTTTTATCGCTTAATTAAGACCAGAAACATTTTGCTGCATTTTTTCCTCCAAAATGTAAGCATTTCAGGTGCCGAAAAAAATTTTGGGCAGGACGGTGGGGCAATTCCTAATTTTAAACATGTAAATAACCTGAAAATGAAATAAAAAAAAGATTGTATAAATTTTAAAATGAATTCGACTTACTTTTTGTTGTCGTAAATGCTGTTTCGGCTAAGATTTCTGGTGAATGTGGCAGAATTCCCTTATCAATAACTTCCAAAGTTGTGCTTATGTGTTTGAATGACATCTGATGGATCTTTGTTAAGATTTGGGCAAATATGACTCAATCCATAGCTTATTTGCAGCTGCTCATTTTGTTCAGATCATAAAATTGGATCCAATTCAGCCTCTTCTCCATGCACTTAACAATATGGCTTCATCTATTTGGCTCGTGTTGTTTTATCGCTTAATTAAGACCAGAAACATTTTGCTGCATTTTTTCTTCCAAAATGTAAGCATTTCAGGTGCCGAAAAAAATTTTGGGCAGGACGGTGGGGCAATTCCTAATTTTAAACATGTAAATAACCTGAAAATGAAATAAAAAAAGATTGTATAAATTTTAAAATGAATTCGACTTACTTTTTGTTGTCGTAAATGCTGTTTCGGCTAAGATTTCTGGTAAATGTGGCAGAATTCCCTTATCAATAACTTCCAAAGTTGTGCTTGTGTGTTTGAATGACATCTGATGGATCTTTGTTAAGATTTGGGCAAATATGACTCAATCCATAGCTTATTTGCAGCTGCTCATTTTGTTCAGATCATAAAATTGGATTCAATTCAGCCTCTTCTCCATGCACTTAACAATATGGCTTCATCTATTTGGCTCGTGTTGTTTTATCGCTTAATTAAGACCAGAAACATTTTGCTGCATTTTTTCTTCCAAAATGTAAGCATTTCAGGTGCCGAAAAAAATTTTGGGCAGGACGGTGGGGCAATTCCTAATTTTAAACATGTAAATAACCTGAAAATGAAATAAAAAAAAAGATTGTATAAATTTTAAAATGAATTCGACTTACTTTTTGTTTTCGTAAATGCTGTTTTGGTTATGATTCCTGGTGAATGTGGCAGAATTCCCTTATCAATAACTTCCAAAGTTGTGCTTATGTGTTTGAATGACATCTGATGGATCTTTGTTAAGATTTGGGCAAATATGACTCAATCCATAGCTTATTTGCAGCTGCTCATTTTGTTCAGGTCATAAAATTGGATTCAATTCAGCCTCTTCTCCATGCACTTAACAATATGGCTTCATCTATTTGGCTCGTGTTGTTTTATCGCTTAATTAAGACCAGAAACATTTTGCTGCATTTTTTCTTCCAAAATGTAAGCATTTCAGGTGCCGAAAAAAATTTTGGGCAGGACGGTGGGGCAATTCCTAATTTTAAACATGTAAATAACCTGAAAATGAAATAAAAAAAAAGATTGTATAAATTTTAAAATGAATTCGACTTACTTTTTGTTGTCGTAAATGCTGTTTTGGTTATGATTCCTGGTGATTGTGGCAGAATTTTCTTATCAAAAACTTCCAAAGTTGTGCTTATGTGTTTGAATGACATCTGATGGATCTTTGTTAAGATTTGGGCAAATATGACTCAATTCATAGCTTATTTGCAGCTGCTCATTTTGTTCAGGTCATAAAATTGGATTCAATTCAGCCTCTTCTCCATGCACTTAACAATATGGCTTCATCTATTTGGCTCGTGTTGTTTTATCGCTTAATTAAGACCAGAAACATTTTGCTGCATTTTTTCTTCCAAAATGTAAGCATTTCAGGTGCCGAAAAAAATTTTGGGCAGGACGGTGGGGCAATTCCTAATTTTAAACATGTAAATAACCTGAAAATGAAATAAAAAAAAGATTGTATAAATTTTAAAATGAATTCGACTTACTTTTTGTTGTCGTAAATGCTGTTTTGGTTATGATTCCTGGTGATTGTGGCAGAATTTTCTTATCAAAAACTTCCAAAGTTGTGCTTATGTGTTTGAATGACATCTGATGGATCTTTGTTAAGATTTGGGCAAATATGACTCAATCCATAGCTTATTTGCAGCTGCTCATTTTGTTCAGGTCATAAAATTGGATTCAATTCAGCCTCTTCTCCATGCACTTAACAATATGGCTTCATCTATTTGGCTCGTGTTGTTTTATCGCTTAATTAAGACCAGAAACATTTTGCTGCATTTTTTCTTCCAAAATGTAAGCATTTCAGGTGCCGAAAAAAATTTTGGGCAGGACGGTGGGGCAATTCCTAATTTTAAACATGTAAATAACCTGAAAATGAAATAAAAAAAGATTGTATAAATTTTAAAATGAATTCGACTTACTTTTTGTTGTCGTAAATGCTGTTTTGGTTATGATTCCTGGTGATTGTGGCAGAATTTTCTTATCAAAAACTTCCAAAGTTGTGCTTATGTGTTTGAATGACATCTGATGGATCTTTGTTAAGATTTGGGCAAATATGACTCAATTCATAGCTTATTTGCAGCTGCTCATTTTGTTCAGGTCATAAAATTGGATTCAATTCAGCCTCTTCTCCATGCACTTAACAATATGGCTTCATCTATTTGGCTCGTGTTGTTTTATCGCTTAATTAAGACCAGAAACATTTTGCTGCATTTTTTCCTCGAAAATGTAAGCATTTCAGGTGCCGAAAAAAATTTTGGGCAGGACGGTGGGGCAATTCCTAATTTTAAACATGTAAATAACCTGAAAATGAAATAAAAAAAGATTGTATAAATTTTAAAATGAATTCGACTTACTTTTTGTTGTCGTAAATGCTGTTTTGGTTATGATTCCTGGTGATTGTGGCAGAATTTTCTTATCAAAAACTTCCAAAGTTGTGCTTATGTGTTTGAATGACATCTGATGGATCTTTGTTAAGATTTGGGCAAATATGACTCAATCCATAGCTTATTTGCAGCTGCTCATTTTGTTCAGATCATAAAATTGGATCCAATTCAGCCTCTTCTCCATGCACTTAACAATATGGCTTCATCTATTTGGCTCGTGTTGTTTTATCGCTTAATTAAGACCAGAAACATTTTGCTGCATTTTTTCCTCCAAAATGTAAGCATTTCAGGTGCCGAAAAAAATTTTGGGCAGGACGGTGGGGCAATTCCTAATTTTAAACATGTAAATAACCTGAAAATGAAATAAAAAAAGATTGTATAAATTTTAAAATGAATTCGACTTACTTTTTGTTGTCGTAAATGCTGTTTTGGTTATGATTCCTGGTGATTGTGGCAGAATTTTCTTATCAAAAACTTCCAAAGTTGTGCTTATGTGTTTGAATGACATCTGATGGATCTTTGTTAAGATTTGGGCAAATATGACTCAATCCATAGCTTATTTGCAGCTGCTCATTTTGTTCAGATCATAAAATTGGATTCAATTCAGCCTCTTCTCCATGCACTTAATAATATGGCTTCATCTATTTGGCTCGTGTTGTTTTGTCGCTTAATTAAGACCAGAAACATTTTGCTGCATTTTTTCCTCGAAAATGTAAGCATTTCAGGTGCCGAAAAAAATTTTGGGCAGGACGGTGGGGCAATTCCTAATTTTAAACATGTAAATAACCTGAAAATGAAATAAAAAAAAGATTGTATAAATTTTAAAATGAATTCGACTTACTTTTTGTTGTCGTAAATGCTGTTTCGGCTAAGATTTCTGGTGAATGTGGCAGAATTCCCTTATCAATAACTTCCAAAGTTGTGCTTATGTGTTTGAATGACATCTGATGGATCTTTGTTAAGATTTGGGCAAATATGACTCAATCCATAGCTTATTTGCAGCTGCTCATTTTGTTCAGATCATAAAATTGGATTCAATTCAGCCTCTTCTCCATGCACTTAGCAATATGGCTTCATCTATTTGGCTCGTGTTGTTTTATCGCTTAATTAAGACCAGAAACATTTTGCTGCATTTTTTCCTCGAAAATGTTAGCATTTCAGGTGCCGAAAAAAATTTTGGGCAGGACGGTGGGGCAATTCCTAATTTTAAACATGTAAATAACCTGAAAATGAAATAAAAAAAGATTGTATAAATTTTAAAATGAATTCGACTTACTTTTTGTTGTCGTAAATGCTGTTTTGGTTATGATTCCTGGTGATTGTGGCAGAATTTTCTTATCAAAAACTTCCAAAGTTGTGCTTATGTGTTTGAATGACATCTGATGGATCTTTGTTAAGATTTGGGCAAATATGACTCAATCCATAGCTTATTTGCAGCTGCTCATTTTGTTCAGATCATAAAATTGGATCCAATTCAGCCTCTTCTCCATGCACTTAACAATATGGCTTCATCTATTTGGCTCGTGTTGTTTTATCGCTTAATTAAGACCAGAAACATTTTGCTGCATTTTTTCCTCCAAAATGTAAGCATTTCAGGTGCCGAAAAAAATTTTGGGCAGGACGGTGGGGCAATTCCTAATTTTAAACATGTAAATAACCTGAAAATGAAATAAAAAAAAGATTGTATAAATTTTAAAATGAATTCGACTTACTTTTTGTTGTCGTAAATGCTGTTTCGGCTAAGATTTCTGGTGAATGTGGCAGAATTCCCTTATCAATAACTTCCAAAGTTGTGCTTATGTGTTTGAATGACATCTGATGGATCTTTGTTAAGATTTGGGCAAATATGACTCAATCCATAGCTTATTTGCAGCTGCTCATTTTGTTCAGATCATAAAATTGGATCCAATTCAGCCTCTTCTCCATGCACTTAACAATATGGCTTCATCTATTTGGCTCGTGTTGTTTTATCGCTTAATTAAGACCAGAAACATTTTGCTGCATTTTTTCTTCCAAAATGTAAGCATTTCAGGTGCCGAAAAAAATTTTGGGCAGGACGGTGGGGCAATTCCTAATTTTAAACATGTAAATAACCTGAAAATGAAATAAAAAAAGATTGTATAAATTTTAAAATGAATTCGACTTACTTTTTGTTGTCGTAAATGCTGTTTCGGCTAAGATTTCTGGTAAATGTGGCAGAATTCCCTTATCAATAACTTCCAAAGTTGTGCTTGTGTGTTTGAATGACATCTGATGGATCTTTGTTAAGATTTGGGCAAATATGACTCAATCCATAGCTTATTTGCAGCTGCTCATTTTGTTCAGATCATAAAATTGGATTCAATTCAGCCTCTTCTCCATGCACTTAACAATATGGCTTCATCTATTTGGCTCGTGTTGTTTTATCGCTTAATTAAGACCAGAAACATTTTGCTGCATTTTTTCTTCCAAAATGTTAGCATTTCAGGTGCCGAAAAAAATTTTGGGCAGGACGGTGGGGCAATTCCTAATTTTAAACATGTAAATAACCTGAAAATGAAATAAAAAAAAAGATTGTATAAATTTTAAAATGAATTCGACTTACTTTTTGTTTTCGTAAATGCTGTTTTGGTTATGATTCCTGGTGAATGTGGCAGAATTCCCTTATCAATAACTTCCAAAGTTGTGCTTATGTGTTTGAATGACATCTGATGGATCTTTGTTAAGATTTGGGCAAATATGACTCAATCCATAGCTTATTTGCAGCTGCTCATTTTGTTCAGGTCATAAAATTGGATTCAATTCAGCCTCTTCTCCATGCACTTAACAATATGGCTTCATCTATTTGGCTCGTGTTGTTTTATCGCTTAATTAAGACCAGAAACATTTTGCTGCATTTTTTCTTCCAAAATGTAAGCATTTCAGGTGCCGAAAAAAATTTTGGGCAGGACGGTGGGGCAATTCCTAATTTTAAACATGTAAATAACCTGAAAATGAAATAAAAAAAAAGATTGTATAAATTTTAAAATGAATTCGACTTACTTTTTGTTGTCGTAAATGCTGTTTTGGTTATGATTCCTGGTGATTGTGGCAGAATTTTCTTATCAAAAACTTCCAAAGTTGTGCTTATGTGTTTGAATGACATCTGATGGATCTTTGTTAAGATTTGGGCAAATATGACTCAATTCATAGCTTATTTGCAGCTGCTCATTTTGTTCAGGTCATAAAATTGGATTCAATTCAGCCTCTTCTCCATGCACTTAACAATATGGCTTCATCTATTTGGCTCGTGTTGTTTTATCGCTTAATTAAGACCAGAAACATTTTGCTGCATTTTTTCTTCCAAAATGTAAGCATTTCAGGTGCCGAAAAAAATTTTGGGCAGGACGGTGGGGCAATTCCTAATTTTAAACATGTAAATAACCTGAAAATGAAATAAAAAAAAGATTGTATAAATTTTAAAATGAATTCGACTTACTTTTTGTTGTCGTAAATGCTGTTTTGGTTATGATTCCTGGTGATTGTGGCAGAATTTTCTTATCAAAAACTTCCAAAGTTGTGCTTATGTGTTTGAATGACATCTGATGGATCTTTGTTAAGATTTGGGCAAATATGACTCAATCCATAGCTTATTTGCAGCTGCTCATTTTGTTCAGGTCATAAAATTGGATTCAATTCAGCCTCTTCTCCATGCACTTAACAATATGGCTTCATCTATTTGGCTCGTGTTGTTTTATCGCTTAATTAAGACCAGAAACATTTTGCTGCATTTTTTCTTCCAAAATGTAAGCATTTCAGGTGCCGAAAAAAATTTTGGGCAGGACGGTGGGGCAATTCCTAATTTTAAACATGTAAATAACCTGAAAATGAAATAAAAAAAGATTGTATAAATTTTAAAATGAATTCGACTTACTTTTTGTTGTCGTAAATGCTGTTTTGGTTATGATTCCTGGTGATTGTGGCAGAATTTTCTTATCAAAAACTTCCAAAGTTGTGCTTATGTGTTTGAATGACATCTGATGGATCTTTGTTAAGATTTGGGCAAATATGACTCAATTCATAGCTTATTTGCAGCTGCTCATTTTGTTCAGGTCATAAAATTGGATTCAATTCAGCCTCTTCTCCATGCACTTAACAATATGGCTTCATCTATTTGGCTCGTGTTGTTTTATCGCTTAATTAAGACCAGAAACATTTTGCTGCATTTTTTCTTCCAAAATGTAAGCATTTCAGGTGCCGAAAAAAATTTTGGGCAGGACGGTGGGGCAATTCCTAATTTTAAACATGTAAATAACCTGAAAATGAAATAAAAAAAGATTGTATAAATTTTAAAATGAATTCGACTTACTTTTTGTTGTCGTAAATGCTGTTTTGGTTATGATTCCTGGTGATTGTGGCAGAATTTTCTTATCAAAAACTTCCAAAGTTGTGCTTATGTGTTTGAATGACATCTGATGGATCTTTGTTAAGATTTGGGCAAATATGACTCAATTCATAGCTTATTTGCAGCTGCTCATTTTGTTCAGGTCATAAAATTGGATTCAATTCAGCCTCTTCTCCATGCACTTAACAATATGGCTTCATCTATTTGGCTCGTGTTGTTTTATCGCTTAATTAAGACCAGAAACATTTTGCTGCATTTTTTCTTCCAAAATGTAAGCATTTCAGGTGCCGAAAAAAATTTTGGGCAGGACGGTGGGGCAATTCCTAATTTTAAACATGTAAATAACCTGAAAATGAAATAAAAAAAGATTGTATAAATTTTAAAATGAATTCGACTTACTTTTTGTTGTCGTAAATGCTGTTTTGGTTATGATTCCTGGTGATTGTGGCAGAATTTTCTTATCAAAAACTTCCAAAGTTGTGCTTATGTGTTTGAATGACATCTGATGGATCTTTGTTAAGATTTGGGCAAATATGACTCAATCCATAGCTTATTTGCAGCTGCTCATTTTGTTCAGGTCATAAAATTGGATTCAATTCAGCCTCTTCTCCATGCACATAACAATATGGCTTCATTCATTTGGCTCGTGTTGCTATTGTCACCCAATTAAGACCAGAAACATTTTGCTGCATTTTTTCCTCGAAAATGTAAGCATTTCAGGTGCCGAAAAAAATTTTGGGCAGGACGGTGGGGCAATTCCTAATTTTAAACATGTAAATAACCTGAAAATGAAATAAAAAAAAGATTGTATAAATTTTAAAATGAATTCGACTTACTTTTTGTTGTCGTAAATGCTGTTTCGGCTAAGATTTCTGGTGAATGTGGCAGAATTCCCTTATCAATAACTTCCAAAGTTGTGCTTATGTGTTTGAATGACATCTGATGGATCTTTGTTAAGATTTGGGCAAATATGACTCAATCCATAGCTTATTCGCAGCTGCTCATTTTTTTTTAGATCATAAAATTGGATTCAATTCAGCCTCTTCTCTATGCACTTAACAATATGGCTTCATCTATTTGGCTCGTGTTGTTTTATCGCTTAATTAAGACCAGAAACATTTTGCTGCATTTTTTCTTCCAAAATGTAAGCATTTCAGGTGCCGAAAAAAATTTTGGGCAGGACGGTGGGGCAATTCCTAATTTTAAACATGTAAATAACCTGAAAATGAAATAAAAAAAGATTGTATAAATTTTAAAATGAATTCGACTTACTTTTTGTTGTCGTAAATGCTGTTTTGGTTATGATTCCTGGTGATTGTGGCAGAATTTTCTTATCAAAAACTTCCAAAGTTGTGCTTATGTGTTTGAATGACATCTGATGGATCTTTGTTAAGATTTGGGCAAATATGACTCAATTCATAGCTTATTTGCAGCTGCTCATTTTGTTCAGGTCATAAAATTGGATTCAATTCAGCCTCTTCTCCATGCACTTAACAATATGGCTTCATCTATTTGGCTCGTGTTGTTTTATCGCTTAATTAAGACCAGAAACATTTTGCTGCATTTTTTCTTCCAAAATGTAAGCATTTCAGGTGCCGAAAAAAATTTTGGGCAGGACGGTGGGGCAATTCCTAATTTTAAACATGTAAATAACCTGAAAATGAAATAAAAAAAAGATTGTATAAATTTTAAAATGAATTCGACTTACTTTTTGTTGTCGTAAATGCTGTTTCGGCTAAGATTTCTGGTGAATGTGGCAGAATTCCCTTATCAATAACTTCCAAAGTTGTGCTTATGTGTTTGAATGACATCTGATGGATCTTTGTTAAGATTTGGGCAAATATGACTCAATCCATAGCTTATTCGCAGCTGCTCATTTTGTTCAGATCATAAAATTGGATTCAATTCAGCCTCTTCTCTATGCACTTAACAATATGGCTTCATCTATTTGGCTCGTGTTGTTTTATCGCTTAATTAAGACCAGAAACATTTTGCTGCATTTTTTCTTCCAAAATGTAAGCATTTCAGGTGCCGAAAAAAATTTTGGGCAGGACGGTGGGGCAATTCCTAATTTTAAACATGTAAATAACCTGAAAATGAAATAAAAAAAGATTGTATAAATTTTAAAATGAATTCGACTTACTTTTTGTTGTCGTAAATGCTGTTTTGGTTATGATTCCTGGTGATTGTGGCAGAATTTTCTTATCAAAAACTTCCAAAGTTGTGCTTATGTGTTTGAATGACATCTGATGGATCTTTGTTAAGATTTGGGCAAATATGACTCAATTCATAGCTTATTTGCAGCTGCTCATTTTGTTCAGGTCATAAAATTGGATTCAATTCAGCCTCTTCTCCATGCACTTAACAATATGGCTTCATCTATTTGGCTCGTGTTGTTTTATCGCTTAATTAAGACCAGAAACATTTTGCTGCATTTTTTCTTCCAAAATGTAAGCATTTCAGGTGCCGAAAAAAATTTTGGGCAGGACGGTGGGGCAATTCCTAATTTTAAACATGTAAATAACCTGAAAATGAAATAAAAAAAAGATTGTATAAATTTTAAAATGAATTCGACTTACTTTTTGTTGTCGTAAATGCTGTTTCGGCTAAGATTTCTGGTGAATGTGGCAGAATTCCCTTATCAATAACTTCCAAAGTTGTGCTTATGTGTTTGAATGACATCTGATGGATCTTTGTTAAGATTTGGGCAAATATGACTCAATCCATAGCTTATTCGCAGCTGCTCATTTTTTTTTAGATCATAAAATTGGATTCAATTCAGCCTCTTCTCTATGCACTTAACAATATGGCTTCATCTATTTGGCTCGTGTTGTTTTATCGCTTAATTAAGACCAGAAACATTTTGCTGCATTTTTTCTTCCAAAATGTAAGCATTTCAGGTGCCGAAAAAAATTTTGGGCAGGACGGTGGGGCAATTCCTAATTTTAAACATGTAAATAACCTGAAAATGAAATAAAAAAAGATTGTATAAATTTTAAAATGAATTCGACTTACTTTTTGTTGTCGTAAATGCTGTTTTGGTTATGATTCCTGGTGATTGTGGCAGAATTTTCTTATCAAAAACTTCCAAAGTTGTGCTTATGTGTTTGAATGACATCTGATGGATCTTTGTTAAGATTTGGGCAAATATGACTCAATTCATAGCTTATTTGCAGCTGCTCATTTTGTTCAGGTCATAAAATTGGATTCAATTCAGCCTCTTCTCCATGCACTTAACAATATGGCTTCATCTATTTGGCTCGTGTTGTTTTATCGCTTAATTAAGACCAGAAACATTTTGCTGCATTTTTTCTTCCAAAATGTAAGCATTTCAGGTGCCGAAAAAAATTTTGGGCAGGACGGTGGGGCAATTCCTAATTTTAAACATGTAAATAACCTGAAAATGAAATAAAAAAAAGATTGTATAAATTTTAAAATGAATTCGACTTACTTTTTGTTGTCGTAAATGCTGTTTCGGCTAAGATTTCTGGTGAATGTGGCAGAATTCCCTTATCAATAACTTCCAAAGTTGTGCTTATGTGTTTGAATGACATCTGATGGATCTTTGTTAAGATTTGGGCAAATATGACTCAATCCATAGCTTATTCGCAGCTGCTCATTTTGTTCAGATCATAAAATTGGATTCAATTCAGCCTCTTCTCTATGCACTTAACAATATGGCTTCATCTATTTGGCTCGTGTTGTTTTATCGCTTAATTAAGACCAGAAACATTTTGCTGCATTTTTTCTTCCAAAATGTAAGCATTTCAGGTGCCGAAAAAAATTTTGGGCAGGACGGTGGGGCAATTCCTAATTTTAAACATGTAAATAACCTGAAAATGAAATAAAAAAAGATTGTATAAATTTTAAAATGAATTCGACTTACTTTTTGTTGTCGTAAATGCTGTTTTGGTTATGATTCCTGGTGATTGTGGCAGAATTTTCTTATCAAAAACTTCCAAAGTTGTGCTTATGTGTTTGAATGACATCTGATGGATCTTTGTTAAGATTTGGGCAAATATGACTCAATTCATAGCTTATTTGCAGCTGCTCATTTTGTTCAGGTCATAAAATTGGATTCAATTCAGCCTCTTCTCCATGCACTTAACAATATGGCTTCATCTATTTGGCTCGTGTTGTTTTATCGCTTAATTAAGACCAGAAACATTTTGCTGCATTTTTTCTTCCAAAATGTAAGCATTTCAGGTGCCGAAAAAAATTTTGGGCAGGACGGTGGGGCAATTCCTAATTTTAAACATGTAAATAACCTGAAAATGAAATAAAAAAAGATTGTATAAATTTTAAAATGAATTCGACTTACTTTTTGTTGTCGTAAATGCTGTTTTGGTTATGATTCCTGGTGATTGTGGCAGAATTTTCTTATCAAAAACTTCCAAAGTTGTGCTTATGTGTTTGAATGACATCTGATGGATCTTTGTTAAGATTTGGGCAAATATGACTCAATTCATAGCTTATTTGCAGCTGCTCATTTTGTTCAGGTCATAAAATTGGATTCAATTCAGCCTCTTCTCCATGCACTTAACAATATGGCTTCATCTATTTGGCTCGTGTTGTTTTATCGCTTAATTAAGACCAGAAACATTTTGCTGCATTTTTTCTTCCAAAATGTAAGCATTTCAGGTGCCGAAAAAAATTTTGGGCAGGACGGTGGGGCAATTCCTAATTTTAAACATGTAAATAACCTGAAAATGAAATAAAAAAAGATTGTATAAATTTTAAAATGAATTCGACTTACTTTTTGTTGTCGTAAATGCTGTTTTGGTTATGATTCCTGGTGATTGTGGCAGAATTTTCTTATCAAAAACTTCCAAAGTTGTGCTTATGTGTTTGAATGACATCTGATGGATCTTTGTTAAGATTTGGGCAAATATGACTCAATTCATAGCTTATTTGCAGCTGCTCATTTTGTTCAGGTCATAAAATTGGATTCAATTCAGCCTCTTCTCCATGCACTTAACAATATGGCTTCATCTATTTGGCTCGTGTTGTTTTATCGCTTAATTAAGACCAGAAACATTTTGCTGCATTTTTTCCTCGAAAATGTAAGCATTTCAGGTGCCGAAAAAAATTTTGGGCAGGACGGTGGGGCAATTCCTAATTTTAAACATGTAAATAACCTGAAAATGAAATAAAAAAGATTGTATAAATTTTAAAATGAATTCGACTTACTTTTTGCTGTCGTAAATGCTGTTTTGGCTATAATTCCTGGTGAATGTGGCAGAATTACCTTATCAATAACTTCCAAAGGTTCTTATGTGTTTGAATGACATCTGATGGATCTTTGTTATGATTTCAGCAAATATGACTCAATCCATAGCTTATTCGCAGCTGCTCATTTTGTTCAGATCATAAAATTGGATTCAATTCAGCCTCTTCTCCATGCACTTAACAATATGGCTTCATCTATTTGGCTCGTGTTGTTTTATCGCTTAATTAAGACCAGAAACATTTTGCTGCATTTTTTCTTCCAAAATGTAAGCATTTCAGGTGCCGAAAAAAATTTTGGGCAGGACGGTGGGGCAATTCCTAATTTTAAACATGTAAATAACCTGAAAATGAAATAAAAAAAAAGATTGTATAAATTTTAAAATGAATTCGACTTACTTTTTGTTATCGTAAATGCTGTTTTGGTTATGATTCCTGGTGATTGTGGCAGAATTTTCTTATCAAAAACTTCCAAAGTTGTGCTTATGTGTTTGAATGACATCTGATGGATCTTTGTTAAGATTTGGGCAAATATGACTCAATCCATAGCTTATTTGCAGCTGCTCATTTTGTTCAGGTCATAAAATTGGATTCAATTCAGCCTCTTCTCCATGCACATAACAATATGGCTTCATCCATTTGGCTCGTGTTGCTATTGTCACCCAATTAAGACCAGAAACATTTTGCTGCATTTTTTCCTCGAAAATGTATGCATTTCAGGTGCCGAAAAAAATTTTGGGCAGGACGGTGGGGCAATTCCTAATTTTAAACATGTAAATAACCTGAAAATGAAATAAAAAAAAGATTGTATAAATTTTAAAATGAATTCGACTTACTTTTTGTTGTCGTAAATGCTGTTTCGGCTAAGATTTCTGGTGAATGTGGCAGAATTCCCTTATCAATAACTTCCAAAGTTGTGCTTATGTGTTTGAATGACATCTGATGGATCTTTGTTAAGATTTGGGCAAATATGACTCAATCCATAGCTTATTCGCAGCTGCTCATTTTGTTCAGATCATAAAATTGGATTCAATTCAGCCTCTTCTCTATGCACTTAACAATATGGCTTCATCTATTTGGCTCGTGTTGTTTTATCGCTTAATTAAGACCAGAAACATTTTGCTGCATTTTTTCTTCCAAAATGTAAGCATTTCAGGTGCCGAAAAAAATTTTGGGCAGGACGGTGGGGCAATTCCTAATTTTAAACATGTAAATAACCTGAAAATGAAATAAAAAAAAAGATTGTATAAATTTTAAAATGAATTTGACTTACTTTTTGTTATCGTAAATGCTGTTTTGGTTATGATTCCTGGTGATTGTGGCAGAATTTTCTTATCAAAAACTTCCAAAGTTGTGCTTATGTGTTTGAATGACATCTGATGGATCTTTGTTAAGATTTGGGCAAATATGCCTCAATTCATAGCTTATTTGCAGCTGCTCATTTTGTTCAGGTCATAAAATTGGATTCAATTCAGCCTCTTCTCCATGCACTTAACAATATGGCTTCATCTATTTGGCTCGTGTTGTTTTATCGCTTAATTAAGACCAGAAACATTTTGCTGCATTTTTTCTTCCAAAATGTAAGCATTTCAGGTGCCGAAAAAAATTTTGGGCAGGACGGTGGGGCAATTCCTAATTTTAAACATGTAAATAACCTGAAAATGAAATAAAAAAAGATTGTATAAATTTTAAAATGAATTCGACTTACTTTTTGTTGTCGTAAATGCTGTTTTGGTTATGATTCCTGGTGATTGTGGCAGAATTTTCTTATCAAAAACTTCCAAAGTTGTGCTTATGTGTTTGAATGACATCTGATGGATCTTTGTTAAGATTTGGGCAAATATGCCTCAATTCATAGCTTATTTGCAGCTGCTCATTTTGTTCAGGTCATAAAATTGGATTCAATTCAGCCTCTTCTCCATGCACTTAACAATATGGCTTCATCCATTTGGCTCGTGATGCTATTGTCACCCAATTAAGACCAGAAACTTATTTGCTGAATTTTTTCAGCAAAATGTAAGCATTCCAAGTATCCAAAAAAAAATTTGGACATGACGGTGGGGCATTTTTTCCTTGCTTATACATAAAAATGCTAAATCCGATGAAAAAAAAAGTAAAATCTGAAAATCAAAAGAAGAATTAATGAAAATAACCTGTGAAAGATAAGAAGTATTAAAGATATCCTGTGAAAGAAACAAAAAAAAAGAAAAAATCATATAAAGGAAAAGAAGAAAATTAAGAAAAGGCCCTGAAAAAACAAGAAGAGTTAATGAAAATATCCTGTGAGAGATAAGAAGTATTAAAAATATCATGTGAAAGATCTTCTCTGCTTGTTGAAAGTTGTTTCTGACTCCGCTCTCTGTAGCTTTTTGTTATTGATTTCATTTCCTTCTCTGTCTTCATCCTCATTTTTCAAGCAGTCTTCTAATTCTTGATTCAATTTGATTTAAACTTGTTAATGTCAAGTTGAAGAATATCGTGTTGAGCAGTCATTCCATAAATTTCAAGCGTAATCTTAAATACTGCATTATTATTATTATTTTACATAAACGTCTTTTTCCTTTTGCAGCACCGAATCTATCAACATGTCTTTCAACTTTATATTGTTAAACTTCATTTCAGCAAGTCAAGCGAGCTCTGTAGAGAGAGTGAAAATGATTATTTCTTGTCTTATGACTTCATCATGTTAACACTGAATTTTATTTTCACATACCTCTTTACATTATCGTGTCATTTGAAATTTTGATGATGATGATGAATAGTTCATCTGTTGAATAGTGGTCCGTTTTCTTCTTAGCCCTTTTCGATTGATTTGATCTTCTTGTCTGTCTCCTGAATCCTGTGAGAGTTTCTATCTGTACATCAACTTCTTGGGATTGAGCTGTCTTCATCCTCATCTTCTAAGCTTTCTTTTTTATCCATCCTATTTATCGTCGTATGAGTATAGAAATTCCTCGTCAGAACGATCAATTTGCATGTGAAAAACATGTGTGCTTCTTGAACCTTTACATCCTTGATGATTTGAGCTATGATTTCCATCACAGGTGCAACATATTGCGTCATCTTCATGAGTCATTGCGAGTTATTCTGATAATATTGAACGATGCGTATAATGAATGACATTCGACTTCAACAGCTTCTGCAGAGTGAAATTGATTGTCAGCCGTCTTGTGACTTCATCTAGGAAATTGTGAATTTAATTTTCACATACCTCTTTTGTTTATCGTAAAATTATCTGAACAGGCTCTTCCTTTGTCGTAACATTCTTTAGATTCGTTCAATGCTTCATTGAAACAGTCATCCAAATCATACATTGCCTCAGTAACGTCTGATTAACAAAAAATATTGCGGACTTTGTATATGTAAAAGTGCACATCTAATACTCAAATTTAAGTTTTCACTTTTATCTTCACTCATTCCTTGCTGCTCTAAGCGAACTCTCATCATGATGATTAGGCTCAGTACTTCAGAATCTGTCTTTGGATAGAACTGGATATAATTCTTCTATATTGGATTTTCTGTAATATCTGTACAGTTATATGCTCGATTTGAATTTTTCCAAACTTTTCTTCTTTTACGTTCACTTTTTTCTTGGTACATAATCAAATCGTCATCTAGTTCATTAATCATATCTTGTTCCTTTAAACTTAAGCAAGTCGTGATGCATTTTCACGTTCCTCGTAAAATTTTCACATTTTCGTAATTATTTTGAAATTGTTGGTTTCTCAAATATTGCTATGTTTTTTTTTTGTTGGTGAAGAAATTAAAATGACTTAAGCAGATTTTCAGTAAAACTTTGACAAAAGAAGATGAATTTTGGTAATGAATTTGTTCATGTTTAAAATATTCTGTCTCTGTTAATTAAATTTAAAACGTTCGATTAATAAAATGCCTTTTATAATGAAAGTAATGATGACAATAGATAGTTTTGAACTATTTGAATAATTTATATCTTCTGAGATTTAAATAATCATTTATCACGAATTTTATCATTTATATTGAGATATAAGAGGAAGATCTGGCTAATTTCTTAGACTTCAAAGTTAAAAGTTACGAGGCTGAAAGCGTGTCGAACAGAATTGATTTGAATACTGTGCTTTGCAAAAAAAATGATCTCCTGAATTGGATAACAATAAGAAGTCATAATTGTTTCTAGTCAAAATACAGTCGTGGATCAACAGATAAATATATTTAAAATAATGGACGAAAGAAACCACGTGTACCAAATGATTTCAATTTTTCTTTTTCCTCTCTTACAATTTATCTTGAAAATTGAATTAGAAACGAAACTTTGTGCATGAGACACAAAGCAATTAATTTGTCCTGCATAAAAAATGTGTTTACATAAAAGCTGTTCTTCTGTCACATGTCAGCTTGTCAATTGTTTTAATTGAATTCTACTTGATCACAATGAAATTTCAATTTATTTATTGTATGGACAAACAGTTTATGGAAGGAAAGTTTAATGATTTAGAATAGAAATAGTCAATTGAAATGGATGAGATTGCCTTCAAACCACAACGCAAATCAATACACTCGTGAAATTTGAAAAGGTCACAGTCACACATATTTTCAGAACTTACGTTTTTCAATAGTTTGAAAAGTGTTGGACAGCTATTCAATCTCAATTGTAATGGACAGAAATAACTGTAAATAACCTGAAAATGAAATAAAAAAAAGATTGTATAAATTTTAAAATGAATTCGACTTACTTTTTGTTGTCGTAAATGCTGTTTTGGTTATGATTCCTGGTGAATGTGGCAGAATTCCCTTATCAATAACTTCCAAAGTTGTGCTTATGTGTTTGAATGACATCTGATGGATCTTTGTTAAGATTTGGGCAAATATGACTCAATCCATAGCTTATTTGCAGCTGCTCATTTTGTTCAGGTCATAAAATTAGATTCAATTCAGCCTCTTCTCCATGCATTTAACAATATGGCTTCATCTATTTGGCTCGTGTTGTTTTGTCGCTTAATTAAGACCAGAAACATTTTGCTGCATTTTTTCCTCCAAAATGTAAGCATTTCAGGTGCCGAAAAAAATTTTGGGCAGGACGGTGGGGCAATTCCTAATTTTAAACATGTAAATAACCTGAAAATTAAATAAAAAAAAGATTGTATAAATTTTGAAATGAATTCGACTTACTTTTTGTTGTCGTAAATGCTGTTTTGGTTATGATTCCTGGTGAATGTGGCAGAATTCCCTTATCAATAACTTCCAAAGTTGTGCTTATGTGTTTGAATGACATCTGATGGATCTTTGTTAAGATTTGGGCAAATATGACTCAATCCATAGCTTATTTGCAGCTGCTCATTTTGTTCAGGTCATAAAATTGGATTCAATTCAGCCTCTTCTCCATGCACTTAACAATATGGCTTCATCTATTTGGCTCGTGTTGTTTTATCGCTTAATTAAGACCAGAAACATTTTGCTGCATTTTTTCCTCCAAAATGTAAGCATTTCAGGTGCCGAAAAAAATTTTGGGCAGGACGGTGGGGCAATTCCTAATTTTAAACATGTAAATAACCTGAAAATGAAATAAAAAAAGATTGTATAAATTTTAAAATGAATTCGACTTACTTTTTGTTGTCGTAAATGCTGTTTTGGTTATGATTCCTGGTGAATGTGGCAGAATTCCCTTATCAAAAACTTCCAAAGTTGTGCTTATGTGTTTGAATGACATCTGATGGATCTTTGTTAAGATTTGGGCAAATATGACTCAATCCATAGCTTATTTGCAGCTGCTCATTTTGTTCAGGTCATAAAATTGGATTCAATTCAGCCTCTTCTCCATGCACTTAACAATATGGCTTCATCTATTTGGCTCGTGTTGTTTTATCGCTTAATTAAGACCAGAAACATTTTGCTGCATTTTTTCCTCAAAAATGTAAGCATTTCAGGTGCCGAAAAAAATTTTGGGCAGGACCGTGGGGCAATTCCTAATTTTAAACATGTAAATAACCTGAAAATGAAATAAAAAAAAAGATTGTATAAATTTTAAAATGAATTCGACTTACTTTTTGCTGTCGTAAATGCTGTTTTGGTTATGATTCCTGGTGATTGTGGCAGAATTCCCTTATCAAAAACTTCCAAAGTTGTGCTTATGTGTTTGAATGACATCTGATGGATCTTTGTTAAGATTTGGACAAATATGACTCAATCCATAGCTTATTTGCAGCTGCTCATTTTGTTCAGGTCATAAAATTGGATTCAATTCAGCCTCTTCTCCATGCACTTAATAATATGGCTTCATCTATTTGGCTCGTGTTGTTTTGTCGCTTAATTAAGACCAGAAACATTTTGCTGCATTTTTTCCTCCAAAATGTAAGCATTTCAGGTGCCGAAAAAAATTTTGGGCAGGACGGTGGGGCAATTCCTAATTTTAAACATGTAAATAACCTGAAAATGAAATAAAAAAAGATTGTATAAATTTTAAAATGAATTCGACTTACTTTTTGTTGTCGTAAATGCTGTTTTGGTTATGATTCCTGGTGATTGTGGCAGAATTTTCTTATCAAAAACTTCCAAAGTTGTGCTTATGTGTTTGAATGACATCTGATGGATCTTTGTTAAGATTTGGGCAAATATGCCTCAATTCATAGCTTATTTGCAGCTGCTCATTTTGTTCAGGTCATAAAATTGGATTCAATTCAGCCTCTTCTCCATGCACTTAATAATATGGCTTCATCTATTTGGCTCGTGTTGTTTTGTCGCTTAATTAAGACCAGAAACATTTTGCTGCATTTTTTCCTCAAAAATGTAAGCATTTCAGGTGCCGAAAAAAATTTTGGGCAGGACGGTGGGGCAATTCCTAATTTTAAACATGTAAATAACCTGAAAATGAAATAAAAAAAGATTGTATAAATTTTAAAATGAATTCGACTTACTTTTTGTTGTCGTAAATGCTGTTTTGGTTATGATTCCTGGTGAATGTGGCAGAATTCCCTTTACAATAACTTCCAAAGTTGTGCTTATGTGTTTGAATGACATCTGATGGATCTTTGTTAAGATTTGGGCAAATATGACTCAATCCATAGCTTATTTGCAGCTGCTCATTTTGTTCAGGTCATAAAATTGGATTCAATTCAGCCTCTTCTCCATGCACTTAACAATATGGCTTCATCTATTTGGCTCGTGTTGTTTTATCGCTTAATTAAGACCAGAAACATTTTGCTGCATTTTTTCCTCAAAAATGTAAGCATTTCAGGTGCCGAAAAAAATTTTGGGCAGGACCGTGGGGCAATTCCTAATTTTAAACATGTAAATAACCTGAAAATGAAATAAAAAAAAAGATTGTATAAATTTTAAAATGAATTCGACTTACTTTTTGCTGTCGTAAATGCTGTTTTGGTTATGATTCCTGGTGAATGTGGCAGAATTCCCTTATCAAAAACTTCCAAAGTTGTGCTTATGTGTTTGAATGACATCTGATGGATCTTTGTTAAGATTTGGGCAAATATGACTCAATCCATAGCTTATTTGCAGCTGCTCATTTTGTTCAGGTCATAAAATTGGATTCAATTCAGCCTCTTCTCCATGCACTTAATAATATGGCTTCATCTATTTGGCTCGTGTTGTTTTGTCGCTTAATTAAGACCAGAAACATTTTGCTGCATTTTTTCCTCAAAAATGTAAGCATTTCAGGTGCCGAAAAAAATTTTGGGCAGGACGGTGGGGCAATTCCTAATTTTAAACATGTAAATAACCTGAAAATGAAATAAAAAAAAGATTGTATAAATTTTAAAATGAATTCGACTTACTTTTTGTTGTCGTAAATGCTGTTTTGGTTATGATTCCTGGTGAATGTGGCAGAATTCCCTTATCAAAAACTTCCAAAGTTGTGCTTATGTGTTTGAATGACATCTGATGGATCTTTGTTAAGATTTGGGCAAATATGACTCAATCCATAGCTTATTTGCAGCTGCTCATTTTGTTCAGGTCATAAAATTGGATTCAATTCAGCCTCTTCTCCATGCACTTAACAATATGGCTTCATCCATTTGGCTCGTGTTGCTATTGTCACCCAATTAAGACCAGAAACTTATTTGCTGAATTTTTTCAGCAAAATGTAAGCATTCCAAGTATCCAAAAAAAAATTTGGACATGACGGTGGGGCATTTTATCCTTGCTTATACATAAAATTGCTGAATCCGGTGAAAAAAAAAGTAAAATCTGAAAAACAAGAAGAATTAATGAAAATAACCTGTAAAAGATAAGAAGTATTAAAGATATCCTGTGAAAGAAACAAAAAAAAAGAAAAAATCATATAAAGCAAAAGAAGAAAATTAAGAAAAGGTCCTGAAAAAACAAGAAGAGTTAATGAAAATATCCTGTGAAAGATAAGAAGTATTAAAAATATCATGTGAAAGATCTTCTCTGCTTGTTGAAAGTTGTTTGTGACTCCGCTCTCTGTAGCTTTTTGTTATTGATTTCATTTCCTTCTCTGTCTTCATCCTCATTTTTCAAGCAGTCTTCTAATTCTTGATTCAATTTGATTTAAACTTGTTAATGTCAAGTTGAAGAATATCGTGTTGAGCAGTCATTCCATAAATTTCAAGCGTAATCTTAAATACTGCATTATTATTATTATTTTACATAAACGTCTTTTTCCTTTTGCAGCACCGAATCTATCAACATGTCTTTCAACTTTATATTGTTAAACTTCATTTCAGCAAGTCAAGCGAGCTCTGTAGAGAGAGTGAAAATGATTATTTCTTGTCTTATGACTTCATCATGTTAACACTGAATTTTATTTTCACATACCTCTTTACATTATCGTGTCATTTGAAATTTTGATGATGATGATGAATAGTTCATCTGTTGAATAGTGGTCCGTTTTCTTCTTAGCCCTTTTCGATTGATTTGATCTTCTTGTCTGTCTCCTGAATCCTGTGAGAGTTTCTATCTGTACATCAACTTCTTGGGATTGAGCTGTCTTCATCCTCATCTTCTAAGCTTTCTTTTTTATCCATCCTATTTATCGTCGTATGAGTATAGAAATTCCTCGTCAGAACGATCAATTTGCATGTGAAAAACATGTGTGCTTCTTGAACCTTTACATCCTTGATGATTTGAGCTATGATTTCCATCACAGGTGCAACATATTGCGTCATCTTCATGAGTCATTGCGAGTTATTCTGATAATATTGAACGATGCGTATAATGAATGACATTCGACTTCAACAGCTTCTGCAGAGTGAAATTGATTGTCAGCCGTCTTGTGACTTCATCTAGGAAATTGTGAATTTAATTTTCACATACCTCTTTTGTTTATCGTAAAATTATCTGAACAGGCTCTTCCTTTGTCGTAACATTCTTTAGATTCGTTCAATGCTTCATTGAAACAGTCATCCAAATCATACATTGCCTCAGTAACGTCTGATTAAAAAAAATATTGCGGACTTTGTATATGTAAAAGTGCACATCTAATACTCAAATTTAAGTTTTCACTTTTATCTTCACTCATTCCTTGCTGCTCTAAGCGAACTCTCATCATGATGATTAGGCTCAGTACTTCAGAATCTGTCTTTGGATAGAACTGGATATAATTCTTCTATATTGGATTTTCTGTAATATCTGTACAGTTATATGCTCGATTTGAATTTTTCCAAACTTTTCTTCTTTTACGTTCACTTTTTTCTTGGTACATAATCAAATCGTCATCTAGTTCATTAATCATATCTTGTTCCTTTAAACTTAAGCAAGTCGTGATGCATTTTCACGTTCCTCGTAAAATTTTCACATTTTCGTAATTATTTTGAAATTGTTGGTTTCTCAAATATTGCTATGTTTTTTTTTTTGTTGGTGAAGAAATTAAAATGACTTAAGCAGATTTTCAGTAAAACTTTGACAAAAGAAGATGAATTTTGGTAATGAATTTGTTCATGTTTAAAATATTCTGTCTCTGTTAATTAAATTTAAAACGTTCGATTAATAAAATGCCTTTTATAATGAAAGTAATGATGACAATAGATAGTTTTGAACTATTTGAATAATTTATATCTTCTGAGATTTAAATAATCATTTATCACGAATTTTATCATTTATATTGAGATATAAGAGGAAGATCTGGCTAATTTCTTAGACTTCAAAGTTAAAAGTTACGAGGCTGAAAGCGTGTCGAACAGAATTGATTTGAATACTGTGCTTTGCAAAAAAAATGATCTCCTGAATTGGATAACAATAAGAAGTCATAATTGTTTCTAGTCAAAATACAGTCGTGGATCAACAGATAAATATATTTAAAATAATGGACGAAAGAAACCACGTGTACCAAATGATTTCAATTTTTCTTTTTCCTCTCTTACAATTTATCTTGAAAATTGAATTAGAAACGAAACTTTGTGCATGAGACACAAAGCAATTAATTTGTCCTGCATAAAAAATGTGTTTACATAAAAGCTGTTCTTCTGTCACATGTCAGCTTGTCAATTGTTTTAATTGAATTCTACTTGATCACAATGAAATTTCAATTTATTTATTGTATGGACAAACAGTTTATGGAAGGAAAGTTTAATGATTTAGAATAGAAATAGTCAATTGAAATGGATGAGATTGCCTTCAAACCACAACGCAAATCAATACACTCGTGAAATTTGAAAAGGTCACAGTCACACATATTTTCAGAACTTACGTTTTTCAATAGTTTGAAAAGTGTTGGACAGCTATTCAATCTCAATTGTAATGGACAGAAATAACTGTAAATAACCTGAAAATGAAATAAAAAAAAGATTGTATAAATTTTAAAATGAATTCGACTTACTTTTTGTTGTCGTAAATGCTGTTTTGGTTATGATTCCTGGTGAATGTGGCAGAATTCCCTTATCAATAACTTCCAAAGTTGTGCTTATGTGTTTGAATGACATCTGATGGATCTTTGTTAAGATTTGGGCAAATATGACTCAATCCATAGCTTATTTGCAGCTGCTCATTTTGTTCAGGTCATAAAATTAGATTCAATTCAGCCTCTTCTCCATGCATTTAACAATATGGCTTCATCTATTTGGCTCGTGTTGTTTTGTCGCTTAATTAAGACCAGAAACATTTTGCTGCATTTTTTCCTCCAAAATGTAAGCATTTCAGGTGCCGAAAAAAATTTTGGGCAGGACGGTGGGGCAATTCCTAATTTTAAACATGTAAATAACCTGAAAATTAAATAAAAAAAAGATTGTATAAATTTTGAAATGAATTCGACTTACTTTTTGTTGTCGTAAATGCTGTTTTGGTTATGATTCCTGGTGAATGTGGCAGAATTCCCTTATCAATAACTTCCAAAGTTGTGCTTATGTGTTTGAATGACATCTGATGGATCTTTGTTAAGATTTGGGCAAATATGACTCAATCCATAGCTTATTTGCAGCTGCTCATTTTGTTCAGGTCATAAAATTGGATTCAATTCAGCCTCTTCTCCATGCACTTAACAATATGGCTTCATCTATTTGGCTCGTGTTGTTTTATCGCTTAATTAAGTCCAGAAACATTTTGCTGCATTTTTTCCTCAAAAATGTAAGCATTTCAGGTGCCGAAAAAAATTTTGGGCAGGACGGTGGGGCAATTCCTAATTTTAAACATGTAAATAACCTGAAAATGAAATAAAAAAAGATTGTATAAATTTTAAAATGAATTCGACTTACTTTTTGTTGTCGTAAATGCTGTTTTGGTTATGATTCCTGGTGAATGTGGCAGAATTCCCTTATCAAAAACTTCCAAAGTTGTGCTTATGTGTTTGAATGACATCTGATGGATCTTTGTTAAGATTTGGGCAAATATGACTCAATCCATAGCTTATTTGCAGCTGCTCATTTTGTTCAGGTCATAAAATTAGATTCAATTCAGCCTCTTCTCCATGCACTTAACAATATGGCTTCATCTATTTGGCTCGTGTTGTTTTATCGCTTAATTAAGACCAGAAACATTTTGCTGCATTTTTTCCTCGAAAATGTAAGCATTTCAGGTGCCGAAAAAAAATTTGGGCAGGACGGTGGGGCAATTCCTAATTTTAAACATGTAAATAACCTGAAAATTAAATAAAAAAAAGATTGTATAAATTTTAAAATGAATTCGACTTACTTTTTGTTGTCGTAAATGCTGTTTTGGTTATGATTCCTGGTGAATGTGGCAGAATTCCCTTATCAATAACTTCCAAAGTTGTGCTTATGTGTTTGAATGACATCTGATGGATCTTTGTTAAGATTTGGGCAAATATGACTCAATCCATAGCTTATTTGCAGCTGCTCATTTTGTTCAGGTCATAAAATTGGATTCAATTCAGCCTCTTCTCCATGCACTTAACAATATGGCTTCATCTATTTGGCTCATGTTGTTTTGTCGCTTAATTAAGACCAGAAACATTTTGCTGCATTTTTTCCTCGAAAATGTAAGCATTTCAGGTGCCGAAAAAAATTTTGGGCAGGACGGTGGGGCAATTCCTAATTTTAAACATGTAAATAACCTGAAAATTAAATAAAAAAAAGATTGTATAAATTTTAAAATGAATTCGACTTACTTTTTGTTGTCGTAAATGCTGTTTTGGTTATGATTCCTGGTGAATGTGGCAGAATTCCCTTATCAATAACTTCCAAAGTTGTGCTTATGTGTTTGAATGACATCTGATGGATCTTTGTTAAGATTTGGGCAAATATGACTCAATCCATAGCTTATTTGCAGCTGCTCATTTTGTTCAGGTCATAAAATTGGATTCAATTCAGCCTCTTCTCCATGCACTTAATAATATGGCTTCATCTATTTGGCTCGTGTTGTTTTGTCGCTTAATTAAGACCAGAAACATTTTGCTGCATTTTTTCCTCAAAAATGTAAGCATTTCAGGTGCCGAAAAAAATTTTGGGCAGGACGGTGGGGCAATTCCTAATTTTAAACATGTAAATAACCTGAAAATGAAATAAAAAAAAGATTGTATAAATTTTAAAATGAATTAGACTTACTTTTTGTTGTCGTAAATGCTGTTTTGGTTATGATTCCTGGTGAATGTGGCAGAATTCCCTTATCAATAACTTCCAAAGTTGTGCTTATGTGTTTGAATGACATCTGATGGATCTTTGTTAAGATTTGGGCAAATATGACTCAATCCATAGCTTATTTGCAGCTGCTCATTTTGTTCAGGTCATAAAATTGGATTCAATTCAGCCTCTTCTCCATGCACTTAATAATATGGCTTCATCTATTTGGCTCGTGTTGTTTTGTCGCTTAATTAAGACCAGAAACTTATTTGCTGAATTTTTTCAGCAAAATGTAAGCATTCCAAGTATCCAAAAAAAAATTTGGACATGACGGTGGGGCATTTTATCCTTGCTTATACATAAAAATGCTGAATCCGGTGAAAAAAAAAGTAAAATCTGAAAAACAAGAAGAATTAATGAAAATAACCTGTAAAAGATAAGAAGTATTAAAGATATCCTGTGAAAGAAACAAAAAAAAAGAAAAAATCATATAAAGCAAAAGAAGAAAATTAAGAAAAGGTCCTGAAAAAACAAGAAGAGTTAATGAAAATATCCTGTGAAAGATAAGAAGTATTAAAAATATCATGTGAAAGATCTTCTCTGCTTGTTGAAAGTTGTTTCTGACTCCGCTCTCTGTAGCTTTTTGTTATTGATTTCATTTCCTTCTCTGTCTTCATCCTCATTTTTCAAGCAGTCTTCTAATTCTTGATTCAATTTGATTTAAACTTGTTAATGTCAAGTTGAAGAATATCGTGTTGAGCAGTCATTCCATAAATTTCAAGCGTAATCTTAAATACTGCATTATTATTATTATTTTACATAAACGTCTTTTTCCTTTTGCAGCACCGAATCTATCAACATGTCTTTCAACTTTATATTGTTAAACTTCATTTCAGCAATTCAAGCGAGCTCTGTAGAGAGAGTGAAAATGATTATTTCTTGTCTTATGACTTCATCATGTTAACACTGAATTTTATTTTCACATACCTCTTTACATTATCGTGTCATTTGAAATTTTGATGATGATGATGAATAGTTCATCTGTTGAATAGTGGTCCGTTTTCTTCTTAGCCCTTTTCGATTGATTTGATCTTCTTGTCTGTCTCCTGAATCCTGTGAGAGTTTCTATCTGTACATCAACTTCTTGGGATTGAGCTGTCTTCATCCTCATCTTCTAAGCTTTCTTTTTTATCCATCCTATTTATCGTCGTATGAGTATAGAAATTCCTCGTCAGAACGATCAATTTGCATGTGAAAAACATGTGTGCTTCTTGAACCTTTACATCCTTGATGATTTGAGCTATGATTTCCATCACAGGTGCAACATATTGCGTCATCTTCATGAGTCATTGCGAGTTATTCTGATAATATTGAACGATGCGTATAATGAATGACATTCGACTTCAACAGCTTCTGCAGAGTGAAATAGATTGTCAGCCGTCTTGTGACTTCATCTAGGAAATTGTGAATTTAATTTTCACATACCTCTTTTGTTTATCGTAAAATTATCTGAACAGGCTCTTCCTTTGTCGTAACATTCTTTAGATTCGTCCAATGCTTCATTGAAACAGTCATCCAAATCATACATTGCCTCAGTAACGTCTGATTAAAAAAAATATTGCGGACTTTGTATATGTAAAAGTGCACATCTAATACTCAAATTTAAGTTTTCACTTTTATCTTCACTCATTCCTTGCTGCTCTAAGCGAACTCTCATCATGATGATTAGGCTCAGTACTTCAGAATCTGTCTTTGGATAGAACTGGATATAATTCTTCTATATTGGATTTTCTGTAATATCTGTACAGTTATATGCTCGATTTGAATTTTTCCAAACTTTTCTTCTTTTACGTTCACTTTTTTCTTGGTACATAATCAAATCGTCATCTAGTTCATTAATCATATCTTGTTCCTTTAAACTTAAGCAAGTCGTGATGCATTTTCACGTTCCTCGTAAAATTTTCACATTTTCGTAATTATTTTGAAATTGTTGGTTTCTCAAATATTGCTATGTTTTTTTTTTTGTTGGTGAAGAAATTAAAATGACTTAAGCAGATTTTCAGTAAAACTTTGACAAAAGAAGATGAATTTTGGTAATGAATTTGTTCATGTTTAAAATATTCTGTCTCTGTTAATTAAATTTAAAACGTTCGATTAATAAAATGCCTTTTATAATGAAAGTAATGATGACAATAGATAATTTTGAACTATTTGAAAAAGTTATATCTTCTGTGATTTAAATAATCATTTATCACAAATTTTATCATTTATATTGAGATATAAGAGGAAGATCTGGCTAATTTCTTAGAGTTCAAAGTTAAAAGTTACGAAGCTGAAAGCGTGTCGAACAGAATTGATTTGAATACTGTGCTTTGCAAAAAAATGATCTCCTGGATTGGATAACAATAAGAAGTCATAATTGTTTCTAGTCAAAATACAGTCGTGGATCAACAGATAAATATATTTAAAATAATGGACGAAGGAAACCACGTGTACCAAATGATTTCAATTTTTCTTTTTCCTCTCTTACAATTTATCTTGAAAATTGAATTAGAAACGAAACTTTGTGCATGAGAAACAAAGCAATTAATTTGTCCTGCATAAAAAAATGTGTTTACATAAAAGCTGTTCTTCTGTCACAAGTCAGCTTAATGAAATTGTTTTAATTGAATTCTACTTGATCACAATGAAATTTCAATTTATTTATTGTATGGATAAAGAGTTTATGGAAGGAAAGTTTAATAATTTAGAATAGAAATAGTCAATTGAAATGGATGAGATTGCCTTCAAACCACAACGCAAATCAATACACTCGTGAAATTTGAAAAGGTCACAGTCACACATATTTTCAGAACTTACGTTTTTCAATAGTTTGAAAAGTGTTGGACAGCTATTCAATCTCAATTGTAATGGACAGAAATAACTGTAAATAACCTGAAAATGAAATAAAAAAAAAAATTGTATAAATTTTAAAATGAATTCGACTTACTTTTTGTTGTCGTAAATGCTGTTTTGGTTATGATTCCTGGTGAATGTGGCAGAATTCCCTTATCAATAACTTCCAAAGTTGTGCTTATGTGTTTGAATGACATCTGATGGATCTTTGTTAAGATTTGGGCAAATATGACTCAATCCATAGCTTATTTGCAGCTGCTCATTTTGTTCAGGTCATAAAATTGGATTCAATTCAGCCTCTTCTCCATGCACTTAACAATATGGCTTCATCTATTTGGCTCGTGTTGTTTTATCGCTTAATTAAGACCAGAAACATTTTGCTGTATTTTTCCTCAAAAATGTAAGCATTTCAGGTGCCGAAAAAAATTTTGGGCAGGACGGTGGGGCAATTCCTAATTTTAAATATGTAAATAACCTGAAAATGAAATAAAAAAAAGATTGTATAAATTTTAAAATGAATTCGACTTACTTTTTGTTGTCGTAAATGCTGTTTTGGTTATGATTCCTGGTGAATGTGGCAGAATTCCCTTATCAATAACTTCCAAAGTTGTGCTTATGTGTTTGAATGACATCTGATGGATCTTTGTTAAGATTTGGGCAAATATGACTCAATCCATAGCTTATTTGCAGCTGCTCATTTTGTTCAGGTCATAAAATTGGATTCAATTCAGCCTCTTCTCCATGCACTTAACAATATGGCTTCATCTATTTGGCTCGTGTTGTTTTATCGCTTAATTAAGACCAGAAACATTTTGCTGCATTTTTTCCTCAAAAATGTAAGCATTTCAGGTGCCGAAAAAAATTTTGGGCAGGACGGTGGGGCAATTCCTAATTTTAAACATGTAAATAACCTGAAAATGAAATAAAAAAAAGATTGTATAAATTTTAAAATGAATTCGACTTACTTTTTGCTGTCGTAAATGCTGTTTTGGTTATGATTCCTGGTGAATGTGGCAGAATTCCCTTATCAATAACTTCCAAAGTTGTGCTTATGTGTTTGAATGACATCTGATGGATCTTTGTTAAGATTTGGGCAAATATGACTCAATCCATAGCTTATTTGCAGCTGCTCATTTTGTTCAGGTCATAAAATTGGATTCAATTCAGCCTCTTCTCCATGCACTTAACAATATGGCTTCATCTATTTGGCTCGTGTTGTTTTATCGCTTAATTAAGACCAGAAACATTTTGCTGTATTTTTCCTCAAAAATGTAAGCATTTTAGGTGCCGAAAAAAATTTTGGGCAGGACGGTGGGGCAATTCCTAATTTTAAATATGTAAATAACCTGAAAATGAAATAAAAAAAAGATTGTATAAATTTTAAAATGAATTCGACTTACTTTTTGTTGTCGTAAATGCTGTTTTGGTTATGATTCCTGGTGAATGTGGCAGAATTCCCTTATCAAAAACTTCCAAAGTTGTGCTTATGTGTTTGAATGACATCTGATGGATCTTTGTTAAGATTTGGGCAAATATGACTCAATCCATAGCTTATTTGCAGCTGCTCATTTTGTTCAGGTCATAAAATTAGATTCAATTCAGCCTCTTCTCCATGCACTTAACAATATGGCTTCATCTATTTGGCTCGTGTTGTTTTATCGCTTAATTAAGACCAGAAACATTTTGCTGCATTTTTTCCTCGAAAATGTAAGCATTTCAGGTGCCGAAAAAAAATTTGGGCAGGACGGTGGGGCAATTCCTAATTTTAAACATGTAAATAACCTGAAAATTAAATAAAAAAAAGATTGTATAAATTTTAAAATGAATTCGACTTACTTTTTGTTGTCGTAAATGCTGTTTTGGTTATGATTCCTGGTGAATGTGGCAGAATTCCCTTATCAATAACTTCCAAAGTTGTGCTTATGTGTTTGAATGACATCTGATGGATCTTTGTTAAGATTTGGGCAAATATGACTCAATCCATAGCTTATTTGCAGCTGCTCATTTTGTTCAGGTCATAAAATTGGATTCAATTCAGCCTCTTCTCCATGCACTTAACAATATGGCTTCATCTATTTGGCTCATGTTGTTTTGTCGCTTAATTAAGACCAGAAACATTTTGCTGCATTTTTTCCTCGAAAATGTAAGCATTTCAGGTGCCGAAAAAAATTTTGGGCAGGACGGTGGGGCAATTCCTAATTTTAAACATGTAAATAACCTGAAAATTAAATAAAAAAAAGATTGTATAAATTTTAAAATGAATTCGACTTACTTTTTGTTGTCGTAAATGCTGTTTTGGTTATGATTCCTGGTGAATGTGGCAGAATTCCCTTATCAATAACTTCCAAAGTTGTGCTTATGTGTTTGAATGACATCTGATGGATCTTTGTTAAGATTTGGGCAAATATGACTCAATCCATAGCTTATTTGCAGCTGCTCATTTTGTTCAGGTCATAAAATTGGATTCAATTCAGCCTCTTCTCCATGCACTTAATAATATGGCTTCATCTATTTGGCTCGTGTTGTTTTGTCGCTTAATTAAGACCAGAAACTTATTTGCTGAATTTTTTCAGCAAAATGTAAGCATTCCAAGTATCCAAAAAAAAATTTGGACATGACGGTGGGGCATTTTATCCTTGCTTATACATAAAAATGCTGAATCCGGTGAAAAAAAAAGTAAAATCTGAAAAACAAGAAGAATTAATGAAAATAACCTGTAAAAGATAAGAAGTATTAAAGATATCCTGTGAAAGAAACAAAAAAAAAGAAAAAATCATATAAAGCAAAAGAAGAAAATTAAGAAAAGGTCCTGAAAAAACAAGAAGAGTTAATGAAAATATCCTGTGAAAGATAAGAAGTATTAAAAATATCATGTGAAAGATCTTCTCTGCTTGTTGAAAGTTGTTTCTGACTCCGCTCTCTGTAGCTTTTTGTTATTGATTTCATTTCCTTCTCTGTCTTCATCCTCATTTTTCAAGCAGTCTTCTAATTCTTGATTCAATTTGATTTAAACTTGTTAATGTCAAGTTGAAGAATATCGTGTTGAGCAGTCATTCCATAAATTTCAAGCGTAATCTTAAATACTGCATTATTATTATTATTTTACATAAACGTCTTTTTCCTTTTGCAGCACCGAATCTATCAACATGTCTTTCAACTTTATATTGTTAAACTTCATTTCAGCAATTCAAGCGAGCTCTGTAGAGAGAGTGAAAATGATTATTTCTTGTCTTATGACTTCATCATGTTAACACTGAATTTTATTTTCACATACCTCTTTACATTATCGTGTCATTTGAAATTTTGATGATGATGATGAATAGTTCATCTGTTGAATAGTGGTCCGTTTTCTTCTTAGCCCTTTTCGATTGATTTGATCTTCTTGTCTGTCTCCTGAATCCTGTGAGAGTTTCTATCTGTACATCAACTTCTTGGGATTGAGCTGTCTTCATCCTCATCTTCTAAGCTTTCTTTTTTATCCATCCTATTTATCGTCGTATGAGTATAGAAATTCCTCGTCAGAACGATCAATTTGCATGTGAAAAACATGTGTGCTTCTTGAACCTTTACATCCTTGATGATTTGAGCTATGATTTCCATCACAGGTGCAACATATTGCGTCATCTTCATGAGTCATTGCGAGTTATTCTGATAATATTGAACGATGCGTATAATGAATGACATTCGACTTCAACAGCTTCTGCAGAGTGAAATAGATTGTCAGCCGTCTTGTGACTTCATCTAGGAAATTGTGAATTTAATTTTCACATACCTCTTTTGTTTATCGTAAAATTATCTGAACAGGCTCTTCCTTTGTCGTAACATTCTTTAGATTCGTCCAATGCTTCATTGAAACAGTCATCCAAATCATACATTGCCTCAGTAACGTCTGATTAAAAAAAATATTGCGGACTTTGTATATGTAAAAGTGCACATCTAATACTCAAATTTAAGTTTTCACTTTTATCTTCACTCATTCCTTGCTGCTCTAAGCGAACTCTCATCATGATGATTAGGCTCAGTACTTCAGAATCTGTCTTTGGATAGAACTGGATATAATTCTTCTATATTGGATTTTCTGTAATATCTGTACAGTTATATGCTCGATTTGAATTTTTCCAAACTTTTCTTCTTTTACATTCACTTTTTTCTTGGTACATAATCTAATCGTCATCTAGCTCATTAATCATATCTTGTTCCTTTAAACTAAAGCAAGTCGTGATGCATTTTCACGTTCCTCGTAAAATTTTCACATTTTCGTAATTATTTTGAAATTGTTGGTTTCTCAAATATTGCTATGTTTTTTTTTTTGTTGGTGAAGAAATGAAAATGACTTAAGCAGATTTTTAGTAAAACTTTGACAAAAGAAGATGAATTTTGGTAATGAATTTGTTCATGTTTAAAATATTCTGTCTCTGTTAATTAAATTTAAAACGTTCGATTAATAAAATGCCTTTTATAATGAAAGTAATCATGACAATAGATAATTTTGAACTATTTGAAAAAGTTATATCTTCTGTGATTTAAATAATCATTTATCACAAATTTTATCATTTATATTGAGATATAAGAGGAAGATCTGGCTAATTTCTTAGAGTTCAAAGTTAAAAGTTACGAAGCTGAAAGCGTGTCGAACAGAATTGATTTGAATACTGTGCTTTGCAAAAAAATGATCTCCTGGATTGGATAACAATAAGAAGTCATAATTGTTTCTAGTCAAAATACAGTCGTGGATCAACAGATAAATATATTTAAAATAATGGACGAAGGAAACCATGTGTACCAAATGATTTCAATTTTTCTTTTTCCTCTCTTACAATTTATCTTGAAAATTGAATTAGAAACGAAACTTTGTGCATGAGAAACAAAGCAATTAATTTGTCCTGCATAAAAAAATGTGTTTACATAAAAGCTGTTCTTCTGTCACAAGTCAGCTTAATGAAATTGTTTTAATTGAATTCTACTTGATCACAATGAAATTTCAATTTATTTATTGTATGGATAAAGAGTTTATGGAAGGAAAGTTTAATGATTTAGAATAGAAATAGTCAATTGAAATGGATAAGATTGCCTTCAAACCACAACGCAAATCAATACACTCGTGAAATTTGAAAAGGTCACAGTCACACATATTTTCAGAACTTACGTTTTTCAATAGTTTGAAAAGTGTTGGACAGCTATTCAATCTCAATTGTAATGGACAGAAATAACTGTAAATAACCTGAAAATGAAATAAAAAAAAAAATTGTATAAATTTTAAAATGAATTCGACTTACTTTTTGTTGTCGTAAATGCTGTTTTGGTTATGATTCCTGGTGAATGTGGCAGAATTCCCTTATCAATAACTTCCAAAGTTGTGCTTATGTGTTTGAATGACATCTGATGGATCTTTGTTAAGATTTGGGCAAATATGACTCAATCCATAGCTTATTTGCAGCTGCTCATTTTGTTCAGGTCATAAAATTGGATTCAATTCAGCCTCTTCTCCATGCACTTAACAATATGGCTTCATCTATTTGGCTCGTGTTGTTTTATCGCTTAATTAAGACCAGAAACATTTTGCTGTATTTTTCCTCAAAAATGTAAGCATTTCAGGTGCCGAAAAAAATTTTGGGCAGGACGGTGGGGCAATTCCTAATTTTAAATATGTAAATAACCTGAAAATGAAATAAAAAAAAGATTGTATAAATTTTAAAATGAATTCGACTTACTTTTTGTTGTCGTAAATGCTGTTTTGGTTATGATTCCTGGTGAATGTGGCAGAATTCCCTTATCAATAACTTCCAAAGTTGTGCTTATGTGTTTGAATGACATCTGATGGATCTTTGTTAAGATTTGGGCAAATATGACTCAATCCATAGCTTATTTGCAGCTGCTCATTTTGTTCAGGTCATAAAATTGGATTCAATTCAGCCTCTTCTCCATGCACTTAACAATATGGCTTCATCTATTTGGCTCGTGTTGTTTTATCGCTTAATTAAGACCAGAAACATTTTGCTGCATTTTTTCCTCAAAAATGTAAGCATTTCAGGTGCCGAAAAAAATTTTGGGCAGGACGGTGGGGCAATTCCTAATTTTAAACATGTAAATAACCTGAAAATGAAATAAAAAAAAGATTGTATAAATTTTAAAATGAATTCGACTTACTTTTTGCTGTCGTAAATGCTGTTTTGGTTATGATTCCTGGTGAATGTGGCAGAATTCCCTTATCAATAACTTCCAAAGTTGTGCTTATGTGTTTGAATGACATCTGATGGATCTTTGTTAAGATTTGGGCAAATATGACTCAATCCATAGCTTATTTGCAGCTGCTCATTTTGTTCAGGTCATAAAATTGGATTCAATTCAGCCTCTTCTCCATGCACTTAACAATATGGCTTCATCTATTTGGCTCGTGTTGTTTTATCGCTTAATTAAGACCAGAAACATTTTGCTGCATTTTTTCCTCAAAAATGTAAGCATTTCAGGTGCCGAAAAAAATTTTGGGCAGGACGGTGGGGCAATTCCTAATTTTAAACATGTAAATAACCTGAAAATGAAATAAAAAAAAGATTGTATAAATTTTAAAATGAATTCGACTTACTTTTTGCTGTCGTAAATGCTGTTTTGGTTATGATTCCTGGTGAATGTGGCAGAATTCCCTTATCAATAACTTCCAAAGTTGTGCTTATGTGTTTGAATGACATCTGATGGATCTTTGTTAAGATTTGGGCAAATATGACTCAATCCATAGCTTATTTGCAGCTGCTCATTTTGTTCAGGTCATAAGATTGGATTCAATTCAGCCTCTTCTCCATGCACTTAACAATATGGCTTCATCTATTTGGCTCGTGTTGTTTTATCGCTTAATTAAGACCAGAAACATTTTGCTGCATTTTTTCCTCAAAAATGTAAGCATTTCAGGTGCCGAAAAAAATTTTGGGCAGGACGGTGGGGCAATTCCTAATTTTAAACATGTAAATAACCTGAAAATGAAATAAAAAAAAGATTGTATAAATTTTAAAATGAATTCGACTTACTTTTCGCTGTCGTAAATGCTGTTTTGGTTATGATTCCTGGTGAATGTGGCAGAATTCCCTTATCAATAACTTCCAAAGTTGTGCTTATGTGTTTAAATGACATCTGATGGATCTTTGTTAAGATTTGGGCAAATATGACTTGGATTGAGTATCCATAGCTTATTTGCAGCTGCTCATTTTGTTCAGGTCATAAAATTGGATTCAATTCAGCCTCTTCTCCATGCACTTAACAATATGGCTTCATCTATTTGGCTCGTGTTGTTTTATCGCTTAATTAAGACCAGAAACATTTTGCTGCATTTTTTCCTCAAAAATGTAAGCATTTCAGGTGCCGAAAAAAATTTTGGGCAGGACGGTGGGGCAATTCCTAATTTTAAACATGTAAATAACCTGAAAATGAAATAAAAAAAGATTGTATAAATTTTAAAATGAATTCGACTTACTTTTTGTTGTCGTAAATGCTGTTTTGGTTATGATTCCTGGTGAATGTGGCAGAATTCCCTTATCAATAACTTCCAAAGTTGTGCTTATGTGTTTGAATGACATCTGATGGATCTTTGTTAAGATTTGGGCAAATATGACTCAATCCATAGCTTATTTGCAGCTGCTCATTTTGTTCAGGTCATAAAATTGGATTCAATTCAGCCTCTTCTCCATGCACTTAACAATATGGCTTCATCTATTTGGCTCGTGTTGTTTTATCGCTTAATTAAGACCAGAAACATTTTGCTGCATTTTTTCCTCAAAAATGTAAGCATTTCAGGTGCCGAAAAAAATTTTGGGCAGGACGGTGGGGCAATTCCTAATTTTAAACATGTAAATAACCTGAAAATGAAATAAAAAAAAGATTGTATAAATTTTAAAATGAATTCGACTTACTTTTTGCTGTCGTAAATGCTGTTTTGGTTATGATTCCTGGTGAATGTGGCAGAATTCCCTTATCAATAACTTCCAAAGTTGTGCTTATGTGTTTGAATGACATCTGATGGATCTTTGTTAAGATTTGGGCAAATATGACTCAATCCATAGCTTATTTGCAGCTGCTCATTTTGTTCAGGTCATAAGATTGGATTCAATTCAGCCTCTTCTCCATGCACTTAACAATATGGCTTCATCTATTTGGCTCGTGTTGTTTTATCGCTTAATTAAGACCAGAAACATTTTGCTGCATTTTTTCCTCAAAAATGTAAGCATTTCAGGTGCCGAAAAAAATTTTGGGCAGGACGGTGGGGCAATTCCTAATTTTAAACATGTAAATAACCTGAAAATGAAATAAAAAAAAGATTGTATAAATTTTAAAATGAATTCGACTTACTTTTCGCTGTCGTAAATGCTGTTTTGGTTATGATTCCTGGTGAATGTGGCAGAATTCCCTTATCAATAACTTCCAAAGTTGTGCTTATGTGTTTAAATGACATCTGATGGATCTTTGTTAAGATTTGGGCAAATATGACTTGGATTGAGTATCCATAGCTTATTTGCAGCTGCTCATTTTGTTCAGGTCATAAAATTGGATTCAATTCAGCCTCTTCTCCATGCACTTAACAATATGGCTTCATCTATTTGGCTCGTGTTGTTTTATCGCTTAATTAAGACCAGAAACATTTTGCTGCATTTTTTCCTCAAAAATGTAAGCATTTCAGGTGCCGAAAAAAATTTTGGGCAGGACGGTGGGGCAATTCCTAATTTTAAACATGTAAATAACCTGAAAATGAAATAAAAAAAGATTGTATAAATTTTAAAATGAATTCGACTTACTTTTTGTTGTCGTAAATGCTGTTTTGGTTATGATTCCTGGTGAATGTGGCAGAATTCCCTTATCAATAACTTCCAAAGGTTCTTATGTGTTTGAATGACATCTGATGGATCTTTGTTAAGATTTGGGCAAATATGACTCAATCCATAGCTTATTTGCAGCTGCTCATTTTGTTCAGGTCATAAAATTGGATTCAATTCAGCCTCTTCTCCATGCACTTAATAATATGGCTTCATCTATTTGGCTCGTGTTGTTTTGTCGCTTAATTAAGACCAGAAACATTTTGCTGCATTTTTTCCTCAAAAATGTAAGCATTTCAGGTGCCGAAAAAATTTTTGGGCAGGACGGTGGGGCAATTCCTAATTTTAAACATGTAAATAACCTGAAAATGAAATAAAAAAAAGATTGTATAAATTTTAAAATGAATTCGACTTACTTTTTGCTGTCGTAAATGCTGTTTTGGCTATAATTCCTGGTGAATGTGGCAGAATTACCTTATCAATAACTTCCAAAGGTTCTTATGTGTTTGAATGACATCTGATGGATCTTTGTTAAGATTTGGGCAAATATGACTCAATCCATAGCTTATTTGCAGCTGCTCATTTTGTTCAGGTCATAAGATTGGATTCAATTCAGCCTCTTCTCCATGCACTTAACAATATGGCTTCATCTATTTGGCTCGTGTTGTTTTATCGCTTAATTAAGACCAGAAACATTTTGCTGCATTTTTTCCTCAAAAATGTAAGCATTTCAGGTGCCGAAAAAAATTTTGGGCAGGACGGTGGGGCAATTCCTAATTTTAAACATGTAAATAACCTGAAAATGAAATAAAAAAAAGATTGTATAAATTTTAAAATGAATTCGACTTACTTTTCGCTGTCGTAAATGCTGTTTTGGTTATGATTCCTGGTGAATGTGGCAGAATTCCCTTATCAATAACTTCCAAAGTTGTGCTTATGTGTTTAAATGACATCTGATGGATCTTTGTTAAGATTTGGGCAAATATGACTTGGATTGAGTATCCATAGCTTATTTGCAGCTGCTCATTTTGTTCAGGTCATAAAATTGGATTCAATTCAGCCTCTTCTCCATGCACTTAACAATATGGCTTCATCTATTTGGCTCGTGTTGTTTTATCGCTTAATTAAGACCAGAAACATTTTGCTGCATTTTTTCCTCAAAAATGTAAGCATTTCAGGTGCCGAAAAAAATTTTGGGCAGGACGGTGGGGCAATTCCTAATTTTAAACATGTAAATAACCTGAAAATGAAATAAAAAAAGATTGTATAAATTTTAAAATGAATTCGACTTACTTTTTGTTGTCGTAAATGCTGTTTTGGTTATGATTCCTGGTGAATGTGGCAGAATTCCCTTATCAATAACTTCCAAAGGTTCTTATGTGTTTGAATGACATCTGATGGATCTTTGTTAAGATTTGGGCAAATATGACTCAATCCATAGCTTATTTGCAGCTGCTCATTTTGTTCAGGTCATAAAATTGGATTCAATTCAGCCTCTTCTCCATGCACTTAATAATATGGCTTCATCTATTTGGCTCGTGTTGTTTTGTCGCTTAATTAAGACCAGAAACATTTTGCTGCATTTTTTCCTCAAAAATGTAAGCATTTCAGGTGCCGAAAAAATTTTTGGGCAGGACGGTGGGGCAATTCCTAATTTTAAACATGTAAATAACCTGAAAATGAAATAAAAAAAAGATTGTATAAATTTTAAAATGAATTCGACTTACTTTTTGCTGTCGTAAATGCTGTTTTGGCTATAATTCCTGGTGAATGTGGCAGAATTACCTTATCAATAACTTCCAAAGGTTCTTATGTGTTTGAATGACATCTGATGGATCTTTGTTATGATTTCAGCAAATATGACTCAATCCATAGCTTATTTGCAGCTGCTCATTTTGTTCAGGTCATAAGATTGGATTCAATTCAGCCTCTTCTCCATGCACTTAACAATATGGCTTCATCTATTTGGCTCGTGTTGTTTTATCGCTTAATTAAGACCAGAAACATTTTGCTGCATTTTTTCCTCAAAAATGTAAGCATTTCAGGTGCCGAAAAAAATTTTGGGCAGGACGGTGGGGCAATTCCTAATTTTAAACATGTAAATAACCTGAAAATGAAATAAAAAAAAGATTGTGTAAATTTCAAAATGAATTCGACTTACTTTTTGTTTTCGTAAATGCTGTTTTGGTTATGATTCCTGGTGAATGTGGCAGAATTCCCTTATCAATAACTTCCAAAGTTGTGCTTATGTGCTTGAATGACATCTGATGGATCTTTGTTAAGATTTGGGCAAATATGACTCAATCCATAGCTTATTTGCAGCTGCTCATTTTGTTCAGGTCATAAAATTGGATTCAATTCAGCCTCTTCTCCATGCACTTAACAATATGGCTTCATCCATTTGGCTCATGTTGCTATTGTCACCCAATTAAGACCAGAAACTTATTTGCTGAATTTTTTCAGCAAAATGTAAGCATTCCAAGTATCCAAAAAAAAATTTGGACATGACGGTGGGGCATTTTTTCCTTGCTTAAACATAAAAATTCTGAATCCGATGAAAAAAAAAGTAAAATCTGAAAAACAAGAAGAATTAATGAAAATAACCTGTGAAAGATAAGAAGTATTAAAAATATCATGTGAAATATCTTCTCTGCTTGTTGAAAGTTGTTTCTGACTCCGCTCTCTGTAGCTTTTTGTTATTGATTTCATTTCCTTCTCTGTCTTCATCCTCATTTTTCAAGCAGTCTTCTAATTCTTGATTCAATTTGATTTAAACTTGTTAATGTCAAGTTGAAGAATATCGTGTTGAGCAGTCATTCCATAAATTTCAAGCGTAATCTTAAATACTGCATTATTATTATTATTTTACATAAACGTCTTTTTCCTTTTGCAGCACCGAATCTATCAACATGTCTTTCAACTTTATATTGTTAAACTTCATTTCAGCAAGTCAAGCGAGCTCTGTAGAGAGAGTGAAAATGATTATTTCTTGTCTTATGACTTCATCATGTTAACACTGAATTTTATTTTCACATACCTCTTTACATTATCGTGTCATTTGAAATTTTGATGATGATGATGAATAGTTCATCTGTTGAATAGTGGTCCGTTTTCTTCTTAGCCCTTTTCGATTGATTTGATCTTCTTGTCTGTCTCCTGAATCCTGTGAGAGTTTCTATCTGTACATCAACTTCTTGGGATTGAGCTGTCTTCATCCTCATCTTCTAAGCTTTCTTTTTTATCCATCCTATTTATCGTCGTATGAGTATAGAAATTCCTCGTCAGAACGATCAATTTGCATGTGAAAAACATGTATGCTTCTTGAACCTTTACATCCTTGATGATTTGAGCTATGATTTCCATCACAGTTGCAACATATTGCGTCATCTTCATGAGTCATTGCGAGTTATTCTGATAATATTGAACGATGCGTATAATGAATGACATTCGACTTCAACAGCTTCTGCAGAGTGAAATAGATTGTCAGCCGTCTTGTGACTTCATCTAGGAAATTGTGAATTTAATTTTCACATACCTCTTTTGTTTATCGTAAAATTATCTGAACAGGCTCTTCCTTTGTCGTAACATTCTTTAGATTCGTCCAATGCTTCATTGAAACAGTCATCCAAATCATACATTGCCTCAGTAACGTCTGATTAAAAAAAATATTGCGGACTTTGTATATGTAAAAGTGCACATCTAATACTCAAATTTAAGTTTTCACTTTTATCTTCACTCATTCCTTGCTGCTCTAAGCGAACTCTCATCATGATGATTAGGCTCAGTACTTCAGAATCTGTCTTTGGATAGAACTGGATATAATTCTTCTATATTGGATTTTCTGTAATTACACGCTTTTTATTGAGTTGCTCTGTCTGTTGGTTTCTTTGTCACGTTCAAATCTTGCAATCGATTTTTCGACCACTTCTACTTCTTCAATCGAGCTAAAATTTTTAATGCACACGTATTCCCGGTGACAATACAATATTTTAACACTTTGGAAACACAAAAATGCTTAATTATAGTACAATTTATGTAGAACTTTTTTATATGGGAAAAAATCCAATGTCAATGATATAAAATTTTGATTTGTATTAAATATTATACTTGTGATGCTCTAAAGTCATTTATATGATTCATTATAGTTTAATTAATATTACTAATTATTAATTATACCATAAATTTGAGCAGCTAAAGATATTCTGGTAAGACAAAAAAATTGACAAGTAATTTTTTCATGAATATTCGTAAGTGAAAATTTGAATTTTCAAAAAAACCGTTAAGCTTTAGTCCGTCACGAATTAATGCAAAATAACTATTAATATGCGATGTGCATTTACCACACATAGTTTGAGCATAATTTATGCTGTTTTAAATGTATTGCATTATTTATAACACTTCACCAACTTAATTAAATTGACTTTTCTTTTTATTAACGGCTTGACGTATTTTTGCATAACATATGAATGATATTCATTGAATTTAAATTTGAAAATCCGTTATAAATACGTTACATATGTGATGTAATTTGCATCTTTATGTTAAGAATCCACACGTTATGAAGTAGAAATGGTACAGATAAACACAAAATCTTTACGAGTGATTTTTAATGTACTTCACTAATGAATGCTTTAAAAAAATTAAATTTTTTAAAACTAATGAAAAAATTTTGAAAGTCGTTACTAATTTCCCATTGAAAACTGGTAATTTATAAACAGTTGAACGTAACGGAGTGAAACGAAGTGGAGTTCAACACACCTGTAACCTATAAACCTACTGTAATCTATAAACAGTTGAACGTACCGAAGTGCAAAGAAGTGAAGTTCAACACACCTGTAACCTATAAACCTACTGTAATCTATAAACAGTTGAACGTAACGAAGTGCAACGAAGTGAAGTTCAACACACCTGTAACCTATAAACCTACTGTAATCTATAAACAGTTGAACGTAACGAAGTGCAACGAAGTGAAGTTCAACACACCTGTAACCTATAAACCTACTGTAATCTATAAACAGTTGAACGTAACGAAGTGCAACGAAGTGGAGTTCAACACACCTGTAACCTATAAACCCACTGTAATCTTTAAACAGTTGAACGTAACGAAGTGCAACGAAGTGAAGTTCAACACACCTGTAACCTATAAACCTACTGTAATCTATAAACAGTTGAACGTAACGAAGTGCAACGAAGTGAAGTTCAACACACCTGTAACCTATAAACCTACTGTAATCTATAAACAGTTGAACGTAACGAAGTGCAACGAAGTGGAGTTCAACACACCTGTAACCTATAAACCCATTGTAATCTTTAAACAGTTGAACGTAACGAAGTGCAACGAAGTGAAGTTCAACACACCTGTAACCTATAAACCTACTGTAATCTATAAACAGTTGAACGTAACGAAGTGCAACGAAGTGGAGTTCAACACACCTGTAACCTATAAACCCACTGTAATCTTTAAACAGTTGAACGTAACGAAGTGCAACGAAGTGAAGTTCAAAACACCTGTAACCTATAAACCTACTGTAATCTATAAACAGTTGAACGTAACGAAGTGCAACGAAGTGAAGTTCAACACACCTGTAACCTATAAACCTCCTGTAATCTATAAACAGTTGAACGTAACGAAGTGCAACGAAGTGAAGTTCAACACACCTGTAACCTATAAACCTACTGTAATCTATAAACAGTTGAACGTAACGAAGTGCAACGAAGTGAAGTTCAACACACCTGTAACTTATAAACCTACTGTAATCTATAAACAGTTGAACGTAACGAAGTGCAACGAAGTGGAGTTCAACACACCTGTAACCTATAAACCCACTGTAATCTTTAAACAGTTGAACGTAACGAAGTGCAACGAAGTGAAGTTCAACACACCTGTAACCTATAAACCTACTGTAATCTATAAACAGTTGAACGTAACGAAGTGCAACGAAGTGAAGTTCAACACACCTGTAACCTATAAACCTACTGTAATCTATAAACAGTTGAACGTAACGAAGTGCAACGAAGTGGAGTTCAACACACCTGTAACCTATAAACCTACTGTAATCTATAAACAGTTGAACGTAACGAAGTGCAACGAAGTGAAGTTCAACACACCTGTAACCTATAAACCTACTGTAATCTATAAACAGTTGAACGTAACGAAGTGCAACGAAGTGAAGTTCAACACACCTGTAACCTATAAACCTACTGTAATCTATAAACAGTTGAACGTAACGAAGTGCAACGAAGTGGAGTTCAACACACCTGTAACCTATGAACCTACTGTAATCTATAAACAGTTGAACGTACCGAAGTGCAAAGAAGTGAAGTTCAACACACCTGTAACCTATAAACCTACTGTAATCTATAAACAGTTGAACGTAACGAAGTGCAACGAAGTGAAGTTCAACACACCTGTAACCTATAAACCTACTGTAATCTATAAACAATTGAACGTAACGAAGTGCAACGAAGTGAAGTTCAACACACCTGTAACCTATAAACCTACTGTAATCTATAAACAGTTGAACGTAACGAAGTGAAACGAAGTGGAGTTCAACACACCTGTAACCTATAAACCCACTGTAATATTTAAACAGTTGAACGTAACGAAGTGCAACGAAGTGAAGTTCAACACACCTGTAACCTATAAACCTACTGTAATCTATAAACAGTTGAACGTAACGAAGTGCAACGAAGTGGAGTTCAACACACCTGTAACCTATAAACCCACTGTAATCTTTAAACAGTTGAACGTAACGAAGTGCAACGAAGTGAAGTTCAACACACCTGTAACCTATAAACCTACTGTAATCTATAAACAGTTGAACGTAACGAAGTGCAACGAAGTGAAGTTCAACACACCTGTAACCTATAAACCTCCTGTAATCTATAAACAGTTGAACGTAACGAAGTGCAACGAAGTGGAGTTCAACACACCTGTAACCTATAAACCTACTGTAATCTATAAACAGTTGAACGTAACGAAGTGCAACGAAGTGGAGTTCAACACACCTGTAACCTATAAACCTACTGTAATCTATAAACAGTTGAACGAAACGGAGTAAAACGAAGTGGAGTTGAATTTGAATTGTTGTGGTCGAAATTCGATTAAAAGATTGAGACTAAAAGGTAGCAAATAAAAAAACGTTAAAAAAAACTTTTTAAAAAACACGCTTTTATCAAAAAGACTAAAAACCAAAAAGTTGAAAATAAAATAAGATCACACTTTTAGCGAATCAGGATTTTAAAATTTTCTTGTGATAACTAGAAATGTAACATAAATTTTTTCAAAATATTGTGATTAAGTCCAAGAACACAATGACTCTAAAAGCGTGGGGCGTAATTTAAGGATAATTTCTTAGTTCAGCTATGTTCTTAAGTAAGAGAAGCGTCAAATCTTAAAGCCCCACGCTTTTAGAGTCATTGTGTTCTTGGACTTAATCACAATATTTTGAAAAAATTTATGTTACATTTCTAGTTATCACAAGAAAATTTTAAAATCCTGATTCGCTAAAAGTGTGATCTTATTTTATTTTCAACTTTTTGGTTTTTAGTCTTTTTGATAAAAGCGTGTTTTTTAAAAAGTTTTTTTTAACGTTTTTTTATCTGTACAGTTATATGCTCGATTTGAATTTTTCCAAACTTTTCTTCTTTTACATTCACTTTTTTCTTGGTACATAATCTAATCGTCATCTAGCTCATTAATCATATCTTGTTCCTTTAAACTAAAGCAAGTCGTGATGCATTTTCACGTTCCTCGTAAAATTTTCACATTTTCGTAATTATTTTGAAATTGTTGGTTTCTCAAATATTGCTATGTTTTTTTTTTTTGTTGGTGAAGAAATTAAAATGACTTAAGCAGATTTTCAGTAAAACTTTGACAAAAGAAGATGAATTTTGGTTATGAAATTGTTCATGTTTAAAATATTCTGTCTCTGTTAATTAAATTTAAAACGTTCGATTAATAAAATGCCTTTTATAATGAAAGTAATCATGACAATAGATAATTTTGAACTATTTGAAAAAGTTATATCTTCTGAGATTTAAATAATCATTTATCACAAATTTTATCATTTATATTGAGATATAAGAGGAAGATCTGGCTAATTTCTTAGAGTGCAAAGTTAAAAGTTACGAAGCTGAAAGCGTGTCGAACAGAATTGATTTGAATACTGTGCTTTGCAAAAAAATGATCTCCTGGATTGGATAACAATAAGAAGTCCTAATTGTTTCTAGTCAAAATACAGTCGTGGATCAACAGATAAATATATTTAAAATAATGGACGAAGGATACCACGTGTACCAAATGATTTCAATTTTTCTTTTTCCTCTCTTACAATTTAACTTGAAAATTGAATTAGAAACGAAACTTTGTGCATGAGACACAAAGCAATTAATTTGTCCTACAAAAAAAAATTTGTTTACATAAAAGCTGTTCTTCTGTCACATGTCAGCTTAATGAAATTGTTTTAATTGAATTCTACTTGATCACAATGAAATTTCAATTTATTTATTGTATGGATAAAGAGTTTATGGAAGGAAAGTTTAATGATTTAGAATAGAAATAGTCAATTGAAATGGATAAGATTGCCTTCAAACCACAACGCAAATCAATACACTCGTGAAATTTGAAAAGGTCACAGTCACACATATTTTCAGAACTTACGTTTTTCAATAGTTTGAAAAGTGTTGGACAGCTATTCAATCTCAATTGTAATGGACAGAAATAACTGTAAATAACCTGAAAATGAAATAAAAAAAAAGATTGTATAAATTTTAAAATAAATTCGACTTACTTTTTGTTGTCGTAAATGCTGATTTGGCTAAGATTTCTGGTGAGTGTGGCGACACAGAAATTGAAGCTGGCGATTCTTCTTGCTTAATGGTTCCCTTGTCATACGGCGTGAGAATTCCCTTATCAATAACTTCCAAAGTTGTGCTTATGTGTTTGAATGACATCTGATCGATCTTTGTTAAGATTTGGGCAAATATGACTCAATCCATAGCTTATTTGCAGCTGCTCATTTTGTTCAGGTCATAAGATTGGATTCAATTCAGCCTCTTCTCCATGCACTTAACAATATGGCTTCATCTATTTGGCTCGTGTTGTTTTATCGCTTAATTAAGACCAGAAACAATTTGCTGCATTTTTTCCTCCAAAATGTAAGCATTTCAGGTGCCGAAAAAAATTTTGGGCAGGACGGTGGGGCAATTCCTAATTTTAAACATGTAAATAACCTGAAAATGAAAAAAAAAAAAGATTGTATAAATTTTAAAATGAATTCGACTTACTTTTTGCTGTCGTAAATGCTGTTTTGGTTATGATTCCTGGTGAATGTGGCAGAATTCCCTTATCAATAACTTCCAAAGTTGTGCTTATGTGTTTGAATGACATCTGATGGATCTTTGTTAAGATTTGGGCAAATATGACTCAATCCATAGCTTATTTGCAGCTGCTCATTTTGTTCAGGTCATAAGATTGGATTCAATTCAGCCTCTTCTCCATGCACTTAACAATATGGCTTCATCTATTTGGCTCGTGTTGTTTTATCGCTTAATTAAGACCAGAAACAATTTGCTGCATTTTTTCCTCCAAAATGTAAGCATTTCAGGTGCCGAAAAAAATTTTGGGCAGGACGGTGGGGCAATTCCTAATTTTAAACATGTAAATAACCTGAAAATGAAATAAAAAAAGATTGTATGAATTTTAAAATGAATTCGACTTACTTTTTGTTGTCGTAAATGCTGTTTCGGTTATGATTCCTGGTGAATGTTGCAGAATTCCCTTATCAATAACTTCCAAAGTTGTGCTTATGTGTTTGAATGACATCTGATGGATCTTTGTTAAGATTTGGGCAAATATGACTCAATCCATAGCTTATTTCCAGCTGCTCATTTTGTTCAGGTCATAAAATTGGATTCAATTCAGCCTCTTCTCCATGCACTTAACAATATGGCTTCATCTATTTGGCTCGTGTTGTTTTATCGCTTAATTAAGACCAGAAACATTTTGCTGCATTTTTTCCTCAAAAATGTAAGCATTTCAGGTGCCGAAAAAAATTTTGGGCAGGACGGTGGGGCAATTCCTAAAGTTAAACATGTAAATAACCTGAAAATGAATTAAAAAAAAGATTACATAAGTATTGAGCTGAAATCGACTCACTATTTGTTGACGTAGATGCGGAGTCGGTTAAAATTCCTGGTAAATATGGCGTTGCAGAACTTGAAGCTGGCGAAGCTTCTTCGTCAATAATTGTGAAACGGTCTGATAATTCACTTTTCGATAACTTCCAAACTTGTATTTGTGGGTTTGAATGGTATGTAATTGATCATTCTCAAATATTTAAACAAATATGACTCAATCCATAGCTTATTTCTAGTTCCTCATTTGTTCACATCAAAAATTAGATTATATCCTTCAGCTTCTTCCAGCACTTGATTTTATGGCTTCATCCATTTGGCTCGTGTTGCTATTGTCACCCAATTAAGACCAGAAACTTATTTGCTGAATTTTTTCAGCAAAATGTAAGCATTCTAAGTACACAAAAAAAATTTGGACAGGACGGTGGGGAATTTTCTTCTTGCTTATACATAAAAATGCTGAGTCCGATGAAAAAAAAGTAAAGTCTGAAAAAAAAATAAATTCTAGAGTGAAATTTTGAAAAACTTTCTATGGGCTCAATTCGTCTGTTGAATCTCCAGTTCTTGAAATAATCTGCTATTTTTTTTGAACATCTAGTTAAATTTTGTCATCATTTTCTGCATTGTCTTGTTGTTCAGGAGCAGAACATAGAATTTGTTGTAGTTGGAATGGCTCATCTGATTCTTCGTCACAAAACGAGTCCTTTTACAACTTTAGGCTGTAGTTTCTTGTCTTGTTTCACTATTTTTTGTAAGAAAGAAAGACATTAATAACACTGATCAAAATATAAAAATAAAAAACCATAATCTTTTTCGTTGTCTGTTGAGAAGTTTTGCTGACTCCACTCTTTTTGTAGCTGCTTGGTATTGATTTGAACTCCTTCTTAGTCTTCATCTTTATCTTCCAAGCTGTTTTCTTTATCCCCGCAAAATTGTTTCATGGATTCTTGATTTAATTCCATGGATTCTTTCATTGGTGAAAAAAATCCTACAAAAGAAAGAAAGAAAATTAAAAGGAAATCCTAGAAGACAAGAAGATTAATGAAAATATCCTGTGAAAGATAAGAAGTATTAAAAATATCCTGTGAATCTTCTCTGCTTGTTGAAAGTTGTTTCTGACTCCGCTCTCTCTGTAGCTTTTTGTTATTGATTTCATTTCCTTCTCTGTCTTCATCCTCATTTTTCAAGCAGTCTTCTAATTCTTGATTCAATTTGATTTAAACTTGTTAATGTCAAGTTGAAGAATATCGTGTTGAGCAGTCATTCCATAAATTTCAAGCGTAATCTTAAATACTGCATTATTATTATTATTTTACATAAACGTCCTTTTCCTTTTGCAGCACCGAATCTATCAACATGTCTTTCAACTTTATATTGTTAAACTTCAGTTCAGCAAGTCAAGCGAGTTCTGTAGAGAGAGTGAAAATGATTATTTCTTGTCTTATGACTTCATCATGTTAACACTGAATTTTATTTTCACATACCTCTTTACATTATCGTGTCATTTGAAATTTTGTTGATGATGATGAATAGTTCATCTGTTGAATAGTGGTCCGTTTTCTTCTTAGCCCTTTTCGATTGATTTGATCTTCTTATCTGTCTCCTGAATCCTGTGAGAGTTTCTATCTGTACATCAACTTCTTGGGATTGAGCTGTCTTCATCCTCATCTTCTAAGCTTTCTTTTTTATCCATCCTATTTATCGTCGTATGAGTATAGAAATTCCTCGTCAGAACGATCAATTTGCATGTGAAAAACATGTGTGCTTCTTGAACCTTTACATCCTCGATGATTTGAGCTATGATTTCCATCACAGTTGCAACATATTGCGTCATCTTCATGAGTCATTGCGAGTTATTCTGATAATATTGAACGATGCGTATAATGAATGACATTCGACTTTAACAGCTTCTGCAGAGTGAAATTGATTGTCAGCCGTCTTGTGACTTCATCTAGGAAATTGTGAATTTAATTTTCACATACCTCTTTTGTTTATCGTAAAATTATCTGAACAGGCTCTTCCTTTGTCGTAACATTCTTTAGATTCGTCCAATGTTTCATTGAAACAGTCATCCAAATCATACATTGCCTCAGTAACGTCTGATTAAAAAAAATATTGCGGACTTTGTATATGTAAAAGTGCACATCTAATACTCAAATTTAAGTTTTCACTTTTATCTTCACTCATTCCTTGCTGCTCTAAGCGAACTCTCATCATGATGATTAGGCTCAGTACTTCAGAATCTGTCTTTGGATAGAACTGGATATAATTCTTCTATATTGGATTTTCTGTAATATCTGTACAGTTATATGCTCGATTTGAATTTTTCCAAACTTTTCTTCTTTTACATTCACTTTTTTCTTGGTACATAATCTAATCGTCATCTAGCTCATTAATCATATCTTGTTCCTTTAAACTAAAGCAAGTCGTGATGCATTTTCACGTTCCTCGTAAAATTTTCACATTTTTGTAATTATTTTGAAATTGTTGGTTTCTCAAATATTGCTATGTTTTTTTTGTTGTTGGTGAAGAAATTAAAATGACTTAAGCAGATTTTCAGTAAAACTTTGACAAAAGAAGATGAATTTTGGTAATGAATTTGTTCATGTTTAAAATATTCTGTCTCTGTTAATTAAATTTAAAACGTTCGATTAATAAAATGCCTTTTATAATGAAAGTAATCATGACAATAGATAATTTTGAACTATTTGAAAAAGTTATATCTTCTGAGATTTAAATAATCATTTATCACAAATTTTATCATTTATATTGAGATATAAGAGGAAGATCTGGCTAATTTCTTAGAGTTCAAAGTTAAAAGTTACGAGGCTGAAAGCGTGTCGAACAGAATTGATTTGAATACTGTGCTTTGCAAAAAAATGATCTCCTGGATTGGATAACAATAAGAAGTCATAATTGTTTCTAGTCAAAATACAGTCGTGGATCAACAGATAAATATATTTAAAATAATGGAAGAAGGAAATGATTTCAATTTTTCTTTTTCCTCTCTTACATTTTATCTTGAAAATTGAATTAGAAACGAAACTTTGTGCATGAGACACAAAGCAATTAATTTGTCCTGCATAAAAAATGTGTTTACATAAAAGCTGCTCTTCTGTCACATGTCAGCTTAATGAAATTGTTTTAATTGAATTCTACTTGATCACAATGAAATTTCAATTTATTTATTGTATGGATAAAGAGTTTATGGAAGGAAAGTTTAATGATTTAGAATAGAAATAGTCAATTGAAATGGATGAGATTGCCTTCAAACCACAACGCAAATCAATACACTCGTGAAATTTGAAAAGGTCACAGTCACACATATTTTCAGAACTTACGTTTTTCAATAGTTTGAAAAGTGTTGGACAGCTATTCAATCTCAATTGTAATGGACAGAAATAACTGTAAATAACCTGAAAATGAAATAAAAAAAAAGATTGTATAAATTTTAAAATGAATTCGACTTACTTTTTGTTTTCGTAAATGCTGTTTTGGTTATGATTCCTGGTGAATGTGGCAGAATTCCCTTATCAATAACTTCCAAAGTTGTGCTTATGTGTTTGAATGACATCTGATGGATCTTTGTTAAGATTTGGGCAAATATGACTCAATCCATAGCTTATTTGCAGCTGCTCATTTTGTTCAGGTCATAAAATTGGATTCAATTCAGCCTCTTCGCCATGCACTTAATAATATGGCTTCATCTATTTGGCTCGTGTTGTTTTGTCGCTTAATTAAGACCAGAAACATTTTGCTGCATTTTTTCCTCAAAAATGTAAGCATTTCAGGTGCCGAAAAAAATTTTGGGCAGGACGGTGGGGCAATTCCTAATTTTAAACATGTAAATAACCTGAAAATGAAATAAAAAAAGATTGAATAAATTTTAAAATGAATTCGACTTACTTTTTGTTTTCGTAAATGCTGTTTTGGTTATGATTCCTGGTGAATGTGGCAGAATTCCCTTATCAATAACTTCCAAAGTTGTGCTTATGTGTTTGAATGACATCTGATGGATCTTTGTTAAGATTTGGGCAAATATGACTCAATCCATAGCTTATTTGCAGCTGCTCATTTTGTTCAGGTCATAAGATTGGATTCAATTCAGCCTCTTCTCCATGCACTTAACAATATGGCTTCATCTATTTGGCTCATGTTGTTTTATCGCTTAATTAAGACCAGAAACATTTTGCTGCATTTTTTCCTCAAAAATGTAAGCATTTCAGGTGCCGAAAAAATTTTGGGCAGGACGGTGGGGCAATTCCTAATTTTAAACATGTAAATAACCTGAAAATGAAATAAAAAAAGATTGAATAAATTTTAAAATGAATTCGACTTACTTTTTGTTTTCGTAAATGCTGTTTTGGTTATGATTCCTGGTGAATGTGGCAGAATTCCCTTATCAAAAACTTCCATAGTTGTGCTTATGTGTTTGAATGACATCTGATGGATCTTTGTTAAGATTTGGGCAAATATGACTCAATCCATAGCTTATTTGCAGCTGCTCATTTTGTTCAGGTCATAAAATTGGATTCAATTCAGCCTCTTCTCCATGCACTTAGCAATATGGCTTCATCCATTTGGCTCGTGTTGCTATTGTCACCCAATTAAGACCAGAAACTTATTTGCTGAATTTTTTCAGCAAAATGTAAGCATTCCAAGTATCCAAAAAAAAATTTGGACATGACGGTGGGGCATTTTTTCCTTGCTCATACATAAAAATGCTGAATTCGATGAAAAAAAAAGTAAAATCTGAAAAACAAGAAGAATTAATGAAAATAACCTGTGAAAGATAAGAAGTATTAAAAATATCATGTGAAAGATCTTCTCTGCTTGTTGAAAGTTGTTTCTGACTCCACTCTCTGTAGCTTTTTGTTATTGATTTCATTTCCTTCTCTGTCTTCATCCTCATTTTTCAAGCAGTCTTCTAATTCTTGATTCAATTTGATTTAAACTTGTTAATGTCAAGTTGAAGAATATCGTGTTGAGCAGTCATTCCATAAATTTCAAGCGTAATCTTAAATACTGCATTATTATTATTATTTTACATAAACGTCTTTTTCCTTTTGCAGCACCGAATCTATCAACATGTCTTTCAACTTTATATTGTTAAACTTCATTTCAGCAAGTCAAGCGAGCTCTGTAGAGAGAGAGTGAAAATGATTATTTCTTGTCTTATGACTTCATCATGTTAACACTGAATTTTATTTTCACATACCTCTTTACATTATCGTGTCATTTGAAATTTTGTTGATGATGATGAATAGTTCATCTGTTGAATAGTGGTCCGTTTTCTTCTTAGCCCTTTTCGATTGATTTGATCTTCTTGTCTGTCTCCTGAATCCTGTGAGAGTTTCTATCTGTACATCAACTTCTTGGGATTGAGCTGTCTTCATCCTCATCTTCTAAGCTTTCTTTTTTATCCATCCTATTTATCGTCGTTTGAGTATAGAAATTCCTCGTCAGAACAATCAATTTGCATGTGAAAAACATGTGTGCTTCTTGAACCTTTACATCCTTGATGATTTGAGCTATGATTTCCATCACAGTTGCAACATATTGCGTCATCTTCATGAGTCATTGCGAGTTATTCTGATAATATTGAACGATGCGTATAATGAATGACATTCGACTTCAACAGCTTCTGCAGAGTGAAATAGATTGTCAGCCGTCTTGTGACTTCATCTAGGAAATTGTGAATTTAATTTTCACATACCTCTTTTGTTTATCGTAAAATTATCTGAACAGGCTCTTCCTTTGTCGTAACATTCTTTAGATTCGTCCAATGCTTCATTGAAACAGTCATCCAAATCATACATTGCCTCAGTAACGTCTGATTAAAAAAAATATTGCGGACTTTGTATATGTAAAAGTGCACATCTAATACTCAAATTTAAGTTTTCACTTTTATCTTCACTCATTCCTTGCTGCTCTAAGCGAACTCTCATCATGATGATTAGGCTCAGTACTTCAGAATCTGTCTTTGGATAGAACTGGATATAATTCTTCTATATTGGATTTTCTGTAATATCTGTACAGTTATATGCTCGATTTGAATTTTTCCAAACTTTTCTTCTTTTACGTTCACTTTTTTCTTGGTACATAATCTAATCGTCATCTAGCTCATTAATCATATCTTGTTCCTTTAAACTAAAGCAAGTCGTGATGCATTTTCACGTTCCTCGTAAAATTTTCACATTTTCGTAATTATTTTGAAATTGTTGGTTTCTCAAATATTGCTATGTTTTTTTTTTTGTTGGTGAAGAAATGAAAATGACTTAAGCAGATTTTCAGTAAAACTTTGACAAAATATGAATTTTGGTAATGAATTTGTTCATGTTTAAAATATTCTGTCTCTGTTAATTAAATTTAAAACGTTCGATTAATAAAATGCCTTTTATAATGAAAGTAATCATGACAATTGAACTATTTGAAAAAGTTATATCTTCTGAGATTTAAATAATCATTTATCACAAATTTTATCATTTATATTGAGATATAAGAGGAAGATCTGGCTAATTTCTTAGAGTTCAAAGTTAAAAGTTACGAGGCTGAAAGCGTGTCGAACAGAATTGATTTGAATACTGTGCTTTGCAAAAAAAATGATCTCCTGGATTGGATAACAATAAGAAGTCATAATTGTTTCTAGTCAAAATACAGTCGTGGATCAACAGATAAATATATTTAAAATAATGGACGAAGGAAACCACGTGTACCAAATAATTTCAATTTTTCTTTTTCCTCTCTTACAATTTATCTTGAAAATTGAATTAGAAACGAAACTTTGTGCATGAGACACAAAGCAATTAATTTGTCCTGCATAAAAAAATGTGTTTACATAAAAGCTGTTCTTCTGTCACATGTCAGCTTAATGAAATTGTTTTAATTGAATTCTACTTGATCACAATGAAATTTCAATTTATTTATTGTATGGATAAAGAGTTTATGGAAGGAAAGTTTAATGATTTAGAATAGAAATAGTCAATTGAAATGGATGAGATTGCCTTCAAACCACAACGCAAATCAATACACTCGTGAAATTTGAAAAGGTCACAGTCACACATATTTTCAGAACTTACGTTTTTCAATAGTTTGAAAAGTGTTGGACAGCTATTCAATCTCAATTGTAATGGACAGAAATAACTGTAAATAACCTGAAAATGAAATAAAAAAAAAGATTGTATAAATTTTAAAATGAATTCGACTTCCTTTTTGCTGTCGTAAATGCTGTTTTGGCTATGATTCCTGGTGAATGTGGCAGAATTCCAGTATCAATAACTTCCAAAGTTGTGCTTATGTGTTTGAATGACATCTGATGGATTTTTGTTAAGATTTGGGCAAATATGACTCAATCCATAGCTTATTTGCAGCTGCTCATTTTGTTCAGGTCATAAGATTGGATTCAATTCAGCCTCTTCTCCATGCACTTAACAATATGGCTTCATCTATTTGGCTCGTGTTGTTTTATCGCTTAATTAAGACCAGAAACATTTTGCTGCATTTTTTTCCTCAAAAATGTAAGCATTTCAGGTGGCGAAAAAAATTTTGGGCAGGACGGTGGGGCAATTCCTAATTTTAAACATGTAAATAACCTGAAAATGAAATAAAAAAAGATTGTATAAATTTTTAAATGAATTTGACTTACTTTTTGCTGTCGTAAATGCTGTTTTGGCTATGATTCCTGGTGAATGTGGCAGAATTCCAGTATCAATAACTTCCAAAGTTGTGCTTATGTGTTTGAATGACATCTGATGGATCTTTGTTAAGATTTGGGCAAATATGACTCAATCCATAGCTTATTTGCAGCTGCTCATTTTGTTCAGGTCATAAGATTGGATTCAATTCAGCCTCTTCTCCATGCACTTAACAATATGGCTTCATCTATTTGGCTCGTGTTGTTTTATCGCTTAATTAAGACCAGAAACATTTTGCTGCATTTTTTCCTCAAAAATGTAAGCATTTCAGGTGGCGAAAAAAATTTTGGGCAGGACGGTGGGGCAATTCCTAATTTTAAACATGTAAATAACCTGAAAATGAAATAAAAAAGATTGTATAAATTTTAAAATGAATTCAACTTACTTTTTGCTGTCGTAAATGCTGTTTTGGTTATGATTCCTGGTGAATGTGGCAGAATTCCCTTATCAAAAACTTCCAAAGTTGTGCTTATGTGTTTGAATGACATCTGATGGATCTTTGTTAAGATTTGGGCAAATATGACTCAATCCATAGCTTATTTGCAGCTGCTCATTTTGTTCAGGTCATAAGATTGGATTCAATTCAGCCTCTTCTCCATGCACTTAACAATATGGCTTCATCTATTTGGCTCGTGTTGTTTTATCGCTTAATTAAGACCAGAAACATTTTGCTGCATTTTTTCCTCAAAAATGTAAGCATTTCAGGTGCCGAAAAAAATTTTGGGCAGGACGGTGGGGCAATTCCCAATTTTAAACATGTAAATTACCTGAAAATGAAATAAAAAAAAGATTGTATAAATTTTAAAATGAATTCGACTTACTTTTTGCTGTCGTAAATGCTGTTTTGGTTATGATTCCTGGTGAATGTGGCAGAATTCCCTTATCAATAACTTCCAAAGTTGTGCTTATGTGTTTGAATGACATCTGATGGATCTTTGTTAAGATTTGGGCAAATATGACTCAATCCATAGCTTATTTGCAGCTGCTCATTTTGTTCAGGTCATAAAATTGGATTCAATTCAGCCTCTTCTCCATGCACTTAACAATATGGCTTCATCTATTTGGCTCGTGTTGTTTTATCGCTCAATTAAGACCAGAAACATTTTGCTGCATTTTTTCCTCAAAAATGTAAGCATTTCAGGTGCCGAAAAAAATTTTGGGCAGGACGGTGGGGCAATTCCCAATTTTAAACATGTAAATTACCAGAAAATGAAATAAAAAAAAGATTGTATAAATTTTAAAATGAATTCGACTTACTTTTTGCTGTCGTAAATGCTGTTTTGGTTATGATTCCTGGTGAATGTGGCAGAATTCCCTTATCAAAAACTTCCATAGTTGTGCTTATGTGTTTGAATGACATCTGATGGATCTTTGTTAAGATTTGGGCAAATATGACTCAATCCATAGCTTATTTGCAGCTGCTCATTTTATTCAGGTCATAAAATTGGATTCAATTCAGCCTCTTCTCCATGCACTTAGCAATATGGCTTCATCCATTTGGCTCGTGTTGCTATTGTCACCCAATTAAGACCAGAAACTTATTTGCTGAATTTTTTCAGCAAAATGTAAGCATTCCAAGTATCCAAAAAAAAATTTGGACATGACGGTGGGGCATTTTTTCCTTGCTCATACATAAAAATGCTGAATTCGATGAAAAAAAAAGTAAAATCTGAAAAACAAGAAGAATTAATGAAAATAACCTGTGAAAGATAAGAAGTATTAAAAATATCATGTGAAAGATCTTCTCTGCTTGTTGAAAGTTGTTTCTGACTCCACTCTCTGTAGCTTTTTGTTATTGATTTCATTTCCTTCTCTGTCTTCATCCTCATTTTTCAAGCAGTCTTCTAATTCTTGATTCAATTTGATTTAAACTTGTTAATGTCAAGTTGAAGAATATCGTGTTGAGCAGTCATTCCATAAATTTCAAGCGTAATCTTAAATACTGCATTATTATTATTATTTTACATAAACGTCTTTTTCCTTTTGCAGCACCGAATCTATCAACATGTCTTTCAACTTTATATTGTTAAACTTCATTTCAGCAAGTCAAGCGAGCTCTGTAGAGAGAGAGTGAAAATGATTATTTCTTGTCTTATGACTTCATCATGTTAACACTGAATTTTATTTTCACATACCTCTTTACATTATCGTGTCATTTGAAATTTTGTTGATGATGATGAATAGTTCATCTGTTGAATAGTGGTCCGTTTTCTTCTTAGCCCTTTTCGATTGATTTGATCTTCTTGTCTGTCTCCTGAATCCTGTGAGAGTTTCTATCTGTACATCAACTTCTTGGGATTGAGCTGTCTTCATCCTCATCTTCTAAGCTTTCTTTTTTATCCATCCTATTTATCGTCGTTTGAGTATAGAAATTCCTCGTCAGAACAATCAATTTGCATGTGAAAAACATGTGTGCTTCTTGAACCTTTACATCCTTGATGATTTGAGCTATGATTTCCATCACAGTTGCAACATATTGCGTCATCTTCATGAGTCATTGCGAGTTATTCTGATAATATTGAACGATGCGTATAATGAATGACATTCGACTTCAACAGCTTCTGCAGAGTGAAATAGATTGTCAGCCGTCTTGTGACTTCATCTAGGAAATTGTGAATTTAATTTTCACATACCTCTTTTGTTTATCGTAAAATTATCTGAACAGGCTCTTCCTTTGTCGTAACATTCTTTAGATTCGTCCAATGCTTCATTGAAACAGTCATCCAAATCATACATTGCCTCAGTAACGTCTGATTAAAAAAAATATTGCGGACTTTGTATATGTAAAAGTGCACATCTAATACTCAAATTTAAGTTTTCACTTTTATCTTCACTCATTCCTTGCTGCTCTAAGCGAACTCTCATCATGATGATTAGGCTCAGTACTTCAGAATCTGTCTTTGGATAGAACTGGATATAATTCTTCTATATTGGATTTTCTGTAATATCTGTACAGTTATATGCTCGATTTGAATTTTTCCAAACTTTTCTTCTTTTACATTCACTTTTTTCTTGGTACATAATCTAATCGTCATCTAGCTCATTAATCATATCTTGTTCCTTTAAACTAAAGCAATTCGTGATGCATTTTCACGTTCCTCGTAAAATTTTCACATTTTCGTAATTATTTTGAAATTGTTGGTTTCTCAAATATTGCTATGTTTTTTTTTTTGTTGGTGAAGAAATGAAAATGACTTAAGCAGATTTTCAGTAAAACTTTGACAAAATATGAATTTTGGTAATGAATTTGTTCATGTTTAAAATATTCTGTCTCTGTTAATTAAATTTAAAACGTTCGATTAATAAAATGCCTTTTATAATGAAAGTAATCATGACAATAGATAATTTTGAACTATTTGAAAAAGTTATATCTTCTGAGATTTAAATAATCATTTATCACAAATTTTATCATTTATATTGAGATATAAGAGGAAGATCTGGCTAATTTCTTAGAGTTCAAAGTTAAAAGTTACGAGGCTGAAAGCGTGTCGAACAGAATTGATTTGAATACTGTGCTTTGCAAAAAAAATGATCTCCTGGATTGGATAACAATAAGAAGTCATAATTGTTTCTAGTCAAAATACAGTCGTGGATCAACAGATAAATATATTTAAAATAATGGACGAAGGAAACCACGTGTACCAAATGATTTCAATTTTTCTTTTTCCTCTCTTACAATTTATCTTGAAAATTGAATTAGAAACGAAACTTTGTGCATGAGACACAAAGCAATTAATTTGTCCTGCATAAAAAAATGTGTTTACATAAAAGCTGTTCTTCTGTCACATGTCAGCTTAATGAAATTGTTTTAATTGAATTCTACTTGATCACAATGAAATTTCAATTTATTTATTGTATGGATAAAGAGTTTATGGAAGGAAAGTTTAATGATTTAGAATAGAAATAGTCAATTGAAATGGATGAGATTGCCTTCAAACCACAACGCAAATCAATACACTCGTGAAATTTGAAAAGGTCACAGTCACACATATTTTCAGAACTTACGTTTTTCAATAGTTTGAAAAGTGTTGGACAGCTATTCAATCTCAATTGTAATGGACAGAAATAACTGTAAATAACCTGAAAATGAAATAAAAAAAAAGATTGTATAAATTTTAAAATGAATTCGACTTCCTTTTTGCTGTCGTAAATGCTGTTTTGGCTATGATTCCTGGTGAATGTGGCAGAATTCCAGTATCAATAACTTCCAAAGTTGTGCTTATGTGTTTGAATGACATCTGATGGATTTTTGTTAAGATTTGGGCAAATATGACTCAATCCATAGCTTATTTGCAGCTGCTCATTTTGTTCAGGTCATAAGATTGGATTCAATTCAGCCTCTTCTCCATGCACTTAACAATATGGCTTCATCTATTTGGCTCGTGTTGTTTTATCGCTTAATTAAGACCAGAAACATTTTGCTGCATTTTTTTCCTCAAAAATGTAAGCATTTCAGGTGGCGAAAAAAATTTTGGGCAGGACGGTGGGGCAATTCCTAATTTTAAACATGTAAATAACCTGAAAATGAAATAAAAAAAGATTGTATAAATTTTTAAATGAATTTGACTTACTTTTTGCTGTCGTAAATGCTGTTTTGGCTATGATTCCTGGTGAATGTGGCAGAATTCCAGTATCAATAACTTCCAAAGTTGTGCTTATGTGTTTGAATGACATCTGATGGATCTTTGTTAAGATTTGGGCAAATATGACTCAATCCATAGCTTATTTGCAGCTGCTCATTTTGTTCAGGTCATAAGATTGGATTCAATTCAGCCTCTTCTCCATGCACTTAACAATATGGCTTCATCTATTTGGCTCGTGTTGTTTTATCGCTTAATTAAGACCAGAAACATTTTGCTGCATTTTTTCCTCAAAAATGTAAGCATTTCAGGTGGCGAAAAAAATTTTGGGCAGGACGGTGGGGCAATTCCTAATTTTAAACATGTAAATAACCTGAAAATGAAATAAAAAAGATTGTATAAATTTTAAAATGAATTCAACTTACTTTTTGCTGTCGTAAATGCTGTTTTGGTTATGATTCCTGGTGAATGTGGCAGAATTCCCTTATCAAAAACTTCCAAAGTTGTGCTTATGTGTTTGAATGACATCTGATGGATCTTTGTTAAGATTTGGGCAAATATGACTCAATCCATAGCTTATTTGCAGCTGCTCATTTTGTTCAGGTCATAAGATTGGATTCAATTCAGCCTCTTCTCCATGCACTTAACAATATGGCTTCATCTATTTGGCTCGTGTTGTTTTATCGCTTAATTAAGACCAGAAACATTTTGCTGCATTTTTTCCTCAAAAATGTAAGCATTTCAGGTGGCGAAAAAAATTTTGGGCAGGACGGTGGGGCAATTCCTAATTTTAAACATGTAAATAACCTGAAAATGAAATAAAAAAGATTGTATAAATTTTAAAATGAATTCAACTTACTTTTTGCTGTCGTAAATGCTGTTTTGGTTATGATTCCTGGTGAATGTGGCAGAATTCCCTTATCAAAAACTTCCAAAGTTGTGCTTATGTGTTTGAATGACATCTGATGGATCTTTGTTAAGATTTGGGCAAATATGACTCAATCCATAGCTTATTTGCAGCTGCTCATTTTGTTCAGGTCATAAGATTGGATTCAATTCAGCCTCTTCTCCATGCACTTAACAATATGGCTTCATCTATTTGGCTCGTGTTGTTTTATCGCTTAATTAAGACCAGAAACATTTTGCTGCATTTTTTCCTCGAAAATGTAAGCATTTCAGGTTCCGAAAAAAATTTTGGGCAGGACGGTGGGGCAATTCCTAATTTTAAACATGTAAATAACCTGAAAATGAAATAAAAAAAAAAGATTGTATAAATTTTAAAATGAATTCGACTTACTTTTTGTTGTCGTAAATGCTGTTTTGGTTATGATTCCTGGTGAATGTGGCAGAATTCCCTTATCAATAACTTCCAAAGTTGTGCTTATGTGTTTGAATGACATCTGATGGATCTTTGTTAAGATTTGGGCAAATATGACTCAATCCATAGCTTATTTGCAGCTGCTCATTTTGTTCAGGTCATAAGATTGGATTCAATTCAGCCTCTTCTCCATGCACTTAACAATATGGCTTCATCTATTTGGCTCGTGTTGTTTTATCGCTTAATTAAGACCAGAAACATTTTGCTGCATTTTTTCCTCAAAAATGTAAGCATTTCAGGTGCCGAAAAAAATTTTGGGCAGGACGGTGGGGCAATTCCCAATTTTAAACATGTAAATTACCTGAAAATGAAATAAAAAAAAGATTGTATAAATTTTAAAATGAATTCGACTTACTTTTTGCTGTCGTAAATGCTGTTTTGGTTATGATTCCTGGTGAATGTGGCAGAATTCCCTTATCAATAACTTCCAAAGTTGTGCTTATGTGTTTGAATGACATCTGATGGATCTTTGTTAAGATTTGGGCAAATATGACTCAATCCATAGCTTATTTGCAGCTGCTCATTTTGTTCAGGTCATAAAATTGGATTCAATTCAGCCTCTTCTCCATGCACTTAACAATATGGCTTCATCTATTTGGCTCGTGTTGTTTTATCGCTTAATTAAGACCAGAAACATTTTGCTGCATTTTTTCCTCAAAAATGTAAGCATTTCAGGTGCCGAAAAAAATTTTGGGCAGGACGGTGGGGCAATTCCCAATTTTAAACATGTAAATTACCAGAAAATGAAATAAAAAAAAGATTGTATAAATTTTAAAATGAATTCGACTTACTTTTTGCTGTCGTAAATGCTGTTTTGGTTATGATTCCTGGTGAATGTGGCAGAATTCCCTTATCAATAACTTCCAAAGTTGTGCTTATGTGTTTGAATGACATCTGATGGATCTTTGTTAAGATTTGGGCAAATATGACTCAATCCATAGCTTATTTGCAGCTGCTCATTTTGTTCAGGTCATAAAATTGGATTCAATTCAGCCTCTTCTCCATGCACTTAACAATATGGCTTCATCTATTTGGCTCGTGTTGTTTTATCGCTTAATTAAGACCAGAAACATTTTGCTGCATTTTTTCCTCAAAAATGTAAGCATTTCAGGTGCCGAAAAAAATTTTGGGCAGGACGGTGGGGCAATTCCCAATTTTAAACATGTAAATTACCTGAAAATGAAATAAAAAAAAGATTGTATAAATTTTAAAATGAATTCGACTTACTTTTTGTTTTCGTAAATGCTGTTTTGGTTATGATTCCTGGTGAATGTGGCAGAATTCCCTTATCAATAACTTCCAAAGTTGTGCTTATGTGCAAGATATATGGGCGATTCTACGAATGATTTTTTTTACAAATTTGTCTCCAAATCTATATTTCTCTTTATCAATTGCATTACTCCCCATGTTTCATGTATTTAATAGTAGATTTTACCGATATCTACATAATTTTCTCACCCAAACATATTAAAAATGGTTAATTAAAGAATTATTTACATTCTACGAAAAATTACTCTGTTTCACATGAATTTTTTCGCCCAAATTTCCAAAATGTTTTCATTAATATCTTTAAGGTGGTAAAATTTCCAGTAATACTAAGTATACAAAGTTATAGCTTAAAGTAAAAGCTTCAAAACGATGTCAAAATCATATTTGTGGAAGCCTTAATTAAGCTGCAATTTGGATTGTACGAAAAATTTCATAAGTGAAACAGAGTAATTTGGAGACAATTCCAAAAAAAACTACCAAATATTAAAATTAAAACCATGAATTTCTCAATCCATAGCTAAGTAATTTGAGTGCAGATGTAATCATAATTCACAGTTTAACCAATAGAAAAGAAAATGAGAATTAGATTTTTGAAAAACTATGCACAAGTGAAAATAAAATAATTAAAAAATTTCATGCAATTGACACGGATTATTTTCATGAAACCTTTTCGTAGAATTGCCCATATAGATGGGCTCATACAGAGTATACTTGACCATACTCGACCATACTATTTTTTTTGTACTTATACAAACAAAAATTTTTAAAATTTCCTATTTTCAAGTTTTCATTTAAATATCGACAGATGCAACAACATTTGTCTTAAGTCAGTTTCTTTAAATTATAGCAAAGCATTTGCAATACTCCTGTATCAACAAAACTTAACAGAAAGTTGAAAATTTTGCAAAACAAAAATTGAAAATTTTCTTTTATAGTGTTAGTGTTTTTAGAAAATTCAAATTTTTGACGTTTAAAAACTGCGATATTTTTGTATGAGCACATCTATATATCTTGCTTATGTGTTTGAATGACATCTGATGGATCTTTGTTAAGATTTGGGCAAATATGACTCAATCCATAGCTTATTTGCAGCTGCTCATTTTGTTCAGGTCATAAAATTGGATTCAATTCAGCCTCTTCTCCATGCACTTAACAATATGGCTTCATCTATTTGGCTCGTGTTGTTTTATCGCTTAATTAAGACCAGAAACATTTTGCTGCATTTTTTCCTCAAAAATGTAAGCCTTTCAGGTGCCGAAAAAAATTTTGGGCAGGACGGTGGGGCAATTCCTAATTTTAAACATGTAAATAACCTGAAAATGAAATGAAAAAAAAAGATTGTATAAATTTTAAAATGAATTCGACTTACTTTTTGTTTTCATAAATGCTGTTTTGGTTATGATTCCTGGTGAATGTGGCAGAATTCCCTTATCAATAACTTCCAAAGTTGTGCTTATGTGTTTGAATGACATCTGATGGATCTTTGTTAAGATTTGGGCAAATATGACTCAATCCATAGCTTATTTGCAGCTGCTCATTTTGTTCAGGTCATAAGATTGGATTCAATTCAGCCTCTTCTCCATGCACTTAACAATATGGCTTCATCTATTTGGCTCGTGTTGTTTTATCGCTTAATTAAGACCAGAAACATTTTGCTGCATTTTTTCCTCAAAAATGTAAGCATTTCAGGTGCCGAAAAAAATTTTGGGCAGGACGGTGGGGCAATTCCTAAAGTTAAACATGTAAATAACCTGAAAATGAATTTAAAAAAAGATTACATAAGTATTGAGCTGAAATCGACTCACTATTTGTTGACGTAGATGCGGAGTCGGTTAAAATTCCTGGTAAATATGGCGTTGCAGAACTTGAAGCTGGCGAAGCTTCTTCCTCAATAATTGTGAAACGGTCTGATAATTCACTTTTCGATAACTTCCAAACTTGTATTTGTGGGTTTGAATGGTATGTAATTGATCATTCTCAAATATTTAAACAAATATGACTCAATCCATAGCTTATTTCTAGTTCCTCATTTGTTCACATCAAAAATTAGATTATATCCTTCAGCTTCTTCCAGCACTTGATTTTATGGCTTCATCCATTTGGCTCATGTTGCTATTGTCACCCAATTAAGACCAGAAACTTATTTGCTGAATTTTTTCAGCAAAATGTAAGCATTCTAAGTACACAAAAAAAATTTGGACAGGACGGTGGGGAATTTTCTTCTTGCTTATACATAAAAATGCTGAGTCCGATGAAAAAAAAGTAAAGTCTGAAAAAAAAATAAATTCTAGAGTGAAATTTTGAAAAACTTTCTATGGGCTCAATTCGTCTGTTGAATCTCCAGTTCTTGAAATAATCTGCTATTTTTTTTGAACATCTAGTTAAATTTTGTCATCATTTTCTGCATTGTCTTGTTGTTCAGGAGCAGAACATAGAATTTGTTGTAGTTGGAATGGCTCATCTGATTCTTCGTCACAAAACGAGTCCTTTTACAACTTTAGGCTGTAGTTTCTTGTCTTGTTTCACTATTTTTTGTAAGAAAGAAAGACATTAATAACACTGATCAAAATATAAAAATAAAAAACCATAATCTTTTTCGTTGTCTGTTGAGAAGTTTTGCTGACTCCACTCTTTTTGTAGCTGCTTGGTATTGATTTGAACTCCTTCTTAGTCTTCATCTTTATCTTCCAAGCTGTTTTCTTTATCCCCGCAAAATTGTTTCATGGATTCTTGATTTAATTCCATGGATTCTTTCATTGGTGAAAAAAATCCTACAAAAGAAAGAAAGAAAATTAAAAGGAAATCCTAGAAGACAAGAAGATTAATGAAAATATCCTGTGAAAGATAAGAAGTATTAAAAATATCCTGTGAAAGATCTTCTCTGCTTGTTGAAAGTTGTTTCTGACTCCGCTCTCTCTGTAGCTTTTTGTTATTGATTTCATTTACTTCTCTGTCTTCATCCTCATTTTTCAAGCAGTCTTCTAATTCTTGATTCAATTTGATTTAAACTTGGTAATGTCAAGTTGAAGAATATCGTGTTGAGCAGTCATTCCATAAATTTCAAGCGTAATCTTAAATACTGCATTATTATTATTATTTTACATAAACGTCCTTTTCCTTTTGCAGCACCGAATCTATCAACATGTCTTTCAACTTTATATTGTTAAACTTCATTTCAGCAAGTCAAGCGAGCTCTGTAGAGAGAGTGAAAATGATTATTTCTTGACTTATGACTTCATCATGTTAACACTGAATTTTATTTTCACATACCTCTTTACATTATCGTGTCATTTGAAATTTTGTTGATGATGATGAATAGTTCATCTGTTGAATAGTGGTCCGTTTTCTTCTTAGCCCTTTTCGATTGATTTGATCTTCTTGTCTGTCTCCTGAATCCTGTGAGAGTTTCTATCTGTACATCAACTTCTTGGGATTGAGCTGTCTTCATCCTCATCTTCTAAGCTTTCTTTTTTATCCATCCTATTTATCGCCGTATGAGTATAGAAATTCCTCGTCAGAACGATCAATTTGCATGTGAAAAACATGTGTGCTTCTTGAACCTTTACATCCTTGATGATTTGAGCTATGATTTCCATTACAGTTGCAACATATTGCGTCATCTTCATGAGTCATTGCGAGTTATTCTGATAATATTGAACGATGCGTATAATGAATGACATTCGACTTCAACAGCTTCTGCAGAGTGAAATTGATTGTCAGCCGTCTTGTGACTTCATCTAGGAAATTGTGAATTTAATTTTCACATACCTCTTTTGTTTATCGTAAAATTATCTGAACAGGCTCTTCCTTTGTCGTAACATTCTTTAGATTCGTCCAATGCTTCATTGAAACAGTCATCCAAATCATACATTGCCTCAGTAACGTCTGATTAAAAAAAATATTGCGGACTTTGTATATGTAAAAGTGCACATCTAATACTCAAATTTAAGTTTTCACTTTTATCTTCACTCATTCCTTGCTGCTCTAAGCGAACTCTCATCATGATGATTAGGCTCAGTACTTCAGAATCTGTCTTTGGATAGAACTGGATATAATTCTTCTATATTGGATTTTCTGTAATATCTGTACAGTTATATGCTAGATTTGAATTTTTCCAAACTTTTCTTCTTTTCCATTCACTTTTTTCTTGGTACATAATCTAATCGTCATCTAGCTCATCAATCATATCTTGTTCCTTTAAACTAAAGCAAGTCGTGATGCATTTTCACGTTCCTCGTAAAATTTTCACATTTTTGTAATTATTTTGAAATTGTTGGTTTCTCAAATATTGCTATGTTTTTTTTGTTGTTGGTGAAGAAATTAAAATGACTTAAGCAGATTTTCAGTAAAACTTTGACAAAAGAAGATGAATTTTGGTTATGAAATTGTTCATGTTTAAAATATTCTGTCTCTGTTAATTAAATTTAAAACGTTCGATTAATAAAATGCCTTTTATAATGAAAGTAATCATGACAATAGATAATTTTGAACTATTTGAAAAAGTTATATCTTCTGAGATTTAAATAATCATTTATCACAAATTTTATCATTTATATTGAGATATAAGAGGAAGATCTGGCTAATTTCTTAGAGTTCAAAGTTAAAAGTTACGAGGCTGAAAGCGTGTCGAACAGAATTGATTTGAATACTGTGCTTTGCAAAAAAAATGATCTCCTGGATTGGATAACAATAAGAAGTCATAATTGTTTCTAGTCAAAATACAGTCGTGGATCAACAGATAAATATATTTAAAATAATGGACGTAGGAAACCACGTGTACCAAATGATTTCAATTTTTCTTTTTCCTCTCTTACAATTTATCTTGAAAATTGAATTAGAAACGAAACTTTGTGCATGAGACACAAAGCAATTAATTTGTCCTGCATAAAAAATGTGTTTACATAAAAGCTGTTCTTCTGTCACATGTCAGCTTAATGAAATTGTTTTAATTGAATTCTACTTGATCACAATGAAATTTCAATTTATTTATTGTATGGATAAAGAGTTTATGGAAGGAAAGTTTAATGATTTAGAATAGAAATAGTCAATTGAAATGGATAAGATTGCCTTCAAACCACAACGCAAATCAATACACTCGTGAAATTTGAAAAGCTCACAGTCACACATATTTTCAGAACTTACGTTTTTCAATAGTTTGAAAAGTGTTGGACAGCTATTCAATCTCAATTGTGATGAACAGACAAAATGTACGCACAAAAAAGTACCAAAACATTTTCTGTTGACCAACAAAACATGTCAAAATATGATGAAATTGTTTACGCCAAATTGTTGTTCTTGCCATTAATGCCTTTTTTTATTATCAGAAAATATCCCCAAGTAAAACAAATAATGATGTGATTATTATTGATATCAACATGTATTAATCACACAACACTGTCACATAGAACAATGAAAAAGAAAAAAAAAAGAAAGTAATTTATGACATTATTTTGATGTATGGCAAGATAATTAGGAATTTAGATGAAAAAAATTTGTAATTTTATTCCTAAACCAATTATTGCTATTAATCGGAAGTCTTATCTGTGCTGCGTAGAAAATCTTTCGGGGAAATATCGTTTGTTGTTTAATTTATTTACGACTTCTTAAAATCTTCTTTAAGATAAGGAAGCAACAAAATCATAACCAAAAATTCCTAAATTATTTCGGGTAGGAAGCCGGAAGATATAAAATGTTTCAGAATATCAACAAGCTTCCTTTCATTGTTTATGTACAAATTTGAAATAAATTTTATTCAGTTCTATTAAAATTATCGAAAATTCCATCTAATTTAAATCGGAACCAGACGAAACTTTTATCTGTGCCAACAAATCAGTAATGAGATCGGACATAATGTTAAGTCCATTTGTGACTTTAAAGATATTTTCGGCAAAGAGCCATTTAAAATTCTTGTCTAAAATTCACAATTTTATATAAAAGCATTCGAAACCCTTGCCAAGTCTGCAAACTTATTGACGTTTAAATCTGCACTTCATCTACAGACACAAACGATGAACTTAAAACCCAAGATGGTAATGCATTTGAAAATAACTTTAAAGCTACTCGTATGCATGCATTAAAAACCATTGTCACCAATTTACCCTTGAAAATTAAATAAAAGACATGTGCTTAATAATACTGTACAGCAGCACAAAAAACTCCCTGCAGAACAACTAAGACAGACAAAGTTTTAAATCCATTCTCGGTTAAGGCATGAAGAAAGTTTCTCTATAAGCTTCTTGTAAACTTATCGTCTCATAATCTGCTTACATGCTGAACACTTTTTCATTTGACAAAACAAAAAATATTCCCTTTTATTTTGTTAAAAATAAAATTTTTATTTTTTGAAATGGAAAAAGAGTAAGAAGATTAGAGTACATATAAGCTGCCAATATTTGTTTCAAGTAGCTTTATTCAATTATCTTGAATTTAATATTTTTTTAAACAAGTAAGCAGCCTACATTTCATTTTTAAGGATAGTTTAAAAAGAGTTAAAAATTATGTCATTTCCAGTGGCATAGTAAACAACCTTACAACTTATATGAAGTCAAGTAGACCCAGAATCAAAACAATCAAAGTTCTGCTAATACAAAATATTCAATTTTTATCTTATTACGATGCAGAACAAGGCGTGGAAACTATCCCAAATATCATATTTATCCCACATATCCCAAAAATATTCAAAAAATTCCTGAGCATCTATGCACGATAATAACGATATCCCAACGTATCCTTTTTGTATTGGACGTGTAATTTCAGGATATGATGGGATATCTCAATTCTAATGCATACAGGCTCAGGGATTATTTTGAATATTTTTTGGATATATGGAATAAATGGGTTATTTGGGATAGTTTCCACGCCTTGATGTAGAACAACAGCAAACCATAGTGTTAACAATTTTGGCATAGAAACCTACAAAAGGTTTTGTAACCACATGCATTTGATTTTAGTAACTACATCAGAATGTTAAATCTGTGTTTTCTCACACATATTAAACCTCAGAAACCACACAAATTTTATGTCAGGCCTTTTTGCATTATAGAAATAAGATTGTTAAGCACATAAGTATTGACATAAGTATACAGAAAGCACGCAAATGTTAAATTTGAATAAAAATTATATTATGCTTAGATTCCAGATGTGTAAACATGCATACCTTCGTAGATGGAAGACATTATTGCATTATAGACGGACATCTTTGTGGCAAGATAATATCGACTATAATGAAAGTTAAATCATTACAAATGATAACAATAAAAATATTATAGCTCGCGAAGGAACAGATACAAAATAAGATAGAATTTATGACTAGGCAAATACTTCCAGATGTGACCTCAGGTATAAAATTTCTTATTTCGTTTAATTAGATAGATTAATCATCTCTGAAAACTGCTCTGTTGTTATGTTTTAGATTGAAATGTTTGGCAAGACAAATAATGGTGCTAGTTGGAAGAAGTAGAATGCAAAAACACACAAAAGTTTCATTAAATTAAGGCAATGAAATTTTGGTGGTCGCATTATTTTCTCACAAATCATCATTCTTCTTTGTGAACTTTGTAATTGGATATGAGATATAATTTTAAGAAGATGTGATGATTTCTACTTATTTCTTATATTGATACTTTAATTACAGTCATAGGGGGATAGCAAGAAAGCTGTGCACATCTTAAATAAAATTACAAATTTTAAGACTGTGTGTTTTAGTGAAACAGTGCTGATTATGTTAACTTAGCATTCAATAAATCGGCAAAAAATTGGGTGCGTAGCTACCAAAATTCGCATCAAGATTTTACCTGGAAATTACTAAGTAAAATCTTAAAAAATTCACTTCTAATTTCACGGTCCAGTAGTTGAGTACCAATTTTTGTTCTTGAGCTGAAAATGTTTTTTACCTTAAGTCATTCATTATGCAATCGAATAATAAGAATAATATTTTGTAACTTTTTATTTCAATTCAAACTCAGTCCTTGAATGTTCTAGAAGATCTCTTTTCAGTAAACATTGTTGCAATAATTCTTGAAAGCACGTTCGTGGAAAACTGTTTAATCAACATCTTTTGAGAAACTTTAATAATAGTTTGATTTTTGTATCGTAACGATGTTCTTTTATTTCATTTATTAATCTGAAACTGAAAAGTTTTACTTTTTATTATCTTGAAAATTTACTTCCAATTTTAAAATTCCTCTCATGTAATTTTTTAATCGCGTCAGTCTTAATTCTTGTCACTTTGCATCCTATGTAAATATACAGTGGCTGGTTGAAAAGGTTATTCGGGGTTTTCTACCCTAGTCACAAAACATTATGATTTTTAACTTATAAGTTATTCTCAAAAATATTTGAATCTTGGAGTAGCATAAAAAACTAGCCCAAAAGCTATAAAATCCATGACGATATTAAAAAATTTGTATTAAGTAGTGTACGAGCGAACTAATACCTAACATATTTAAAGCATATTCACTCGAGAATACAATTTCTACTACTATAAATTCATATTTTTTCCAATTGAAAACACTCCATGTTTTTCTGAATCTTAATAGAAAAATTGAAATAGAATAAATATTGGAATAAATTTACAAGATTTAAAGAAAAGGTCAAGTATGTGTTTTCATACATAATTGAACTCATTTGAATGAATATGTTGTATTTCTCATAACTTTTTCCCCAATGTTCTTTTATAGAAATCAAAGCTTTGATGCGAAATGTTCATGCTGTGAGAATAGAAAGGCAGTAACACAGGGACTCAATTGAAATTTCGTTCGTAAACCAAGCTAAGATTGGAATTCAGTTTGCTCTTAGGAGGAAAAGGGTTGAATCGGGTGGACGATTATAACTTTAAAGTGGCTTTGAGTGTTCAACAAGTACCCAAAGTTTTAAACCCATAAATAAAAGGAATGGACAAGATGATAAAGATAAAATAAAGAAATTAATCCAAAATATTAATAGAATTAAAATAATTTATTCCAATAATATTCCATTTAACTATTAAATCCATTAGAAGCATGTAGAATAATCATTAATCCACATCTTATCAAGCATCTTTAATTTATTATTTATAGATAGGAACAGCATAACATCACCAATGACTTGTATAAATTGTTCGAACTCCTAATTATTCAAGATCAATAGCATCCCTAGGCATGTGCTATGTATTGCTAATCATCTTCCTAGTCGTTTTTTAATTACCACGGGTGAAATATACACTCAATGTGTTTAATTTATTCAAGAACGTTCATTTAATTTTGTGCTGTGTCAGAAATACTAATAACACGTAATTCATATGATCGAGAGTATTTTGATATCTAATGGCTTGTAGGCTGTAAAAACAATGAAAATATTGGTATTCTTGCTATAAACGAATTTAATACTTTCGAATAAACACAAAATTCCTTTTAAACAGAAAATGGATTTCCTGAAAAAGTTGATTATTTTGAAAACAGCATTTCTTCTTGCCTTTGTTTATTTAAGAAAATGTGTCAAAGCCTTTGTACATGTGAGCTTATTAAATTTCAGCATAAAAGCTCCTAAATGTCATGCACACATGTGTTTGATGACAAAAGTTAACATGAACGGAAGAAACAAAAAAGCACCTTTTAAAGAATTGGAATTTGATTGAGTATCTTCAGCTGTAATATGCCAAACGCACTCATATGCTCATAAAAAATGAAATATTTTTTCCTTTATTATTATTATTGTTTGATGAAAAATCAATTTTGTTTCCAGTTTTCAATTTATTGCGCCGCCTGTCTGTAAACGACTTTAGATCAAAGTTAAAATTTCCTTTTAATATTTCACTGAGTTTTTGATTTTATTACATATTTTGCTTTATATTTATGGAAATCCTTGAAACATCGATAGATGAGAAAATGAATTTTTTGCAGTCTATTCGACGATGCTTTTTCTTTCTTTATGAAAGAAATTAAATTCAAGGGTAAAGGAAGAAAAAAATTGTGGTAATGATAAAAATAATTCTCATAAAAATTAATTTGATTTGAGTTGAAGCAGAGTTGGTTTTTGATAATAACAATATAGGTTTTTTGAAACCTTAAAAAAGAAACTGATAAATCATGTATTGATTATATTATTCAAATTCAATCAGTTGACAAACTTGATATTGACTCAAATAACAAACATTAAGCAACGATTACTTGAGGATAGGCAGAAGTGGGAAAAAGTTTAAATGATGATTTAAATATCTATTTAAATTAAATTTCAAACCTTTTTTGCTAAATTCTTCAAAGCAGCTAAAAATAAATCTCAAGAATCATCTCTGAATTAATCAAAAATTCATCTCTCTTTATATTCAATAAAAAAGAAGCATTAATATTGGAAATATTTTATACATGAAAGAAGTTAATTAGATACCAGAAAGATGAAGAAACAAATTTCTCTTCAACACGTGCGAACAAAAAGTAAAATTCAAGAATTCAACAGAAAAAAGTCATTTGAATTGAGATTAAAGCTTTAATTGACATTTTGATGGAAAAATCAATGAAATAAATTTTGATTTATTTATAAGTGCATGAAAAAAAAGTCTCGAATAGTATCAGAAAATTGGAATCAGTTTTGGAAAAAATTTTTCATTTGACTGAACAAGAAAATCATAAACAATTCAAGATAAACTAATAAGTAAATGCTTTTCTATTGAAAATAAATAGAAAGTTCCTCAAGAGACTTTATCCGAGTTTCCAATAACAAAAGTCAAGTTGAACGGACTTGACAATAAATGCGACAGACACAATAGGAAATGAAAAACAAGAAGAAATCACACAATAAAAAGTTTATTTCTCAATTAAGCTGTATTAATAGCAATATCATCGTAGACAGAGCTCAGATATTAATTAATATATAAAACAGCACAAAGAATGGAAGTGCTGACTTGTGCTATTGTGCTAATAGCTGACACTAGACAAACTAATTCGGAAAGAATGGGGGATATGTACATCAGGGAATCGAGAGTGCTTCATTGAAAGAGGATTTTATATCATGTCCGGGATTTTATATTAAATATTTTCTCCATTATCACTCACTATCCAGATCATATGTGTCGTTTAATGCTGAGTCTGCAAACTAAATAGCTCCGTAATAGGAGTCTTAAAACACTTCAGAAGGATTCAATGAATGCTCAAACACTTTACATGTGATTCTATATAGTCTGAGCTATATAAAAACAAGATTTTTTTGCCTTATGTTATGGACTTTTAGATTTCAATCTATTTAACTCTATATCTGACTTATTAGAACAACACAAAAATGATTTTATTTTACCTTCATTACTGTAATCACTTTCATTTCAATTTAAATTTAATTTTAGTTTATTTTTGAGACATAAAATAATGGAAATGATTGGAACAATTGATGTCATAATTGTAAATTCTATAAGGGGCCGTTCACTTATGACGTCCAGGGGGAGGGGGGGGGGGGGGTTCAGGATTTCTGGAAATCCATTGTTCTCTTTTGAAAAATGACCGGTAATTTCGGACGTCATAAGTGAACGACTAAGCTTTAATTCTTTTTTTCTTTAAGCAAAATGAGGGAGGAGCAGGAAGTGAATCTCAATTATGTAAATATTTAATGATTATCTAAACTGCGTGTCGTAGAACTTTCTTTCTACTCAATTTCATTGATTTCTACTCAAAGACCAAAAGTTTTTCAACTCAAAAGCTTTTATCTGCTACAATCTTATTTGTGTTGACCAATAATCGATTTATGTTCTTTGATAAGCAGTTAAGTGTCTTGCTGGTCGAATATGTAAGGCGCTTTGCTCAAATTTGGGATGGTAACTCGAAGGTCGTCGGTTCGAATCCAGCCGTTTCCAAATTTGTTCTTTTTCGGAAGTTTAGATACTTCGACTGCTTAATGTAGGAGATCAAGCCATAATTGGGCATTTGGGCAACGTTGGATTAAGGAACGGGTCAGGAACTTGAAGTGTAGCGGGAGAAATAGGAACGAGAGCTACAAGATTACCCACGAATGGAATATTGTTAGAACGGACCTGAAAAGTATCACGTCACGCCTACAGAAGATCGAAACGAGAGCCTTAGTTTATTTGAAACCTAGATATGAAGATTAGAAGTTTGATCCTACATAATATTAATTCATATGTATACAAATACATAAGTGTAAAATGTGAATTATTACCGGACAGTATGTCGTCAATAAATGCAATAAAGTGCAATTAAAATAAATAAAATAAAAATGTTCATAGTCACTATAATTTTGACAGTAACTATTTTATTAGTGTGAATTTTCTCCCGAGCTATTTGAATGATGAGGATATAAATAAGCAGCATTATCAGGACATTATTGTCTTTATTAAGGACATTGACATTCTAGCAAAGGGGACTTGGGATGGTGCAATAGATCATCGATCGCAGTGCCGCTTTTGCTATAAGCAAAACCCAGCATTACATTCTATTCTATTCTTCTCTCGAGCTGGTAGAAGGATATATCAGTCTTTAGACTTTTAAGCGCGGCAATAGACCCACGTGAACCCAGCCAAGGAAATTAAGGAAGTGTAAATTTTTTTTAAGATTTTCAAAATTGTTCGTCATTTTATTCATGAATGCCTGCATGAATGCAAAGTAACAAAACACATTAATGCCTCTTTAAGAATTGCTTAGTTAAATGAAGAGCTTTAATAAATGAATTCATTGCTAAATATGATTAAATCATTTAAATTTTTCTTTATTTATCCTCAAGATACTTAAAAAATTTCCTATCATTTTAATTTTCTCACGATTTTTGGATCGTTAAAAGCTTTGAATTCATTCATTCTTGACTTTCTTTTTATTTTTCTCTTCACTGTAGCTTTGCCTTCTTTACTGACTTTTTCTCACACTTCAATCTTCTTCATATTCTTGGCTTATTGCATGTTGGCACGCGAGTAAATTGAATTTCAATGTAAAAGCGGGGAAAAACAACCTTTCTTGGTTTGTATATATATGTTGTATTTTACGATAAGCTGAGGAAATGAAATAAACTTTAAAAGCTTTTTAAATATTTGGCGGAATAATGTAAAATCTTGAGTCAAGCATGTGTTATATCTTTGTGATATCAATTTACAAGAATTAGGATTTGAGTACACACTTGAGACCAAGTTACATACAAAGACTGTAAAAAATGTGTCACATTTAGGTTTATACCCGCATTTCAAGCTACAAATAATTCAATGGTTTGTCAAAAATTTCTACAAAAATGATACAGTGTATTTTAGGATAAGGATGTAGCTTAAATATTTCATCTCAATGACATAAAAATTCCTTGCTAGTTCTTGAATTATATGAAGCGAGTTTTCAAGTGATGCATAAAACCCCTGTTTCCAAAAAGAAGAGAAATGTAACATCTGCATAAAATTTTCAACATACCATCAAACCTCATTCAACCCTCCCTTTTTTTGTTGATATCCATGCAATATTTCCTCACAGCACTTACAACAAATTAAGTTGAAAATTGAATTTGTAAGGTGGAAAAAATTATTCGAGAATGAAAAGTGACAGACATGTGAGATAAGGGACATAGAGATCAATGTGAAGTTGAGCTGGCTTACGAGGACAAAAATCTTCGAAGTTAACAACATTTTTGGGATTTTGTACTCGATCAGTCATGCGAGTGGTGATTTTCCGAGTCATTCTTGATTGGATTTCCATTCACAAGAAAGTATTAGCATTGATGCGTGCTTTCATAAGCCTCTGGCGAAAAGAGGACGATTTATTTCAATTTGAGTCAATTTATTGTTACTTTATTTTGTCACTTTCTTCCTTCCTATCGTCTCCTCAGATTTCCATAATTTTTCTTCTTTATCGTAAGAAAATTTTTTAATGGAAATTCAAGTCACGTTCAAAATTTCCTGAGATCTAGAATTTTTTTTTACTGAATTGACTGTTTTCTTTGCTCAGCTATTCTATAATCTAATGACTAAAATTTTTTTCTCTTTCATGTCAGTATGAATATTCATTGTCATTGCCGACACTTCGTGTCAAGTTCATTCAGTCATTGATTTTTTATCTTTGCTCTTTGTGGGTGTTCATGAAAATTAAATAGCATGGGCTTACGAATTTATTCAAAGCGACTGATTGGTAGAGCTAAATGTCTAAATGAATATAAATTTCGGTTGGTTAGATGACATCCTGATTTATAATCTGATTGAATGTTTGGATTTGTGATCCACAGTTATTTTTATATTCCAAGGGAGCTTAGTGACTAATCAATTTTTGACTTTGACTGAATTATTATTTCAAGCTCGTTTTTGTGAGATATTGTTGCTTGAGAAATTACGCATTTTATAAATTTCCTACTGTCAATGCAAAAATAAGGTCCAAGTTTTAGATGTTCAATGAATTTTCTTGGAAAGTCTGTTGATTATCAGTCGTATAGTTTAACATCAGTAACAGGTCACAAACCAATAATTTTATTATTCGGTGGTTTGTTGAAACAAGTTTTTCAAATCTGCTTTGTGATATTACTATGAGGACGTCGTATTTGTATTTAAACTGTGGGAGAACTAAAATGTGCATTGTAACCAAGGCGTGGAAACTCAGTATTAATTCTGAAAAACCCCAAAAAACCTTAAAAAATCCCTGAGCAAATAAACATGTGAAATCCCTTTTAAATCCCGAAGTTATTCATCAAATGCATCAATGATTTAAAAGGGAATTCGTATTTCCATGTTTATTGGCTCAGGGATTTTTTAAGATTTTTTGGGATTTTTCAGGATTAATCCTGAGTTTCCGCGACTTGATTGTAACTCTCTTAAATAACTTCTTAACTTGCTTTTAAATTTAATTATTTTTGCACAAACTGATTGATTGATTTATGTTAACTGATGACATTTTATTAAAAAGTACAAGTGTAATACAAAATAAAATACGAAACGACAAAGGGGCCGTTGACTTATTACGTTCGCATTTTAGGGGGGAGGAAGGGTTTGAAAAATTGTAACAAAATGTAACATAGGGAGGGGGGGGGGGGGGGTCAAGAAGTATGTAACGTTCGAACTGTCGTCTGTCTTAAAAAAAGTTCACGAAAAAAATTTGTTTACAAATTCATACCAAAAACATTTTTTTAAATTTTTCACCTTTTTAATGATAAAATAAATTATGAACGTTCAGGGGGGGGGGGGGGGGTTATGAGTTGTAACATATTGTAACAAGGGGGGGAGGGGGGGGTGAAAAAAGTCGTTTTTTTGCGTAACGTAATAAGTGAACGGCCCCAAAGACATGCAATGAATAGAAAATATTCACGTTGTCAGGAAAGATAAAAAATATTGAACGACTTGCTGATTAGCAAAAGAAAAGTGGAATACTTTTATTGAATTTTTTTCTGGAAAATAACATGAAATAATTGTTTGAAACTTTTATCAGAAATAACTTAAAATAATATCTTTTCTATAAATTCAATGGGAAAACTTTTCAAGACTCCTACATTTAGTTGAGTCAGATAACGTTAAAGTAATGAGAACATTTTTTTCATTATTTTCCTATCCTTCTTTCCCTTTAACTTTTCGATGCATCACAAAACTGTTGAGAAAGCAAAATAAAATCATCCAATATTCATGCTGTCTCAGGTGAGTCACAATTCTCTCTCCTCGTACAACATTCGGTATCATTGCATCATTTTCCTCTGCTTATCAAGATTATGTCACATGCAGTAAATTCTACCTCGAAGCAATATCATCTTGCGCTGAAATATGAATATGAAGTCATGGAAAGACTTTAACACCATTGTTTTTATAAAAAGAAAAACTTGTAAGTAGCACACATTAACATGAACAAACATTAATCTCCTTTTTAATTTTATACACTTTCTGCTGTTCCTTAGTTTTAATTGTCAAACAAGTGAATTTTTAATACATTTTAATTAAATTATTTAAAAAGTGCTCTGTTTTAACTTCCGCGCAAAAAAGATTTAAGTTATTAGTTTCGGTCAGAACACACTTTTTTTACTACAGCTAGAATGAATCATTTTCAAAAATCTCAAAGGGTTTCAAAAAGTGTATTAGAAGGCTTGATTTTTCTTTATATTAACATTTACAATTGGACATCATCTATGCCTTCAAAACATCAAAAAACAAGTTTCGTCCAAAACTGAACATATAATGAGGCACTAGGGCTGATTTTCGATGTTTTTGAGTAGCTACGGAAGATGGATATCCAAAAAAAATTTTTGGTTCTATTGGTTTCAAATAGAATCTTTAGCTTTGTCGCAAGGCATGGAAACTATCCCAAATATCATATTTATCCCACCTATCCCAAAAATATTCAAAAAATTCCTGAGCATGTATGCACGATAATAAAGGTATCTCAACGTATACTTAGTGTATTGGACGTGTAATTTGAGGATATGATGTGATATCTCAATTCTAATGCATACGGCCTTGCTTTGTCGCTATTCAAAATTTATTTTTTGCTCTCATCACAAACTGCAACAGTTTTTTACCAGTTTTTGACAATAAATTTTCTACTTAGTAACGGCAAATAAATATTTTGAGCTCTTCATTACGCCTTATTCATTGAGAAATTGGCGAATGTTGTTGACATTTTTCTGTGTTGGCTCTAAAAAGCCAAAAAAATCCGACGTTTTTTCTAACATGAAAAATTCAATTTTAAAAAGCATAGATTTTAATGAATTTTTACTGTAATTCTACAATATTTGCGTCATGTTAAGACTAATTCAAGTGACTTACATCAAATTAATATTTTTCTTGCTCTCATATACCATAAAATTGTGTACGCTACGGACCTTTAAGAAGCCACAAGCACTAAAATAAAATTTCATAAATAATGTACATGAGAGGTACTCTTAATTTAGAACTTAATTTAATAAATTCAAATACTCAGTTGATCCTATTTTATGTCAGTATAAGCATGTTGATATCACTCTCGGTGTACCTTCTTTTTGAATTTTCGTCACAAAACTTGAAACTCAATAATTTTGAACTTGAAAAAATTAAACTCGTTTAAAATTGAAAACACGAAAAATTCGGATTCCAAAAATCGAAACACGAAAAACTCGAATTCCAAAAATTGAAACACGAAAAACTCGAATTCCAAAAATTGAAACACGAAAATTTTGAGTTCAAAATATTGAAACACGAAAAATTCGAATTCAAAAAAGTTCAAACTCTGAAACTCCGAAATTATCCAATCCAAATCACAACTTCTGCTTGCACTATGGGGCAAAATGAAAAAAAAGGGGACTTTCACTTTGAAAAATGGACTTTTCCGATTTACACTTTTTGGGTGATTTTTTCTTGTAGAGGACATAAAAGTAGATAGAAATGCCAAATTTCAGGTCATTTGGTGCTGATTTCGCGATTCTAGAGCTGTTTGAAGTTGAAAACTAGTGAAAATTCTGGTTTTTTCATACCATGTTTGAACCGGGAAATATCTTAACTGGTTTAAGATATTGCAAAACGGTTTTCAGTTCCTATTAGTAGTATATAAGAGCTTTATTTTGACATATAACAAAGTTTAGGTTCTGAATGTTTTCGTGCCATTATGGTAGAACATATGTGAAAATTTCAGGAAAATTATCTTCAAACAAGCCGCAACTATCATAAATGAAGAGTTTCCAGGCAAGTAAAAACGCAGTTTTGTAGCCCCATATATCTAGTTTTCAAAACTGTATAAACTTTGAAAAAGTAAGCTAACGTAATTGAGTTATGTTGATTTTAGTAGGTCGTTGAGTATTTGGCCAAAAACTAATAATTCTTTTAAAAATACGAAAACATAGTTTTAAAAATAGTTTTTTGGTGTTTTCTTATGAAAAATAACAATTTAAATGATTTTGTGAAGAAAATTTTTCAAAAACTTCAAAATCTTTCGAGATATAGGGGGTATGTGCTCTCCATCGATTTGGCCATTTGTCACCCTACTTAAACCACTATAACTTTTTTTTGAAAAAATATTTTTTAATTCTGTTTTCGGATTATTGTAGCCTAATGTAATACCTATCCAACGATATATAATACTTGCTAGTTAACTTAGTCCTGGTTATTTATAGGGCTGTTGATTGTGACATACGCAGTTTTTGAAAAATTCCCAAAAATTGCATTTTCAAAAATACCACTTTTAAGCAATCTCGAGTATTTTTTGGACTTTTTTAAGAAATGTTAAGTCTGAAAAAAGCTATTATCATTAGAGTAATAAAAAAAATACTCTGATACGCAACTATAATAGGTAAAATTAATAAAGTTTAATTTTTAGTTTAATGAAATTTTGTTTATTTGTCAAGAAATTTAATTTACATTTTTTTATCATATTTAATGAAATTTATTTATTCATTCGTTGTTTGCTTCTTCAGAATATTCATGGTCTTGTCCTTCGGAATAATCATAGTTTTCTGCTTGGGAAAAGTCATAACCTTCTCCTTCTGGCTCAATCAATTCAATTTCTTCCTCATCTTTTTCCTCATTTTCTGTTTGTTGCTCAGGTGTTTCACCTTCTTCTTGGACATTTTTTCTCATTAACCTTTTATTTATTACATCCATATATTTTTTTATTATTACTGGATCAGAACTGTAGAGTCTTCTATGTATAACATCCGTAAAACTGTGTATTCTTGAAGTTTTTCTGGCACGTAGTTCTCTATCTTGTCTGAGATATTTGTTTTGTGACTCCCCGGCTTCTTCACTCATTCTTCCTAGAGGTAATGGTAAGGCTTCCATGTAGTGTTTTGCATGAGCAAGTGCTCTGTGAAGTGTTACTGGTATTTTGAACCAACTATATGTTGTCAAAAACATTCTGTATGTTTCTTTACAGTACCTATCAAATTCATCTAGATCATCAACTGGTTCTAAACTTCGAATTTGGTTTAGCACATAGCATATACGTTTAATTATTTCTTCATTAAGATATAGAGTTTTAGCTAGAAGCTCTGGATTTTCAAGAACTTTTCTTGCAACGTTTCCTGTATCTGATGATCCAGCTCCCCCTTGTCTTGGTTCGAGTACACGAACATTAAATGCATCCCACATTGCTTGCTTTATTCTAGCCTTTTCAACATCTAAAACAATCTGTTCCTCTTCAGTTATCTCCAGCCAGTGTTTTTGAACATATTGTTTATATGACAAATCATATAGAGTCGTGAGTACGTTCATTGATGTATGAAGTGGCTGAGTGTTGAAATACAAGTGTTCTTTAACAAATTTTCTGTGTGTTTTTTCGAATCTTCCATTATCAAGATTATTTATGTCACTCATCTCGTTTGGTCCAGATCTACAAAGCTGACATCTGCAATATCCTGATGTTTCTGTAAGGTCTGTGTAAACTTTTCCATCTAACATTGTGGGGTAGAATTTGTACGTAATTTCCAAAAGCATGTCTTCACATATGAATCTCTGTGGTTCAAGTTTTGATATTTGATTTTTTATATCTTCATATATCCTTCTAACATTTACTCTGGTTTCTTTGGCATGTTCAAGTTGTATTGGTCGTACTGAGTATACAGATTGACTGTTTTCGTTGTCCCATAAGCAGATATAATTTCCGTTTTCGTCTTCATGTCGTAGTTGCTGAACACTCATACTAACTGTCAATAGTGATTTGTCTTCTATAATTTCATTATTAGTCGTTTGATTCGGTTGTGTTCTATCTCGTTCTTGATTTCTTGAATTTGTTTTTCCTTGGTTATACTGTGACTGTCCTGTTGTTCCGTCCATCCCCCATGTGACGATCATTTCTGCATGAATAACTTTTGGAGTTGATTCTGAAGGTAATATTTTGATTTTGTCGTATATTTCTGAATTGTGTGCTTCAATAACTCTTTTTGTGGTGAGTTGTGTCAAATTTTTTAGTGGAATAACGGCTCTTGTATCGGTGACCGTTATGTCATCAGGATAGCATTGTTTCTCTAACCTCAACAATTTTTTAGCTGTCGGTAAAACGTTTTCGCATTCCAGTTTCAGGACTTGTCGAATATTGTTGTACTGATTTCGAGATAAATTGTTAAAGGCTTTTACACCTAGAGCTACATGTATATCTAGTTGTTTAGGTTTTGATGTAGTTTTTTTCTGGAAGATCCTCTCCTTTTTGGCACGCCTTAATAAATTCTTTTAACATTTTAGCTCCTTCTACTTTTCCTTCTTCTTTAGAAAGGCGAAGTGCCAAGTGAAGAACTGATAACAATGATCCTTTTGCTTCTTTTAAACTGATATCTAATTCGTCCACTCTTCTACGTCGATGCTTATCGCTTGTTAGTTGTTCAAATGATTTCCTCTTGATGCCCTTGCTGGATGAAGGCTCTATGTCATGGACGATGTATTCAATCTCATCCATATCTTCATCTGTGTCAGTAACATTTTCTGCTTCATATATAGATTCTTCCTCAAAAAGAATCCCTCCACTAGATTCGCTGAAGTATCGTGAGTCAACTTCAAATTCCTCTTCATAGAAATCTGCATGATCTCTTAATGCATTATTCCAATTTGACTGATTACAAAACATTTTTGACTTTGACTTCAGCTTGTTTAATTTATTAATTAAACTTGGTTTCTGTGATTCCGCTAATTCTCTCCCATGAATTTCTTCTATTACTGCCAAACAGTACGTGTGCTGTGTTGCAAGATTTAACGTTTTGTCGCGAAGAATTTCACAGAGTGTTTTCTTCGTAAGTGTTGAATTTTGGTTCATTTTTGAAAGTGACTTGTTCAATGAAGTTCAAAACTGATATGATGTGTAGAGAGAATTTCACGAGTATATATATAAAATAGTTTCAAAACTGAGATTTTCACACCTGATAGTGACTACCAAGGGTACTTTACAAAGTTGTTAACTAGGGAAGTAAAAAGTTTCTAAATTTAATTTTTTGGCTTTATAATCTCATAAATGTCATAAATAAACATAAAAAAGTTCTAAAAAAATACTCGAGATTGCTTAAAAGTGGTATTTTTGAAAATGCAATTTTTGGGAATTTTTCAAAAACTGCGTATGTCACAATCAACAGCCCTATAAATAACCAGGACTAAGTTAACTAGCAAGTATTATATATCGTTGGATAGGTATTACATTAGGCTACAATAATCCGAAAACAGAATTAAAAAATATTTTTTCAAAAAAAAGTTATAGTGGTTTAAGTAGGGTGACAAATGGCCAAATCGATGGAGAGCACATACCCCCTATATCTCGAAAGATTTTGAAGTTTTTGAAAAATTTTCTTCACAAAATCATTTAAATTGTTATTTTTCATAAGAAAACACCAAAAAACTATTTTTAAAACTATGTTTTCGTATTTTTAAAAGAATTATTAGTTTTTGGCCAAATACTCAACGACCTACTAAAATCAACATAACTCAATTACGTTAGCTTACTTTTTCAAAGTTTATACAGTTTTGAAAACTAGATATATGGGGCTACAAAACTGCGTTTTTACTTGCCTGGAAACTCTTCATTTATGATAGTTGCGGCTTGTTTGAAGATAATTTTCCTGAAATTTTCACATATGTTCTACCATAATGGCACGAAAACATTCAGAACCTAAACTTTGTTATATGTCAAAATAAAGCTCTTATATACTACTAATAGGAACTGAAAACCGTTTTGCAATATCTTAAACCAGTTAAGATATTTCCCGGTTCAAACATGGTATGAAAAAACCAGAATTTTCACTAGTTTTCAACTTCAAACAGCTCTAGAATCGCGAAATCAGCACCAAATGACCTGAAATTTGGCATTTCTATCTACTTTTATGTTCTCTACAAGAAAAAATCACCCAAAAAGTGTAAATCGGAAAAGTCCATTTTTCAAAGTGAAAGTCCCTTTTTTTTTCATTTTGCCCCATAGTGGCTTGTCGGCTTCTTTTCTACCGAAATAGAAAAGATCACAGGACACACCTCGCGAAGGTCAACAGAACGAGTCCCTGGTTAGTGATCAATTTTTGGTCGAATTCCTCAGTGATACGCTTAGTGATACGACTTAGTTGCAACTTACAGGATAGCAAAGTTTTACCAACTATGACAAAAACTGTAAGTTAAACACATCACCGAGTTATATTAAATGCCGTGATGCATCTATCATTAAGGGTATGCGACCCATCTAGAAGTGGCTCTATAAAAATCAATACCGCCGTGAGTCAACAAATTTCAGTACCACTGGACTTTACGTCTCCTCCAAACCGACAAGAACAAGCTGTAACACCGTAAGGCATGGCTTGGAGTCATGAATAGAGAGCTCACGTTCAGGATTTATTCGGCAAAGATCTTGTTATGACTTTCAACGGCCCGAAAGTATTTGATGTGAATGAAATGGAATAATTCACGAAATACGAATAAAGTAAGTGAGAGCTGAAAAAGAAATGAATTAATAAACAGCATAGCACGGACGGACGAATTAACAGTGATGTTTTTTTTGACAGCCCACTCTCAACCCCCTCTTGTTATTTCTAAAAAGTTCAAAGCCTTTTTTATAGAAGATAAGCCTCGTTCGATTAAAATTATATAAAAAACTCGAACGCACCATTGAAATTCATTCATGTCCAGATTGTTGAAACTACCAATCACCCCTCACCCAATCACCCAAACCCTTCCCTTAGCGTCATTGGAGCACAACTTCCAAATAGATTTGTTTATGCTCTTCTGGCCTTCCCAACCCATACCCACTCACACCCCCAATTTCAACCCTTTCCCCTCACCCAATCACCCAAACCCTTCCCTTGGCGTCATTGGGGTGCAACTCCAAAATAGATTTTTTTATGCTCTTCTTTCCTACCCAAACCCTACCCCTCACACCCCCTTTTTAACACCTTCAGCTTTTAACACTCTCTTAGTACCCATTAGTACCACAACAAAATCAAGATTGTACAGACGTTAATACTGACGAAATTAGACCCTTCTTTCTGTTGCCTTTTGAAATTCGAACATAAACTGGAAGTGGTAGTTTTGATCATCTTTCATTTGACTTAACATACTGAAAACAAACAAAATAAAAAAAACTGTCTTGAAATATTGTGAATTGCTGTACCCGCATAATTCAAAATTCTTCAAAGAAGCAATTGTGAACTCAAACTTGAAGCGGACCATGGTAAAAAGCTTCGATTATTAAAACAAAAAACTCCTTACCTTTTGCATGATTATGTTCGCCATGACTGTATATTCCATAAATTCGTGTTCCAAATGTGTGGCTTTTGAAAGGAACTTTGCAACTTGAGATTCCAAACATCGACGGCCATCATATTTTTCCACAGCTTCATGTACTGCAAAAGTTCCTTTTTGATTTGAAGCGAACTGTGTTCAAAATGTGACAGCATTAACCAGAAAGTATATTCTAATTCAGCTGGAGCAGAATCCTACAAAAACAAAAAAAAACCATAAGTTATTTTAAAACCAGTTAAAGATGAATTGTGGAATAAAGGGAGTGCACAGTATTCAATAATGTACAATTATTGTGACATTTTGAACTGATTGAAACTGCCACAAGATTCACAACAATAAAATCACAGAAAAAATAAATAATTGTGATGACTTACAGTTAACTTCCATAGCTTCTCCCAGATGGCATATTCTTCAAGACGCTCGCAAAGAACTGGATTCCTAATTTTAAAATCTTTGATTGGTCGTCGAAATTTCTTTCTGTCGCTCAGTTTTAAATGATGGACGAATTTTATCTTTAACTCGTCAGCATAATAGGTCATAAAACCTCGATACAAGTTGGTCAGCTTCTGTTTTTTATACTGAAAAAGACAAGACAAAGAATATTAATTTAAAGATTCATTCAAAAAATCACTGGATGATTAACCATTAGTCACGAAAGTTACTTACCTCAACAGTTGGTTCATATGGCAGGTCATCACTCATGGTTGGCATCGTTGATTGTGATGTGAGGTAGTCTTGCGGATTTTCTTTGAATTTCGGCTCGTAATTTTCTCCATCACTTGTGGAATCCGTTGATTCCGTTGTTTCCTGTGCTACTGCTTCTCTTGTTGCTGCCGATATCACCTCTGCCACTATGTCTTCTACTTCCTTTGAGATTTCTGCTTGTTCAATTGCTGCTGCTACTACCTCTTCTACAACGTCTGCTCCTTCCTGTGCTCGTTCCTCAGCTTCTTACTGTGCACCTACATTTGCTCCTTCCTGTGCTGCTTCAGTTGCTACTTCTTGTGCTCCTTCCTGTGCTTCTTCCTCTGAAATATTTGTTGCTGTTGATGCTTTTGTTCGCCTTTCTGATGATTCAATTGCCGATTTTTGTTCGTTTGATCTTTCCATTGTTGTTTCCGTTGATGCTATTGATTCTTTCTTTGGGTCTCCCTTTGATATTTTTGATGACATAACAATTTATTCTGTCAATTCAGTTGCTGTTTGATGCTTTGATTGTTGCTGTTCTTTAATTTTCGTTTTTGCACCGTGTACTTTTTCACGAAATTTTAGAATGATGAAAAATTTTTTCATAAGTTGCTGATATTTTAAGTTTTCATGAATTTTCGGTTTGGAGAATTTTCGCTCATTTGAACGAAGCTGAAAGGCTTTTTTAACAGAAGTTCGACATTTACTCAATTGTTTCAGAGTGAATTACAAATGTAGAATGTTCAACAGTTGTAGTAAGAAGAAATTGCAGAAAATAAAGATGAAAAAATTAAAAGCAACTCTAAAGAAAGAGTTTATTGAGGAACAGAAGAAGAAATTAGAGTTATCAACGATGCTGGGTTATAAGTCCAGAAACTATAAGTCCAGAGATTATAAGTCAAGAAAATCAAATTCAATAAAGGTTTTTAAGTCCAGATACAAATTGCACCTGGACTTTAAAAACCTCACGTGCAGTTTATAAGTCCAGGTACAGATAAAGCTGGAATTATAAAATGTACGAGAGGTTTTTAAGTCAAGGTACATTTTATATCTATACTTATAAACTTCACGTGTGGTTTATAATTCCAGAAAATTTACAAATTTTACTTATAATCTCCCAGTGCGATTAAAAATCCAGATACATTTTTCTAGACTTATAATCCTTGAAAATTATTTGAAATTATTTGAAATTATTTCAAATTTTTATATTCATACCGTATTCACGTGTGAATCTATTGGTTTTGTTCAGATTTTACGAAAAATTACATCAACTGTAAGTACAGCTAAGCACTTGTCTAAGCTATAAATACCATCTGTATTTACAACTGTTTTTACTTATACACATTAAACTAGAGCTGTAAATTGATTTTTACGTAACGACGTAAGTTCATCTGTAATCTACAGCTGTAATTTTAGTACAGCTGTAATTTGATGCTAAATAGTATAGGGCAAATTTTAAAATTTCTGCGCATATTTCAAAATGAAAGCTTAAATGTCAATTTTCTCTGAAATGATGCAGCACAAAAACCTTTACAAGCGTTTGAAAATTCAAAGTCTGAAAACACGCAAATTTCAAAATAATTCACCCTATATGGTACTTTAGAGGAAAAAAAATCAGAGAAAAGTGAATTCTTTGTGTGAAGTTTTCAAAAAATCATGTGAAGAATTGCTTTAAAGGAAAAAAATTCAAAATAATTTCAAATAATTTTCAAGGATTATAAGTCCAGAAAAATCTATCTGGATTTATAATCGCACTAGGAAATTATAAGTAAAATTTGTAAATTTTCTGGAATTATAAACCACACGTGAAGTTTATAAGTCAAGATATAAAATGGACCTGGACTTAAAAACCTCTCGTGCAGTTTATAATTCCAGCTGTATCTGTACCTGGACTTATAAACTGCACGTGAGGTTTTTAAATCCAGGTGCAATTTGTATCTGGACTTATAAACCTTTATTGACTTTGATTTTCTGGACTTATAATTTTCTGTGCACGATTTTTGTACCTTGACTTATAATCTCTGGACTTATAACCCAGCATCGTTATCAACATTCAAGAAAGAAAAAAATGGTAAAAACTTGAAGATAAAAAATGACAACACAAGAAAACTCCATTAACTTGATACAAGGACGTCAAAATAACAGTACGGAAGCTACCTAAATTGGCTGAATGTACGAAATCACAATTGGTTTCCAATTTTTTATTCTTTATAATGTGCCCATTCATAAAAAGAATAAACTAAGTTACAAATTAAAACTCTTCTAAAGAATTTTAACGGAACGTGATTTTTTTTTTTTCAGTTATTGTTTGTCGGAAGTACCGCTGGTCTTTTTGTGTTTATCTTCAGTATTTAATCCATCTCGAATCAAGAATCGAATCAGGACCAGTTATTGATTCATAATGTAGGATGCTTGTCTTAATTCGTTCGTTGCAGATTCTCACGATTTCATGTCATTGATACTCAATTGACTTTTTTTTAAATTCATCCTCAACCTTTGCTTCAACTCATCTTCATGCTTGAAGGAAAAATAAAGTGAGTGAAATTATGGAGTAAATAAAAATGCATAGTTAAAACAGCATGAATATGGAGCAAATGACAAAGACATTTTCATCGTTTGTTCTCGTAACATGCACATGTTACCATAAACAAGCATTAATCTCCTCCCTTTTACGTGCCACTCTTTTCATCATTAAACTAAAAAAAAATTCTTTCACTTCTTAACTGAAGCTCATTTTCAAATAAAGTGAATAAATTTATGAAGAACTAGATGATAAAAAAATTTCAAGCATTTTAAAAAAAAGCGAAGGAGGTTCATTAATGAAATTCAAGCTGCTCCTTATTGGAGCTTTAGAGGTGTAAAGCTGAATTGACTTGATTGTCGAGTGTTGATCAGGTTGTTCTTATAGTTTTATGATTATAAAGTTATGAGAAGAGAATTATCAGTGCTGTATTAACTTGAATTGTAGATTTAGATGGGGCTCGATCTGGGTTTGTAGATTATTTAATAAAAAATGAATTTGAGGCCGTTAACTTATGACATGCATGGTTTTGACAGTCATCACAATAGAAATTATTTCAAAACAAGTTTTGTGACAGAGACAAGAGGTCTAAAAATCAAATTTTTTGATGGACGTAATAAGTGAACAAATCTATTTCCTTAGACGTCATTTGAATAAGTCTCATTATTTACTAGAGGAAAGTTTGTATTGAAACTAAAGAAGCTGAGTCCTTTTTCAAAATTTATTTAAAGCTTCAAAATCCAAGGATGTCCTAGAAAATGAATGCAAAAGTTTACATTGAATGATGTAAAAAATGAGAAATGGAATTGAATATGTTCGTTGTTGAGCAAGTCATAAAGAATTTGAAATATGAAATACATCCATTTTTTTCACCATGAAGAACTTCTACCTGCTTGTGCATTTATGATGATGAATTTTTATGATGCAATTTATTTGAAAAAAAAGAGAGCAAAAATCTTCTGAATACTTCCATAAAAGACCATTAATCAATAATGATTGATTGCCTGGTAAATTTACAGGAACAGAAGTAGATGAATATTTTATTTAATCGGATTTTTTTTAAATAAAGGAACAAAATAGATAAGGTGAAACTAAGTTTAGAAAAAATCAAGTTGCTCTGGACGATAAAAATGCAGTCAAATGGAAACAATAGACAGATGGAAAGCATTTTTATTCGACTTTGCTCTCTTATCCAATAATATGTCGAATTTGAAGCAGGAATAGATATATTGCAATCCTTCTTAAGTTTAAACTTTTGAAATAAAAGTTTTTTAATATCAATGAGATTCTCGGGTTTTTTACTTCCATCCTCAGGCAAAGTATTCTTACGAGTTTGAAAAAATATTTTCAATCATGACAGTGACTGAGTTGCTGCTCAATACTAAGAGAAAGAACTCTAGACTCTCTATGGGTAGTACAACAGACCTAAGATTTCAGTAGATTTTTCTTGTTCTACGAACCCTATATTAAATTCTATCAAAGACATCTGAAACAGTGTGTTACCATCATCAAGAGATGGATTCGTGACATTATGGCTTGTGAAAGGAATCGCAATTTTTGGACTGAAGTCATTTTTTTTATAATAGGAAATGCATTTGACGTGATGTGATATAAAGCAAGATATTTTATTTTTTTAAAAAAGTCAAATATTTAAAAGGTCAGGACAGTATTATTTGGAATTTATTATATTTTACAAAGTGATTGAATGCATAAGAAGATTTTTTTAAAAAACAGAAATAAAATTATATTAAGTTTTTATTACAACTGAGAATTTTTTTATCAAGAATCTCTCTTTATAAGCTACGAACTTTGGGAATGTTTATCTACTTTTAAACATTGTTGCTTGTAAATACTGGTTGATACAATTCAAGAAGCTTTTTATTTTGAGTTTGACATTTCGCAGAAATAATTTTTTTCAGCTCTTGCAGCATAAGGAAAATTCCCATTTTAAAGCTAGTATTTAAACATTTTCCTGCTTAACATTTTTTGTCAACAATTCCATAATTTTTATAACAAAATGTTTGAAAAATATTTTTTGATAAATTTTTTTATAACTTCATTGTATGGTGCTTAGCATTAAATTTATTCATAACCTGTTGCTCATATACTGACAAATTTTTTCCTTGAATTATTTATACAATGAAAATAATGTTGATGACGAGATGAACAATTTAACTACGCGAAGATAAATCAACTTTTATGGAATGAATGTAAATTAGAGTCAACTAATCTTTAAAATTTCTTCCAATCAATCTTAAAAATATTCACACAGTCTGACTGGTGAATGGAATTAGAATCTTATAACCTTGACTTATCTTCAGACCAATTCTGATCCAGAGGTGCGCAATCGTGATTAGGAGGTAATAGGACTTAACGAGTGAGGATGGACTTGTAGCCTACAAAAGAAAAAAATTTCTTTGCCGAGTCTCAAACCAATGTCGGTTTTTGCAATAACTAGGTACCAAAGTACTAAAGCATTCTGCAACCGAGCCACTTTAGCTCACAAAGTGAAACTGTTGCTGATTGACTTTGCTAAGTGATGCAAAATTCTTTGCAACCACAAAATCGACAGTAGAGGGATCACTAATATCAAGGCTTCATAACTTTGACATTCAAAATATTTTCAATGCTTTTTATTCTTTTGATTCAAAAATCTCTGTAAACATTTCAAAACTTAATTTTTAAAATAAGTTAAATTTCTTTAAAACAAAAAAAAATTACACGAAAAAAGGAGCAACATTCTCGTCTACCAACATTAATTAACACTCTACATCTTTTCTTCAACATCTTTATTTATGTTTTTTTCTTTGTATTATAATATAAAACTTATTTCTTTTTGGCCTGAAACGAAACAAAGTTAAAGAAATTGTCTTGTTGGTCTACTCACTTTACTTTATCTTAAAGTATACAACAAACATCCTTCTTTGAGTTTAATATAATAGAATACTAAGATTTTTGTTGAAAATAACAAGAAAATTCTTTTGACTTTACATATGAAATTGTTCCCACATACCATATATAATAAATTCCACGCGCTTTGTCTCTAAATCATCTTAAAAGGATTATTCATAGCCTAAGTGCTTTTGAAATTTTCTATAAATATTTAAATGAAAACATACAAGTCTCATCAAAAAGTAATCCAAATATTTTTAAAATTTTCTTTGAAGTGGTGAGGCTTCTGTGGTAGAACATAATAGGAAGAAAAATGACGCATGGAGTATTATTAAATTACAAAATAAAATCATAATTCTTTTTTATTCAGTTGAAGACTTTCTGAAGTTATTGGCCATTACGTTGAGAATATTTCTGATTACGCAAATATTTTTGCAATCATATTTATTTCAAATTGATTGGTTTGTCATAAATATGACGTCAATATATTATTTAACAGCAGAATCAATCATGCATCTTTAATATTAACAGTCGGTTTTAATGTTTTGCACATTTTTTTGAGTAATGTTGAGCTGCCTACACGTCCTTTCAGTTATAAATGTCATTTATGCTTCATGATTTTAATAACTTGATAAGCATCAGTAACGGCAGTTCATTTATCTTTTTCATATAAAAAAATCTTTAAGAAGGTCAAAACAGAAATGTTAAGATAAAAAAAGCTCAAAAACCAAAAGTATAAATTTATGTGCTTACAATTTTGAAAACATTTTTATCTTACTTGTGGCTCATTTACAGTCCTTTGATTCGAGAAAAAGCTTTTGATAGAAATGTCACTATATTGATCTAAAAAATTGAAAATACCAAAGTTCTTCTTAAGAAGTGAACAAAAAATTATTGAAGACTCAAAAATGAATTTAATTTTTATTAAAAATTTAAATTTAATTATTAAATTGGATAAAAACGAGAAAATAAATGAAAATTTCTAAATCATCATCATTTCGCAATCATGTTTTAAAGAAGTAAAGCTATCGTTGGTAAGATAACTCATATGTGATATATTTCCAGCCCACATAAATAAATGAATTGAAATCATTCATTTCACTGCCCAAGTCACGTCGGAAATTTCAGTTATCTAATGTATCAGTCACAACACGCACAATGCATGAGTTGATGTAAAAAATTCACACAAATGAGAAATTTCTTCCGTTTTTATTCATCCGCAATATTCTACGTCTTATCAAGGACATGAATTTCCACACATGAGCCAATATTAATGAAAGAGGAAGTGAAACAATTTTCTGTGAATGATAATGGAAGTGTAAGCATCATCCATTCAATCATAAGCGGATTTGTGATGAAAGAAATTTTCACACAACATCAAAAACCACCTTTAAATATGCTTCATATCAAAAGCACAGTAATCATTATGAAGAGATTATGTTTGTGCTCATTTTCATGTACTTGTGCCTCTTTTATGTTAATTGTTTTTTTCTGGAATTTCAAAGTCTGCATAAAAATTATTACATCATTTTAATTTCCAGATTCGAAACTGCCCGTAAAATCGGAAACTTTTCCTTAATTAAAAAGCTTATTTTATAGCTTATCCTGTAAACTGCAATAATTTCAAAATTAAACTAATTTATTTTTTAAGTAAAATTGCACCAATAATTATCCAAGCTTTCATTAAATCCACCCTCTTAAGATGCAGCAATAAATTCTCAATCAATTAATTAAAATTATTTCTTGAATAAATTCTTTTTAATTGAAATTAAATGAGCCAAAGTAAATTTCTATTTCTGCTAATTATTTGCTCATTAGTTCTTTCTGCATCTTATTTCTGTATTCAGTTCTTGTTGAATGCGTCTCACAAATCGCAATTATCGAGATGTTGCTGTTTATGCAATAAAAATAGAGCAACTTGATGTTGATGAAGTCAAAGCATTGAAAATGAGAAAAAAAAATTAATTCCTAGTACAGAGTAAATCAGCATTGCATCTCACGTAAATGCTGTCGATATAAATTGAAATCTGAAATCTTTTAAATAATTCTAGTTTGATTCGTGAATCATGACTTGATGTTTTCACTTATTGATTAAAGTTGATTAAAATGAGTATTAAATGTCGCAATAACATGACTTATGTCAACTTTTAAAATTGAAAGTTTCACAATTTAATAACATTTTAAAAATCCATTTGACTTTACTAAAATTAAAAATTCACTTCTTTATAAGTTAAAGACAATTCTGTTGAACTGATAAATCATGTTTTGATCATTTTTGATCATTGAGATCCACTGCTAGAATCAAGCTCGAACAACTAAGAAAAAGAAAATTCGTTTCGAAGATTTCACTTTAACGTCCTGTTTTTCTTGCCTTAAAAAGTTGAAATAATTTTTTTTTCATCTTTTCACATTAAATTGGCTTCAATGCTTTTTGAATAATTTGTCAAGTTTTTATGCTAGATTGTTTTTGTTGTTATAAGAAAGAAAGAAGAATAAAATTAGCCATAAAATGTCGGATATGTAAACAAGACGAAGAACAAAAAACAAACTTCTCAATTCTATGACATTTGTTTAAGTTGAAAAGAGTTCCCATGACGGTGACCGTCAAGAAGAAGTTGAAATTTATATTCTCACTTTTTTGTTCAATTTTCATTCACCGTGAAGGTTACGAGAACTTTTGATCCTGTTCAACTTTAATTCATGATTTTCGATGCATTTTAAAGTATTTTTTTTTTTAAAAAGGTAAAGTTAAAGATTTTGTTTTTTCGATAAAAAATTCATGAATATTTTAAATTTTCCCAATTTAGTTCAATCAAACCTGAGAATGATTTTTCTCTGTTTGGTTGATGATTAAAGTGCTGAATTAAGATGTTTTGGATGCATGTGAGTATAAAAAAGGTTTTAGAGTACTGTAAGTTTTAACAAATTTGTTCTTTCTATATTAGTTGAATTAAATGAATAATAATAATAGTTAATTAATGAAAAGAAATTAAGGAGGTTCTTTAAACATTCATACAGTTTTCACTCTAGTAAATTTTATCAAAAGAAAAAAAAACTTAATGAATTATAATCACTTTATGGAACATTGACAACTCATGAAAAGTTCAGCATGCATGAAAGTCTGTAATGAAAAACTTTACATTTGCCTTTCTTTTCTCTTCGTGCAAAAGTTCAACATTTTCGTTTTTTACACCATAATCACAGCATTAATGAAATTTTAATTTACTTTTTTTTAAAACTTCACCCATCTCAACTAAAAGGATTTGCACGGTAAATCATCATTAAATGGATTAAGAGTAAATGGGGAAATGTCTGTCAGCAGAGAGTTAAATAAAAAGGAGTTAAAGTGGATTTATCAACTTTTATTTGTTGTTCAGAAACTTTTCTGTTTCGTTTTTTATCGAAAGAAAATTTAATCAAAATGTTTGTCACACAAACTCGCTTAATTTCTGTTTCATCCAAAACTAAAAGTATCTTTGTGGATGTGATGTAAAGATTTCCGATACACAAACATTTATAGGTTACACGATTTCAATGAAAATGTTGATCGAATGTGGATAAATTTAACATTATTTACTGCTCGTGGCATTACGTATGTTGTTGATAGGGTTTCTGAAAAACGGCATTTTTAAAAAACGGCCGTTTCCGTTTTTTTCCAAAAAACGGCCGTTAACGGGTCCGTTTTTTTAATTCTACCGAAATTGTGTTTTATGCACGGTTTCAGTCACATACTGAAATTGTTGTCAAAAAAACGAACTTATTACAGTGTATTGTGTCTAAAAAACTTTTATTCACACCCTGTTTTTTCGTTATAAGCTACTACTCGTTACTAAGCTACTAGCTTAGTAAAGTTTTTTTGAATTTGAAATTTTTTTGTAATCTTTACTAAGCTACTACCAAAAATAAAGTTTAATTAATCTTTTTCAGTGAGCTGAAGTGGCTCGGTGGCGGAATGGTTTAGTACTTCGGTACCTAATTATTGCAATACCGACACAGCGATCATGGGTTCGAGACTGGGTATGGGAAATTTTTCACTTGTCCTTTTTCGAATCATATGTACTGGAAATGAGGCTCACAGTCTTCCTTTGTAGGCTACAGACAGAAATGTCATCAAAGGAGTGGTTCGGATCCCACTATAAATTGTAGGTCTAGGTTTGAGTGCAGTGGTTTGGCGCATCCTCACTCGTTAAACTCTCATTAGCTGCGAATCGCCCTAGCGCACCTCTGGATCACAATTGATCTGAATAGGTAAAGGTTTTTTTTTTTTTTTATTAATCTTTTTCAACTTTCTAAGTATCAGTTTCAATGCCTTATGACATTGTCAATGAAATAAAATCGAGAAGATAGCAAAATTTCTTTATTTAAGCTAAAAAATTCAAAAAATTTCATATAAGTTCAATTTCTTTACTAAGCTACTAGTGAGCCAAAAAAATCACTTTTTTATTCTCCTAAGCTATAAGCTAGCTTATAACAAAAAAAACAGGATACTTCAAACTTTAAAATATTTAAACATCAAGTAGTCGTTACAAAACTTAACAACTTAAATTTAATGAGTATGAAAGAATTATTGGAGTTAATATTATTTTATTCTGAACCTAAAATTTTCACGAGCTAGAAAAGAAAAACGGAAAAAACGGCTAGAAAAAAACAGCCGTTTTCCGTTTTTATTTTTCTCTGAAAAACGGCTGTTTTTCCGTTTCCGTTAACGGCCTCAGAAACCCTAGTTGTTGAACTATTCTTTCATCCCTTCCGTAACTAAATTACGACGAGTTATTTTAGTATTGAAATTACAGATTATTGACAATGTTTCTGAACGTGTGTGGTGACAAAATCACTAACAGAATATAAAATAACATAAATTACACGAGCTATGGCACGTATTGAACACATTTTCAATGGTTTTTTAATAAAATTTCAAAAAGTTTTTTAAACTAGAAACAGAAGTTCGAAAATGCGAGATGAATTTATTATTAAATTATTTTACATAACTAGGAAATTTTGATTCCTACTCTGCATTATCCAGTAATCTGAAGCACAACTAGAACAAGCCAGTACATTCTCCTAAATTTTTTGGCTATATCCTTCCTAATGATTTAGGTAATTTTGGCTCCATTTTCAAAATTTATTGTACGTTTAAACATGCTGAGTCTAAGAATGACTTTAAAACAATTAGTAATTCAATGCACAAAAATGTAGTAAGACATGCCTTTATTTAGCATTAAACAATATTTGGAACCATCCCAAATTTACTTAAAGACAATAGAACTTTGAAAAAAAGGATTTCAAGACATATTTTACTATCATGACACTGCAAAACAACTTTATTGTGCTAGTAAAGTTAACAGACATTTGATGCAAGTACAAAAATGAAAAGTCAGCACATATTGATGTGGACATAAACTGTTTCCCAAATGTAATCCCAAATGTAATTAACATTTAAAATCATTTTTTTTTGCTTAATTAAAAACTTTTTTATAGCAAGCGTAAAAGATTCATCTTCAAGGATTTTTTATGGATGTCACACAACGACCACATGTAGGGTAGGTATTAAAATTTATTTTACTGTGTCATTCTAGTGCTTAGAGATTTTAATTGAAACTAATGAACATTCTGAAAATAACATTCTAAGAATTTTAATCATAAATTTTATTTTGTGATCTAAAAGTTTGTTTGATGTTACTTTTAATGAAATCTTGCTTAACATCTACAGAGTATTGAAAGAAAACATTCTTCTTACCTATTTCTATATTGCTTTCAAATAAATTAAATTCCCCACGCAACTTTGATGTTTCATTTTATTTGACATTGCACAGTTTGAGTTGCTACTTATGTTTGTTTAGTATACAAAACATAAACAGTAATGTTTTTTTGGGTACAAAAAGTTTTATTTACTATCGTGCGGCTTTTTGTACACACGGGAAGATTTTAAAAGTTATATTTGAGTTTTTGAATGGAAATGTGTCCCACGGATGAAATTTTTAGACCTTAAATTGTTGTCATGTGGATCATGCCATTTTAAACTGTTTATGATCATATGTGGAACAAAACTTTTCCTCAACTAGTGACGAAGGAAAAAAAAACTTTTTAACTTCCTAGAGATTCTATAAAATTTAGAATTTAAAACTTTTGCTTCCTATTTTTTTATCTTAAAGCTTCAACTTATATTCAAAGCTCGACTGAACACATTCAGTCTTCCAAATGACGTGCAACTTTAAGCACAGCTTTCGAGGGATACGAGATTTCAGTCTATAAATTCATTTAGAATAGAAACAACTTCAATGGAAAGTCGTTGAACAAAACCTACATTCATATGCTGACATAATGTGCATGCTATTTGCCTCGAGTGCTTTTGAACCATGATAAAGCTATTCATCAAGCTATGCAGTTTTGTCTACATTCTGTGAAAGAATCAAAGCATATGAATGAATGCGGTATGGATTGTAGTGAGGCGCCAATGAATGCAAGTTTTTGATTTATGAACAGCTCATCATTTTATGCAGCAATGACAATGAATTTCCTGTATAATTCTATAAATGGCAGCGTAAAGCTATGTTTTTAAAATTTTATCTAAAATGAGCAAAAGCTAAAAAAAAATTTGATTGGAAAGTTGAATTTGTCATGTGACAAATTCATACAATGGCATACAATGCTCTAAACTATATTTGGCATTTGGGAGAAATTGCTAAACTCAAATGGATTTACATATTTGCATATGTTTTTGTATAAATGCAATTTTATTTATTACTCCGAAATTCACAAAGTTAATTTGCATTCATGAAGTTCAAAACAGGCATAAATGGAATGACGTGTTGTTTACGTAACGCAATAAGTGAACGAGCCTTAGATTTTCATCATATATTCCCTCAAATAAAATTCGATCATTTCAATCATCCTTCATTCTTGTGAATCACAGCTTAATTATCATATCCAGAGATCGAAGCCGATTTTTTCGGCTTAACTCAATTTTTAATTTTTTTGATAGAAAAAAGCCATTTGACACCCATTTCAAGTATTTAAATTGAACTTTACATGCTTTACTATGATTCTGTGTAATATTTTGTCAGCATGTAGCTATAGTGAGCTCAGAATTTCAATTCAGCCGATTTTAAGCCGATCGGCTTAAATTTCGGCTTAACATTCTCAAAATTGAAATTCTGAGCTCACTATAGCTACATGCTGACAAAATATTACACAGAATCATAGTAAAGCATGTAAAGTTCAATTTAAATACTTGAAATGGGTGTCAAATGGCTTTTTTCTATCAAAAAAATCAAAAATTGAGTTAAGCCGAAAAAATCGGCTTCGATCTCTGATCATTTCTTTATTTCTCACGACCAAACTTTTACCATCATCATCAATTTACTCTAAATATGTAGCATAACCTCACAAAAGTGCCTAATATTCATTTGATTTCCGACAATAAATTTCCTATTCAAATAAAAGAAATCCTTTTTATCCTGTAACAAACAATCGGTACATGCAATTCAAGAAAGTTTTATTTTTGGATAATGAATAGTATAAAGACCTTCCATTTCACTAAATTGTGCAATAAAAAGTGATATATGGCAAACACAGGATGTTCACAAACACAATTGTAAACCGAACAAAAAAAAATGAATGTTCAGCAACACGCTATGAAACATAATTAAATGATGCTATAAAAAAAAGTTTTTAATGCTTCAATTATGGACGGCTATTTTCCACAGCTACTACCGAAATGACAAAGCTAACTACAAGAGCTTATATGTGAATTTGTCTGAAAGCTAATAAGAAGACTATTGAAAAGAAATAAGTGGATGTCTGAAAAAGAAAGAAGTTAAAGTGAGTTTGAGTGACAATAAAAGTTTAATCAACTGAATAATTCAAGCAGTCATTCGCTTTCCCACATCATTGTATTCTGTAATCCCCTCCTTTCGGTTTTCCTTGTCTCCAGTGCTGTTGAACAATAAAAATGTTAGTTATGAGTGTCGCTTTATGTTATCGTGATTGTCACTGTCGTTGCATTCATTGCAATTTTTGTGGTCTGATTTACAAAATGAAAGTTTAAGGTCATTAGAAATTCTCTTTAATTTTTTGAGATTCATCGCAACTGCAAACATTTTTTTAAAGGCAGCTGGATTGTCTGTCTATTCTGTAAAATATTGCATTTTCAGGAAAACAATGAAAATCTTTGTAAAAGCCACATCAAGCAAATATTTAAGAACTTATGGTATTACTTCCAAAGCTATTGCATAAAATGCAAACAATATGTTTACTCAAATCCATCATGATCCAATTTTTGAAGTAAAATCCACCGGAATTTAATTTATATAAACTTGATTTGCTTTTCATTTTACAGCAACTGTGAGCATCTCCATATTTATTTCATTAACCAAACAAAAGAATTTTTTTTTAGAAAAGCAAATGCGCTCGGTTCATTACGTCCGTCTTTCAGATTCTTTCCAACTATTTCTCATTTTGCTGCTACATTTTTTTTAATTCCTTAAATTGCAAATACCACTAAACTTACATTGCAGTCCTTTTATTACATCTCTGACTGCAAAAATTCTCATAGCTTTTTTCATCACAATGAAAAGTTTCCTTCATTTATTTTCTGTTTGTTTATTTGAACAGGAATAAAAACAGGATTTAAAAAATTGTTTATGGATGTCACACAACGACCACATGTAGGGTAGGTATTAAAATTTATTTTACTGTGTCATTCTAGTGCTTAGAGATTTTAATTGAAACTAATGAACATTCTGAAAATAACATTCTAAGAATTTTAATCATAAATTTTATTTTGTGATCTAAAAGTTTGTTTGATGTTACTTTTAATGAAATCTTGCTTAACATCTACAGAGTATTGAAAGAAAACATTCTTCTTACCTATTTCTATATTGCTTTCAAATAAATTAAATTCCCCACGCAACTTTGATGTTTCATTTTATTTGACATTGCACAGTTTGAGTTGCTACTTATGTTTGTTTAGTATACAAAACATAAACAGTAATGTTTTTTTGGGTACAAAAAGTTTTATTTACTATCGTGCGGCTTTTTGTACACACGGGAAGATTTTAAAAGTTATATTTGAGTTTTTGAATGGAAATGTGTCCCACGGATGAAATTTTTAGACCTTAAATTGTTGTCATGTGGATCATGCCATTTTAAACTGTTTATGATCATATGTGGAACAAAACTTTTCCTCAACTAGTGACGAAGGAAAAAAAAACTTTTTAACTTCCTAGAGATTCTATAAAATTTAGAATTTAAAACTTTTGCTTCCTATTTTTTTATCTTAAAGCTTCAACTTATATTCAAAGCTCGACTGAACACATTCAGTCTTCCAAATGACGTGCAACTTTAAGCACAGCTTTCGAGGGATACGAGATTTCAGTCTATAAATTCATTTAGAATAGAAACAACTTCAATGGAAAGTCGTTGAACAAAACCTACATTCATATGCTGACATAATGTGCATGCTATTTGCCTCGAGTGCTTTTGAACCATGATAAAGCTATTCATCAAGCTATGCAGTTTTGTCTACATTCTGTGAAAGAATCAAAGCATATGAATGAATGCGGTATGGATTGTAGTGAGGCGCCAATGAATGCAAGTTTTTGATTTATGAACAGCTCATCATTTTATGCAGCAATGACAATGAATTTCCTGTATAATTCTATAAATGGCAGCGTAAAGCTATGTTTTTAAAATTTTATCTAAAATGAGCAAAAGCTAAAAAAAAATTTGATTGGAAAGTTGAATTTGTCATGTGACAAATTCATACAATGGCATACAATGCTCTAAACTATATTTGGCATTTGGGAGAAATTGCTAAACTCAAATGGATTTACATATTTGCATATGTTTTTGTATAAATGCAATTTTATTTATTACTCCGAAATTCACAAAGTTAATTTGCATTCATGAAGTTCAAAACAGGCATAAATGGAATGACGTGTTGTTTACGTAACGCAATAAGTGAACGAGCCTTAGATTTTCATCATATATTCCCTCAAATAAAATTCGATCATTTCAATCATCCTTCATTCTTGTGAATCACAGCTTAATTATCATATCCAGAGATCGAAGCCGATTTTTTCGGCTTAACTCAATTTTTAATTTTTTTGATAGAAAAAAGCCATTTGACACCCATTTCAAGTATTTAAATTGAACTTTACATGCTTTACTATGATTCTGTGTAATATTTTGTCAGCATGTAGCTATAGTGAGCTCAGAATTTCAATTCAGCCGATTTTAAGCCGATCGGCTTAAATTTCGGCTTAACATTCTCAAAATTGAAATTCTGAGCTCACTATAGCTACATGCTGACAAAATATTACACAGAATCATAGTAAAGCATGTAAAGTTCAATTTAAATACTTGAAATGGGTGTCAAATGGCTTTTTTCTATCAAAAAAATCAAAAATTGAGTTAAGCCGAAAAAATCGGCTTCGATCTCTGCAGGGGCGTAGCCAGGGGGGGGCCATAGGGGGCCCGGGCCCCCCCTACGAAAATCTGATAATTGTTTTATTAAGTATTTATAGAGAAGAACCAGTTAATGTAGAGGAAGTGATGAAAGAAATGTCAAAATCAGCACGAAAAATCAAATTTAATGTATGAATAATGAATTAAATATTTAAACTTATGAGGAATGAATATAGATTTAAGGATACAAAATAACGGTTTTTTTAATTTTCGAAAATGGGCCCCCCCCTTAAAAATTTTCTGGCTACGCCCCTGGATCTCTGATCATTTCTTTATTTCTCACGACCAAACTTTTACCATCATCATCAATTTACTCTAAATATGTAGCATAACCTCACAAAAGTGCCTAATATTCATTTGATTTCCGACAATAAATTTCCTATTCAAATAAAAGAAATCCTTTTTATCCTGTAACAAACAATCGGTACATGCAATTCAAGAAAGTTTTATTTTTGGATAATGAATAGTATAAAGACCTTCCATTTCACTAAATTGTGCAATAAAAAGTGATATATGGCAAACACAGGATGTTCACAAACACAATTGTAAACCGAACAAAAAAAAATGAATGTTCAGCAACACGCTATGAAACATAATTAAATGATGCTATAAAAAAAAGTTTTTAATGCTTCAATTATGGACGGCTATTTTCCACAGCTACTACCGAAATGACAAAGCTAACTACAAGAGCTTATATGTGAATTTGTCTGAAAGCTAATAAGAAGACTATTGAAAAGAAATAAGTGGATGTCTGAAAAAGAAAGAAGTTAAAGTGAGTTTGAGTGACAATAAAAGTTTAATCAACTGAATAATTCAAGCAGTCATTCGCTTTCCCACATCATTGTATTCTGTAATCCCCTCCTTTCGGTTTTCCTTGTCTCCAGTGCTGTTGAACAATAAAAATGTTAGTTATGAGTGTCGCTTTATGTTATCGTGATTGTCACTGTCGTTGCATTCATTGCAATTTTTGTGGTCTGATTTACAAAATGAAAGTTTAAGGTCATTAGAAATTCTCTTTAATTTTTTGAGATTCATCGCAACTGCAAACATTTTTTTAAAGGCAGCTGGATTGTCTGTCTATTCTGTAAAATATTGCATTTTCAGGAAAACAATGAAAATCTTTGTAAAAGCCACATCAAGCAAATATTTAAGAACTTATGGTATTACTTCCAAAGCTATTGCATAAAATGCAAACAATATGTTTACTCAAATCCATCATGATCCAATTTTTGAAGTAAAATCCACCGGAATTTAATTTATATAAACTTGATTTGCTTTTCATTTTACAGCAACTGTGAGCATCTCCATATTTATTTCATTAACCAAACAAAAGAATTTTTTTTTAGAAAAGCAAATGCGCTCGGTTCATTACGTCCGTCTTTCAGATTCTTTCCAACTATTTCTCATTTTGCTGCTACATTTTTTTTAATTCCTTAAATTGCAAATACCACTAAACTTACATTGCAGTCCTTTTATTACATCTCTGACTGCAAAAATTCTCATAGCTTTTTTCATCACAATGAAAAGTTTCCTTCATTTATTTTCTGTTTGTTTATTTGAACAGGAATAAAAACAGGATTTAAAAAATTGTGAGTTGAATTTTTGTGTACACAAAAATTGATAAACAAAAAAAGCTACATTTAAAGTGAATGGTGGAGAAAGGATGCATAAATATTGAGAATTTTTTTGAACTGAAATTTTTTCTCAGCTAGTTCAATTCAGTGAAGCTTTCAAGCGGAAGTTATGATATGGTGCTTTATACATGCTGATGGTAGTGCCGAAACTTTTTACCAAAATCACTGGGGATCTTTAAAGCGTGTGAAAACAATATTTGACGGCTGATTAAATTTTAACAGTTAAGGCAATAAAACAATGTGGCAAACTGTTAATATTCCTGTAAATTAGACAGTCTTAATCATCCTTCCAGAAGAAGCTCTCGTGTTTAAAACACGAATTATTGAATTATTTAATTTTATGTTGAAAAAAAACTCAAAAAGATGTGCATAAATTTGACTCAAGCAGATTTCAATTACATTGTGCTGATAACCAAATAAAATAAATGAAACATAATAAGATGTAAAGGAAAGGAATAATTAAACTCAGTACCTGAGTTGAATTTTTAATTCGTTTTCTTTACTTTTCTCTCCCTTTTTGAGGGCTTGAAATTTTTTTTTATTCTATGAAAAATGAGAGTAAAGGTTAAGCAAACAAGACCCGACCACAGTCAAATTTTTTGGTTCACGACTTTCTCGTTGAAAATTAATTGCAATTAATTAATTTGTGCCGAGAAAAAGCTTTTAATTTCTTATAAATGAATTTTTAAAATCTATTAAGGCTTCCAAAATCAATTTTATCAGGAAGAAGCAAGCAACATCTGTTGCTGAAATGCCCTGAATCTTTTGAAAAATTATGCTATGAAAATTAATTGGAATATCTCATTAGCCAAATGGTCTAAAGCTCAGAAATTTAACGGTGAATGATTTTTACAAGTAAAATTAAATATTAAAAGATTTTGTGACTTTTTTTGGGTTCCAATGATAAACAGAAACAAAAATTCTAGGTTTTACTCCTATAATCTGAAGTCAATGAACAGACTTCTTGATTAATGTGTATGAAGAAAAGTTCTTTAAAGTTCAACGACGCTTGAACAGCCAACGAAAAAAAATGAGAAAATCAGTCTTTTAAAATTAAAAGAATTGATTCTGTTACAATTTTCGCAGCAATTTCAATATTTTAAAGTGCTCTGTCTGACTCAATACGAATGCATAAAAGTTATTCATCATTATTGACGTTGAAATAATTTCATCACTCGATAAAGCACTTTGTTTAATGAAATTCAAATAAAAATCAGCAGGAAATGTCCGAAAGACATTAATTTTCTATACGACTTCAATTTCCTCATTAAAATTACAACATTAAAAACTTTTCAACGCTTGTGGTAGATGAAAGATTTATTGATGTAATAAAGTTAAAGAAAAGTTTATTTTGAAAAGGGTTTGTTTACATATGACGTATAACAATTAAGGGTGAGGGGTGCTTGAAGCTATATGACACTTCATTCTATAGAAAATAATATGAAGTTGCAGAAAAGGGTACAGGACAAGTTAATAACTTTAATATGAGTATAAAGATATAAATTATGATTTTTTTTTTAAGATTCTCAAAGTTCTGCCTGTAAGATATGCAATAAAAGGAAAATGTTCTATGGATTTGATGTCTAAGAGACAGCACTGATTGGGAATGCGCCACAGAAACTTGAAAACGCTGTATGGTTGAAAAAATCAAATTTTATGGTAATCATTTGTAAATGACCCTAGATTGTCTGTGGAATATTTAATGATATTCAACAATTTTAATAGTGTGAACGAAAAGTTGAAGACTTGCAGACCAACATTTTTCCAAATTTAAAAAGTGAATCATTTAAATGAAAGCTATTCCTGTCACAGACTGACTTCATTCTGTTCCATAAAATTTCTTGTAAAATCATTCAATTGGAATAAACAAGAACACATGCTTGATAAGCATTTAAATAAAATTCCTCATCATATTGATGAAAACGAAATTTTGATTATTTTCAATTCCAATACTTATTTGTGTCTGACAAGTAAATTTTCTCTTTTCATCATGCAATTTCATCATCTGTCTTCTCATTCTCATATTTCAAAAGTTCTTCTTTCAAACAAGACTCTATGCATATCAATTTAAAACGCTTCAAGTTAAACACAACAAGCAACATGTAAAATATGAATAAATAAATAAAAATTAAAATCTCTTCTTATTTAAATTGTTTGTGAATTATTGTGACAGTTGCTGTCTCTTATTTTATTTTTATGATTCTATTTATGTTTATTGATTTTCATAATTTTGTACTTGTGTAAATATCTTGGGGAAAATGACTGCAAATCGATGCTGTGAAAGAAATGGAATATTACACGATGTTCATTGAATAAGAATTGTGTAATTTGCTTTTCATTTGTCCCAAGCTGTTATTACAAATGAGAAGCAATTGGGACAAAAATTTCAAATATAATTTGATACCTTGGGAAAAATGAATGCTTATTTAATGATAATCGCGCACTTACTTTACTATCTAGGAGTAAAAAATTATATCCAAAAACTTTTAAATTTTTTTTTAATTCTTGGATAAATTTGAAATTTAGGGGCTGTTACAGATATAAAAAGAACTGCTTTGATAACCTAAAACCACATAAACTGGTCAAAAAAAATATTATATCCATCTGTGAAAATTTGCCTTCTGAGAATCTTATTAAAAATTCATCAACTGCTGTACGCCTCCTAAGAGCCATATTCTTTTAATACATCCAAAAAAATAATTTTCTTTTATTTTAAAGCTTTCATGAGGATTGAGAAAAATGAAGCGAAAAATTCAATTAAAATATAAGCCATTTTTTGCATAAAACGGAACAGAAAAACAAAATCAGATACACAAAGACGACCCAAAACATTCTATTATCAAATCTGAAGGAAAATGGAACAAGTAAAGTTCTTTTGACAGCATCAAATATCTTTAAAAAAAGATAAAACAAGAAGATTTATTTTCATTCCTCATAGTGCTTATGTAAATTTTGTCTAGATCACATTTACCACCTTCGTCATATAACGGAAAAAAATCTAAAGAATGAAATCAAAGCTAAATATTTTTCCGTCTTCAATGTCTTCGAAAAGGAATTGACGCCTTCGCAACAGACTTTATTTTTAACCTTTTTATAATCTTTTCATATTTTTGACAACGAGAGGGGTTTTAAAAGAATAAAAGAATGAATATGTCTTTAAAGAATGGGGATATAAGAGCTTTTTTTATTTTCAAACGCCCACCTTATTTTCATGAATCTGGTATGAAATGCTCGAAGGTAAGCTGAAGTGCATTTTTCTATAGAGAAGCATAATCTCCGATAATATCAGTATTTTATGAAATCGATTGTTTTTATTATCTCAGATCATATTTTAAATTTATATCCTATCATTGGATTACTGTACTGCAATATCATCGGATTTTTTTAAGTTCACGAGGAACTTATTAAGGTAAGTTGTAAACTTTAAGAAAGTGAAAATTTCAGGTTGAATTTTGGAAGTATTTTAAACAAAATTGAATTTCCATTCTATTTATTTTGAGAATTTTCTAGCTTTAACACTGAAGTCAACAATTTGAGGTACTGCATAAGTTTTTAATACAAATCAAAATTGATTTACCGAAAAAAAATCCCATTTATCCCATATATCCCAAAAATATTCAAAATAATCCCTGAGCCTGTATGCATTAGAATTGAGATATCCAATCATATCCTAAAATTACACGTCCAATGCACTAAGGATACGTTGGGATATCTTTATTATCGTGCATAAATGCTCAGGAATTTTTTTGAATATTTTTGGGATATGTGAGATAAATATGATATTTGGGATGGTTTCCACGCCTTGCTTGAAATGCTTGTCATTAATAAATCGTCAGTTTATCAGGTTTGAAACTTTAATATATTTAATAAAATCAAGGTTAATATAATGTAATATTTATCAAGGATTTTTCGTTATTGACGTAACAAAAATTCTCTGCGTAAATTAATCTTCAATCATATAATTTTATGCCAATAACATGAGGAGTAAAACAGTTGTCTTGCTGTGATAATTCTGCAAATGACTTTTATGTAATAAATATGAGTCACAAGTATGCATGTCATTTGGATTGATATGGCATTATTAAGGATTTTCAATTTTTGTATTTCATTGAAATACACAAAAGCTAATGTATGCAGAATATTCCTTGAAATTCTAAATCATATCAATATCAGTAAAAGCATTTTTTGCATTCTTAATCATGAAAATAATCAAAGAATCCTCTAGCAGATGTATAATCTTTAATACTCTTAAAAAAATCTTCATGGAAATACAAAAAAAAATCATCTACGTTTTAAAGTAAAGCAAGCTAGCAACAGGTTGTTGAAAGAAATTTTGTTCTGTCTCAGTTCATAAAAATGCGCATCGAATTGGATTTTGTTTTCTCTCTTCGTGAAAAAATGTTTATTCCTCAAATGGCTTTTGCTTTTTTAAGGAAATATTTCTGATGTGCATTTTTTGACATGAAAATATCTTTTTACATCTCATGCATAATTCAAAATTTTTTGTGTGCTAGAATAATTTTCTCGTTACTGAGTAGTATCATGCAGTTTCATCATGAGTAACACAAAATTCCATCAGCATAAGTCAATTGCGAAAAGTTTATGTCATTAAAAAAGTTTTTTGTAGTTGCGAATTGCTTGTTTTGCATGAGCGTATGCTGATTTTGATCAAGTTGAATGAAAATTTTAAAACTAGCTTTTTATCCATTTCTGAAATTTCAATATCCTCTAAAACAACAAAAACGACTGCAACAACCTTGTTTCAATTGACAGGTGAGTCAGCAACATGACAAAGTTAGCAAACAGAATGCAAAAAAAATTTAATTAAATTTGTATTGTCATTGAAGTTCATCTTTGGAGGATTTGCTGAAAATTGGTTTTTATTTAAGCTATTTATTGTATTGAATTTTTCAATTTAGGATTGAGTTCAGATAAATAAAGTTCGAATAATTTAGAGACATTAAGCAACTGACAAAAAAGTCAAGATATCGAGGGCACATATTTACTTTCGGATTTTAGTAAGCTCTATGTACTCGATGAGAAAATATTTTCTTTCAAGAACCCCACAGCATGAGATCCAAATTTAATTTTCAACTGAACCAAAAATATTAGAGCCATTTATATGCTTGAAGAGAAATTCAAATTTAATTTTATAAAAAAAAACCAAAATCCCTTCTCAACATCACCCTCTTATAAAAAAAAAATGTTTCTTACCAAAAATTAAAATATTGATTTTGTCAAGGCATAAGCGTCAATTTTATACAAAAAATAGCCAAAAATCCATAAATAAAATTTCTTTTGAAATCTTTTCAATAAGCAAATTACCTTTCTAAAATTTTCTTCTCACAACTTTAAGGTTTATTGTTCAATAAACCTTAGCGTCACGTTTCTTTAATATAAAGAATAAGAGCAGCATTTGTACTGAATCAGTTCCAATTCTTGAGAAAAATGTTGGTTTCTTTTCTATCCCTTCTGTTTGTGGAGAAAATTCAAATTTAATAAAAAAAAGCTGAAACATGCAAGAAAGGCATCAGATGCTCTTTCTTTCACCTTTAATACTTTACCATGTCTGGAAAGACGAAAAAGTTTTTTTTTTGTGGACTTTTATGGACTTTTTTTTAAAGAAAAATGATTTCCATTTCCTGAATTTTAAATTTTTTTTCTTCATCTGTAAAGATGACATGGAGTTTTCAAGGGTGAAGAGATGTCAAGGAACTGAAAAAGGTAATTTTAAAAGTTTTATAAAAAAGGAATGTGATGATGGAAAAGTTTTTTTTAACTTTTTGTCACAAAGAGAAAATTTTAAGGAGTGTTGAACTGATGATTGGGGTTGATGAAGATAGAATGTTGGATGAGATAATCTAATTATAAAATAAGTAATCTATTAAGCTCATACAATCTAAGGAAACTTCAACATCATAAATTAATTCAAATCAGCACCATATTCTCACAATTAATTAAAGAAATTTAATAATTTACACATGTCGTCTGAATTTTCACACCAACATAAATTCATACTGCAAAAATCAATTCTAATCAAATTATGCTATTAATTTACATTTCCAACACATGTGGCATCGTACACATGTCATCAATTTTAATTACATAATTTGTCATGCAATACCATTCTTAGGATTAACCCGTTAATTACGGAATTTTTTTGGGACATTAGAGTGCATTTATTTGATGAATTGCAGTATAAAAATAAGTTTGACGAAGAGTTTGGCTCAAATTAATGCACAGATTTAATAGAATTAACAAATTATTTCCGTAACATATATGTTACGCTAGGATTTTGCAAGCAAAAATTTTTTTCTTCCAAAAATTTTAATTCTTTTATTTTACCTCTCTCCTTATCTTTTGTCAGTAATGCAATATTTTATTATTAATTATATATTATTTAACATAATTAGAGTCCAATTTAAATGCTCTAATGCATATAAAAACGAAAAAAACTCAAATTTATTTACACTTTTATTTTATGTCATATCTTTAAAATGAGACATTTTTCAGCGTTCGGACCTCACCAACTCGTTATTTTCATTTTATTTTTTTAACCAATGCAGTTTAAAACACCCGAAATCAGTCTAAATCATAAAAAAATCACTTTAAAATTTTCTCTTAATTTTTTAATGTAAATTTTTTCAATTATCAAAAAATCCCCTTTGAAGCACTCTTTTTAATAATTTTACCACTGAAAACTTTATTCTTATCATAAGGAAGCTATGCACAAAATGATTTGGCTTACTTCATAGCCAAATTAATTTAAATAATTAAACTACATTTTTAATCCGAAACGCTAAAATATTTGCAAAAAACTAGCGTTACACATATGTAACGGGCAATTTATATCGTATTTTCCTAGCGTTACATATATGTTACATTTATTATCGTCACATAGTTAATGTATTTAACTATGCTTTACCTTTATTAAAGAGTTTTTAACTATAATTATAAATGATTTACTTTATAAATCTATCCAGTTCTGATCAAAAATGAGTCAGAAAATATGAAAATTTTGAGTTTCAAAATGTCTAAATTTTCCATGTAAAAGAAAAGTTTAATTATCTTCTCCATTTTACATAATTAAGCATCATGAAATGTTAAAGAAGGTACTTGATCTAGCCATAAATGAAAATCATTAGTCAGATTCAATGTAAGATCAATTAAAGCAGAGAATTTTACGAAAAAGTTGGCGTAACATATATGTTACGCTAGTAAAGAACGGGTTAATTTATGTTTAACATGTTATCGATATGTTGGATATTCATTGAAATAAATTCGACAATACTCTGTTGATATGAATGCATATTAAGAATATGTAAACGATTTTAAAATCAATTTGGTTTTAATTTGATTTATTATGTTACATATTGCCTCATTAATTTATACATTCCTGAAATTAAGGTCTCTAGCAATTTGAAAATTTTAATTAATATTACTTCAGAAAAACTGTTTTTAATGATTTTAGGGAAGTGATTTTGAATATTGAAAACTTTTTTATGATAATTTGTATTGATAAGACTCAATTGATTAATAATTTTATAAGTATGAAAACACATGCAGCTGTAATAGCAAATGAATTTAAACGAGAAAGTTTTATGTGAAAAAACTTACAACTTCGTGATTTTAAACACATTTGCTCAACCAACTATGTAATTATATGTGCGATATTCTGTCTTCAGCAGTTAAATTGCAAAAGCAACAACATAATTTGCATTTAAATTGCTGTGAAGCGCTATCGTTGGCGCATTCAGAGAGAAACCTTAAATTGCTAAAAAATTCAAAGAATGGAAAGAGATATCAAACTGCAATTTTTCACAATTTATGGACCATTAACTGGACCACAAAATTCACAGTCCAAATATAACATCAATCCGATACATATGAGCACTTTCCACACCATAACCAAGGTGGAAGACAGAAAAAGTTATTGAAATGTAAATATTTCCTACTCCTTCGTATGACCCAAATTTTAAATATATTCTGAATGCATCTTTTATATTCATGCATCTCAATTAGGGTTTCTGAAGCCGTTAACGAAAAACGGAAAACGGCCGTTAACGGTACAAAAATTGAAAACGGAAAACGACCGTTTTTCATTCCGTTTTTCCGTTTTCTCATAGTTCATACAATGAAATTTTTAAAAAAAATTCTGTTTATTTCCTTTAAAAATTATTCTCAAAAACAGTTAAAAGTTTCTGCAATTGAGATTTATTATTATGGATTGCCTGGAAAATTTGAAAATCTCATTTCAAGTAGTATATTAGAATCAGAAATGTAATCATAGTTGCGAGTCCAGAAAATCTTCAAAAACTTTATGATGCTTTGTTGTGTATTAAGCCGACATCTACAGATGTTGAGCGAATATTTTCAATCTGCAATAATTTTTGCACAAAGATTCGTTCAAGGCTGGCTGATGCATCACTAAATGCTCTTGTTTTTCTTAAGTTTTATTATAATAAAATGAATAAACAGTTATAATAAATGTAAATAGAAATCTACATATTATCTATATGGGCAATTCCACGGATGAGTTGCATTTCGAAAAAAATAAATTTTTGATCCATGTTCTTTAAAAATTTGATTGCTTCAAAAATAAACTTTAATTAAGCTTACAGTTTTTAAAACGAGTTAAAGATCTTCATTGACTATTAAACTTTTAAAAACAAGGTTCTAATCAAACAAATTATTGTTAATTAAAGTAAAAATTGGTTTTTTAAAAATTATTTCCTCACGGATTTGGCTTAAGCGTTGGTATATTACTTTATTATTTTTCTGTCTATCGAGTGTCTTTCAAGTCAATTTAAGTATGCAGAATCATAGAAGAGGATAGAAAGAACGGTTAATAAAGACAACATTAATAGTTGTAAAGACATCTTAAAGTGGTAAATTTCTGCTTTCATATTCAGAATTCAACATTGTGTAATATACCAACGCTCACAAAAATCCAAATATTTCATTAATTAAGGCATGACAAGATACATAAGTTTGTGAAAAAATTGCAGCTGCAAAGTTCTCTAATTAAGAGAAAATTCGATTCAAAGATGAATATTTTGGAAAAATCAATCCGTGGAATTGCCCATATAGCACAGCAATTCTTTATCTTTTGAGGAATATTTCATTTATATTTGGTTATTTAAAAAACTTAAAACGGTCCGTTAACGGCCGTTATTGAAAATAAAAAACGGAAAACGGCCGTTTTCGAAAATGCCGTTTTTCAGAAACCCTAATCTCAATTCACTTCTGTTTAATTTCCATAAAACTTTTCATTTGAAATTGAAATCTTTTCATGCTGTTGATTATTATTTTTGTATTTATATGCATTCTTTAAACATTGGCTTTAAGTTCTCGTTATATATTCAAAACTTCTCATGTGAGAATTCTCAAGCGTTGAATGCATTCAAAGATTAGTATTATTTATTTTTTGTCAGAAAAATATTTGCATTTAGTTTATTTTTTATTGCATAAAATCTTAAGAAATAAAACTAGTTGCATATTTTAAAATAATTGTTATGAATATTTCAATAAATTTAGAATTCTATCTTGCAAGTTATGCTTGATGTTAATGCTTTCAGGTATTCATGAAATTCCAGACTAACGTCACGTTAAAAATTGTCAGTTACAGAAGCTTTACCGATTTTTTTTAAATATTTTGAATCTTTTTTAACCGTTGGAAAAAAACTTTATTCAACATAATTCGAAGCTTTTAACTGTTTAGTTCTTTAAAATAAATAATCTTTGACATATTTTTAATGTTTTTGAACTAAAAATGCTTAAGTAAATGCAAGAATTGGTGATTTTAAAAATTTTCAGAACAAAAATATCAAAAGTAAACAAAAATTGTAAATGTGTTAGTGAATTTTTTCACGAATTATAAATTTGTTAATTAATTCTTAATTGAAGCTCTTTTTTCTAATGTAAACTATTTAATAGTGATGGAACATAATTAAGATTATGTTAATTTTGTTAAATCATTGTTTAAAGAACCTTAAATCATTGATTTTAATTTTAAGTTTTTTGATTTGTTTACATTTTTCTTAACGATCAATAAAAATTCAAATTTTCGTCTCAAATTTCGAAGTTTTCGACATTAATTTCGAAGACATTTCGAATTTTTTCGAATATAAGGTGGCGTAAGTCTGGTGTGAATATAATAAACACACTTTTATCAAAAAGACTAAAACCAAAAAGTTAAAAATAAAATAAGATCACACTTTTAGCGAATCAAAATTTTAAAATTTTCTTTTGACAATTAGAAATGTAACATAAATTTTTAGCGCATTTTTGAAAACTTGTTTTCGAAAAGGGAGCTCAATAATACACTTTGTTCGTTCGTTCGTTCGTTCGGGCAAGCATAAAAACTTTGCAACCAGACATCGTAGAGAGCTCGGATTTGTTTTATTAGCTCCGTTACTATTGTTTATTGTCCGATCGAACAGTTAAAAGTCTTCAAGCAGTGTATTTATGCTATAATTAATGAGTTTTTGTTTTGTTTTCAGTGTAACCTGCTCAAATTTTGTTTTACCTCTATAAATTCAAATTTACCTCTATAATTTCAAATTTTTTCTAGCCGTTGTAAAATTTCAAATTTTAAAAAACCGTTAAATGATAAACTTTTTCTATATGGAAATTCATTGCAGCAAATTATTAATTATAATCAAATACTGATCGCATCAGACTAACGCCACCTTGAAAAATGACCGTTATTGAAGAAAAAATTTGAACTTGAAAAAAAAATTGGATTAGAAAAAGTCAAAAACAATTTGACAGTTGAGATTTAAAAAATTAAAAACCGTTAAACTAGAAATAAGATTTTATTTAAATTTTGAAGCGTAAGCTTGCTTTCTATGTTAAAAGCTTATTAGGACCAATTTAATGTAATTAAAAGCAATTTAAAGTTTTATTATACTCTGTTTAAAAAAGATATTTTTTTGTTTGTTTAAATTTTTCATAACGGTCAGTAAAAATTCAAATTTTCGTCTCAAATTTCGAAGTTTTCGAAATTAATTTCGAAGACATTTCGAATTTTTTCGAAAATAAGGTGGCGGTAGTCTGTGAAATTCCTTAAATAAATGAAGAACATTCAGGCGCGTAGCCAGGATGGTATTTTCCCTCCTTAAAACGTTTTGAACTGCAGCAAGAGCACGGCATAAAACGCTTAAAAGGGGCACAATACCCTCCTGACTACGCGCCTGAGAACATTTTTTAAATAAGAATTTGTTGTCTTGTTGGTACAAACAAGGAAAAATAGTTGTTTTTTCGAGACACGTGATACAAAGAAAAATTGATTCTAATCATTTATCTGTTTTGCACCTTTAAGACGTGACTCCTTTATTTCTTTGTTTAACAATATATGCAACCTTCAAGCTACATTCCTAAATGATTATGCGGCCTGAATATTATTCTTGTCTCTTGTTATTCTTATTTAAATGTTCATTAAATAAAAAGCTTTCTTGTTGGATATCTTGAATTAATTCATTATTTTCACTTTTTCTTCTTCTGCTTCATTTGAATAAATTTAAATTAATTATTCTTTCCTTAATTTAAAATGCATTTTCCATTATTGGAATGCAAACGGAAGTTCTTGTCTTGTTTAAACAGCTTTTATAACACACAACAGCTGCAAGACTTGATAAATTAAAACTTTTTTCCACCATTGAGTTAACGAAGAATAAATTAACGAAACCTCATCCTTTCAATTGAAAATTTTTCATCGATAAAAGTCAATTAAAAAGTTTGGGATTGAACTTCATTAGTGCCATCAATAAACTAGTGCGAGTCGGATAAAAATTACTTTGATTAAGTTTGATTTTATAAATCATTTTCATCCTTACCATTTTAATTAAAACAAAATTTGTATTAATTTAAACGACTTTTAATTAAACTGTAAACTATACGTTTGATGTGAAGTATCTGAATTCAATAATTATAATTTTAAATCAAATCGATCAGATCCAAAAAAATTTGATTACTTGGCAAACAAAAAAAAATCCAATTATTTTTCCTGTTATGGCAGAACTTGATTTTAAAATTTATCTGAATGAGCTTGCTTAAAACAAATATGATTCTCATAACAGAATGCAATGAAGCTCATTACGTAATAACTTTAATGAAGCTATAAATGTCACTTCCAGTTTATTTATCCGCTTAAATTAAATGTGACGCAGTCCTCATGATGAAGGTATGGTTACTAAAATGTCTACTTAGGAGAAATAGAGTGACATTTTTTTACAAAAACCACTAAGAAGCCGTAAAATTTATGAAGCTTTTATGAGTTTTCGCAGAGCCTACAAGTAAAACCCGAGCAGCAATATTTTATGCAAGACTTCCGCAGATTATAATCTTTTAAAAACGAAGATTATAATCATTGTTTGGGATTATTTAATGATTAAAATCTGCAAGAGCCTTGATTTTATGTGACTGTGTGGCTGAAAGTCACTGAAAATTATCGCAGACCAAAATATGTGCTTACAATCTTGGATGTCATTCTTCAAAACGCTTGCAAAAATCCTATTTTATTTTGTGCTTCTCGGGATGTGAAACGTTACTCAAGAAGCTTATTAAATTTTAAAGTATTTCGTAACTTGATCCCAAACAATATATTTTTTGTTCTGAAAATAATATGCACATGATGCTAAACAACTCATAACCCAGCATGTTCAAGAAATAAACTACGGTAAAGGCAACAATAACTTTGCAAGTTTCCTTTTATGTGAGGAAATTTATTCGCCATTTCCATAAGTGCATTTGAAAAGAATAAAAAATATATATTTTCATAAAATTGTGGAACTAAGTACCATAAGAAAGTTATTTCTCATAAGGAAAAGGAAATTTAGTATTCAAAAACGATGATAAATTTAAAGTAGCTCCGACATTTTTTTTTTCATTAGAAGCGTATGAACCAAAACATATGGAAAAATCTTACAAAAAGATTTCATGAAAAGAGCTCCTTTTAAGCAACTACTAGAGATCCCTTTGCACGACTAAAAGATTTTATCTGAATAAGAAATTTCATAATCAATTTTTCATTATTTTGAAATAAATTATTTGTGGAACAATTTTATTGCTGAATCGAAAAGTCAGGATTTTTTATGAAAATGATTATTTTTTCAAGGAGTATTAAGGAAGTGATACTTTTATAATCATTGGAGCTTTTCTTAATTTAATTGCCGTTTGCGTTGGGTCGTCCTTATTAATCCAGTCCTGTTTACTATATGTTGCTTTCTTTGTGCATGTTGATTTCAGGAATGGTTGGTTGCAAACCTTACCATCCCTAGCCTGAATGTGGGGCTGTCACTCTACAGGCGAGGTGGTTTGGATAGGCTTTTAATCTATCCTTTAAAGTACTTATTAAGTGTTATCAATAGATACCACGAAACGAATGCACTTGACATTTAATGAGCTTTCCCAAGACTTCGGCTTTCCCAATCCCTCCCCTTTGCCAGAGAGAATATCATTACTGGGACAGAAATACAAGTCTTTACACCGCCCTTGGTTAGAATTCGCAAGGGAAAAGACGCCCTAGAGCTCCAAAAGCTACCTGGCGCAGAACAGTGATGAAAGAATGTCAGCTTAATGTGCAGACAGAGAAGTTGTACAAACTAGGTGACAGAGCCGGCAACAGAGTCAGATGGAAAGTCTTTTGTTGTAACCTAAGCTCCATATAGGAACAAAGTTACAGCAAGTAAGTAAGTTAAATTTATTACAAAATTCTGAGTTTACAGAAAGTTAAATGGATTTATTATATAAGGTAGCACTCTTTGCACTCGTCTTATTAGTTCCAATATTTGAACTTCATAGCTGCTAAAGTTTGTTAAAATCATGTATGTGGTAAAAGCTAAAAGTTTCACTTTTTAAGCATAAATTTAAAAATATTTGTTAAGTTTCCAAGTTCAAACGGAAATGGAATCGATTTTCATGACTTCTGAAACATAAGTTTCGTTCGAAGAAGTAAAAAGTTACAGATTTATGGTTAGTTAAGAGAGCATAGAAATATTATCAGCAACCAAGGTAGCACAACACAGAAAGTCCATTTTATTTTATTGCTGTGATTTATTGTTGATTTAGAAACATTTTTCTTATTTGAAAACAAGTCAAAAAAAATTTTCAGCTTGACTCCACAGAAATCAAAGCTCTTAAATAAAACATGGAAGTTCACAAAGTCTTAGACCTTCATTACTCTTCTAAAAGCTTAACGTCACTTCTGTAAAGTTACTTTAGAATTCTATTTGATGGGATCGTAAATTTTGGAAGTAAATATCCTTTGATTCTGCTCTTGATAAGAATGCTTTCTTCCAATTTGTCTTGTAATGATTTTGCATATGAATTTGCATACAGTGCGATTTTATCAAGTACATCCCATCATGGTATGAAAATTTACTTCCACAATTTCTATTCTAATAGAAATTCAAAAATCATGAATAAATAAATTTGAATTTTTTGCTTTCAAGATATTTCCGTACTTGATTTTTGAAACTTACTTATATGATATAATGGATGCAATTCAAATCTTTTAGATGCTCAAAAGAAGTTTTATCATTTTCTAGCAGCAAAAAAATTCAACTTCCAAAATCTCTACGGTAGCACTTTTTAGTCTATCTGAAAACCGACATTTAAGCACAATGTGCTACCATATCAATAGTTTTGAAAAACCGCAAAATGCATTCGAATTTTATAAGCTTCCAAAAGTTATAATTAGTATTCAGTTTATAGATATCAGCTGTGAACAATTTTAATTTTATCACAAACTTTGATGCAATTAAAATAAATTGTAATCCAATTTTGTAAAGTACCAAGCATTAATATTGTACACACATTACGTATGCTCTTATACACTAACAGCATAAAAACAGACAGCAATATTTTATGCTCACTGACCTGAATGAAAAGCAAACAAGTCTGGAAGCAAGCGTAACATGGAGTCGAGTTCATCAAAAAGGAATAAAACTTTTTCATTCCTAAAGCTTTTTTTTGCGTTTGTTCTGTCTGTGTCATGATAGAATTTCATTATTACAATTACCAATGGGTTCTTTTCGCTTTTTGATTATGGTAATAACATGAGTTTGTATAGGATTTGTAATTCGTTCTTTCCTAAAGAAAGGAAAGGTTCAAAGAAAATGAGCAAGTAATTTATGGCAGAAAAAATTGGTAAATGAATTCGTGACGAAAAATAATAAGCTAATGTGATATTGCTCAAATTAATTCTAGTAAGAACTTGTCCTGAAGGGAATGTTTGATATTTTTATGAGCTTAATGAATAAATTTGGGGATTATATTATGGAATTTTTTACTTGTATTACTCATATGTAAGGAATGTTCTGGAAAGGAATATTTACTACAATCTTCAAAAATCAAAATTTGAATAGAAATTATACACAGCATTTCTCAAATGGCACCAATTAATTGATCAGAATTTTTTTCGGATTTAAATCGAAACCAGCACTATGCCAGAATCACACAAGCTTGGCGCCAGATTGCTATTCGATTAACCGACTTGTGCATTTCGGGTTAACTTTGTCTAAAGTTGTCGATTGAATAGGATCAAAAAATTAATTCAAAATCGAAATCACTGGTTGAGTGCAGAGTTGGATAAGTGCCGGGTGGCGACCTCCAAACGAGCTGGTTCCAACTCTGGTTAGGTGTATCGCGATCCAACAAATTCTCAGTCATTGACATAAAAAATTTATTTTTTTTTTTCATTTACATATGTCACTAGAATTTCCCTTGTTTTAATATTGGCATTAATAATATGCTCCTTGCGATCCTTAAAAGAAACAAATGAAATTTAGGACAATAAAATCTTTATATTTGTGCCCAGAATTTTCTTCTTGTTATCATAATTTATAGATGTAACGTTTGTGTATTTTTCGATTCGCTAATTAATGTTGAAAGGTATTTAATCTTTAATTAATGGCACAATTTCGTGACCTTTTTATAATTACCTTTCATTCGTAGAGTTCAAATATAAATAAAAAGAAAAGAAAGTTATCGTTAAAATCTTATAAAACTTGAAAATCGTAACTAAGTTAAATTTATTGATAATAATTAAATCTCATGGTAATTTTGTATAATAATGACAATGCAGTAGATTTTATAATCAAGAAAATCTTAATCCAGCTTATATTTTACTCAAAGAATCAGACATTTTTATATTGATTATCGCATCAACACTTTAAAGTGACATGTTCCAGACATGCTTTCTAATAAAAAAAAGAAAAAATTACAATAAGCATATATCAAGCACATAAGTATAAGAAATTTTCTCACATTGATAATCAACATTGCATGATGAAATGTAATTTTTTTTTTCTTTCTTCAATTCACGTGAATTGAGATATGCCATTTATACACCCTGGAAAAACTGATGACTGTAATCGAATACCTTGGAATAAATTATTTAGAATGAATGAAAAAATGTGGGAAATTCAACACGCTCAATTGACATACATTAAAATTATTTTTTAAATTTGTCATTGTTACTAATGATGTTCAACATTATATCCTGTCTACTTGCTCATATTTACTATAATAAATTTTCATTATCGATTCTTCCTTTCTATAATTTTCAACTTTACTTCCTCATTTCATGCTCCTCCATGTCATTAGAATAAATTTCCGCGTTTGATTGTCACATCACCCATTATTATTCATATCATCGACAGCCGTCAATAATCAACTGTCATAAAGTAATCAAAAAAAAAAAATCTCTTTTTCGTTGTCAAGTTCATGAGACTGCATGATTTACGTGATTTTCTTTTTATTTTGTTCTGAATTTTTTATTTGCACATCCTGCCTTGATTCTCAAAGCATATAAGCTCAACTCATTATGAATATTTTATGAGAAAATAAAAAAGTTCTGATTGGAGATATCTTTTTGTTGACGGATCTGATGGTATTTGTATCGTAGAAGGTGACATTGAGGAATGACATGCCAATGTGGGGAAGAAGAACAATTGTCAATTTATTTAGTATTTTTCCGTATGATTTTGAGAATATTTATCATAACATTTTATTGAGAATGTAAGTCTCTTGTGAGTGTTGGATAAAGGTAACAAGTAACTTGCCGTAACGCCTTTTAGAGATTAAAATTGATTGTGTGTTGACTATGGATTAATATTGATCTACAAACTAAGGAATTACTCAATATTGGAGCCAATATGAGTTCTATTTCGGTCCTTATACAATTAACCTAAATTGATTCAATTACAATAAAAATTTGTTGAACACTTTACAAAATTATCTTCCTTAGATATCAATTCATTATTTATTAATTTTTCAATAACTCAACTTGTTGATTCATGTTTAATAAAAATTCTACGATAAAAAAATATATTCCTCAGTTGATTCAAATGCAGAACTTGTCATGCAATGTCAAATGTATTACAGTCAATTTAATTCAAATACATCATTACGTGATGATATGCTATAACGAGTTAATGGAAATTGAACAGTATAATTGGGAACGGAAGTAAAATGAAGGGAAAAAAATCATTGAAAAACTTTTTCTTCACGAATGAAACTTTTCTCATCCTGAGTGCTTCATGATGATAAATAACTCACATAAAATTTTATTTTCAGCTGGCATGTGTTAGAAAATTATCTAATGTTACAGGTTTTATGATAAATTTTCAGGTTTTCATGAAGAAGTCATAAATAAAAGCCTTTAAATTTCTTAGAGAAACAAAATGAATTGAGTAATTTTAATGCTTTTACTTGCGTACGATTTATTGTGATAAATGTAAGAGTCGTTTATAAATGTTCATACTCTCAATTTTCTTTTGTTTCAGCTTGTCAAAAAAGTTGGATTCTCATCTGAGATTAAAATCCTTGATCATCGCATGTACAACATCGCCAAATCGTTAAGGTTAAATAATTGAATTCAAAAAAAAAAAAAAACATAAGTAAAAAGGTTTAAAATTGTTTGATTCTGCTGGAAAAAACCCGAATGGCACAAGTCTGTTAATCGATCAGAAATCAGGCACTAAGCTGGTGTGACTCTGGCATAGTGCTGGATTTAAATCGAAGCTAGCATCATGCCAGAGCCATCCAGGCTGGGCGCTGGATTTTTATTTGATTAACCGACTTGTGCCATTCGGGAAATGGATTGAAATCTAAATTTAACCGTTTTCGGCTAACGCAATCAAAAAGCCTTAAGGCACACTTAAAAAAGACGATTGTTTTTGAATGTTTTAAAAATAACTTGTGTATATCCAAAACTTATTAAACAATATACCTTTCTATAAATAAAAACTCAGTATAGTTCTTGATTTACTTTAATCGGAAATTGTTTTGGCATAATTAAGAAGCCCACTTTCAAATAGTGAAACAGTTCTATAATTAGGGTGACCATCTAATTTTTATGAAAATACAGGACATTTGATAAATTTCCTAAAACATACAGGACACAAAGGAAGACTTAAAAATTAACGGAAATTTTCGTGAAAAAAAAACAAGACCTGGAACAAAATTTTCAAATTTATACAGGACAGGGTTTTGAAATATAGGACTGTCCGTTGTAAAACTACGCAGATGGTCACCCTATCTATAATCCACTAAAATAATAATATTAATAAATACCCACACTTAATCCATTATATAAATTGTAAGCACTTCTCAAAACAATATCAAAAACATGTCACACATTAAAAATCAGACCCAATCAATGCTATGATTGACTAAAAATCATCAGTAATCTTTACAAAATGTTTATCACATAGCCACAAGCCCAAATCAATTGACAAACATTGAAGCAAAAGAATGAGAAAAATTACACGAAAGATGTTGAATAAGCAGTATAAATAAACAAGAAGAGAACGAAAAAAAAATTCCTCAACATCTTTAAGAACAAAAAAAAAATTTAACATCACACAACAGACAACATTGAATGCCGCGAAAAAAATAATATCAACCTGGAAAGTGGAAATGAAAGAAAATTAAGCATGCGCAATAAGAAATTTATTCTCTTCCACTTCCAATTCACAACATCATGCTTTTGAGAAGAAAAAAATCATTCCAATCAGTTCACAATACATTTCTTTTATCTTCTAAGCATTTTCGACGGCTGTAGGTCAGTTCGTGCTGTTTTGCCAATGAATCAAGTTGATATTTTCGAGAGGATTTTAAGAAATAAATTTGTTTAAGATGAAATAGAAAGTGACAAAAAATTTTTTAAGTTTTTTTGAAAAATAAAAAATATTTTTTGAAAGATTTTTGTAGAATAAAATTTGGACAAAATTAAAAAAGTTTGGCAATTTTGGGCCAAGAAAATTAAATTTATATTGGCAAAAATCTAAATAGACTTTCCTAAGCTAGGATTCAATTTATGACTGTTGGTGAATTTAAAAATTTTTAAGCTTTGACTTCAATGTTAAATGTTGTGACTAGTGTAAAAGTTTTGGATATTTATTGGCTGCTTTCAAGCTGCTTTTGACAAAGTTTGTGATTTTATAGAAAATTGTCAACACAAAACAGTAACATTTTGGTATTTTTTTAAGACCTAATTTTCTTCAAAATCTTAAATTTCAAATGAATCGACAAAAAGAAAATCCTCTCAAATATCACAAAAAGTCTCAAGACTCATAATAAAAAAATAAACTTGCCCCAATCTACCCAAAAAAATAAAAATAAATAAAATGTGATCATCAGACAAAAATCTTTAATGAAAAATTGTGTAAATCCACCTAGAAATTAAATTTGTCGTCTACATTTTCTATTCATCTTCTTGAAGTAAATTCAATTGTACATTAAAGAGAGATATAAATTTTTTGGTGCGTGTATTTTAAATGTGAAGAAAAAGTACGTGGAATTAAAACATCATCCTTGAGAGAAAAATTATTTACATAAACCATATTGTCATATCGTCCACAAAAGCAACAATAGATTTCGATGAATAATGTTGATGAACAGGGTTGGGAGATTTTCATTGAATTCTTCGAAGGTTTTTGTGGATGTTTTTTAATAGTGGAATTTTAATAAAGTTCTATGTCTTAGTCATGCATTATTTTTAAGGTTTCTTCTGAAATTATTCTCTAAAATCAACTTATGTTCAAATTAAAGCAAATAAATATCTTTCAACTGAAAATCATAAAGGCAGTAAAATTATTACAGAAACGAAGAAGATAATATGATTGAAATTAAACATAATTACATGCTTAAGTACTTTCCGCACAGTAAGGTTATGAATAGTTCATTAGTTTACATTCAACTGATTTATATCCATAACCTGATTAAAATTATTTTGGTTTTGTACAGACTAGCATTTTGTGAGGACAAACTAGACTGTGCTGAAAATAAAAATCTTCTCCAAATACATGATTTTTCCAACATATTTACAATGTAATATTTTGTATTTGAGCATGAGAAGCAAAACATCTGCTTGCACCAACTTAAAAGTAAATATTGCAGCAATTATGAAATCATTGCAGATTCTTTTCAAGCTTTACATTCAAAAGTTCTGAAAAATGTCATTAAATAATATTTTTTTTCAAAGTATGAGGATTTAGTTCCACCAAAACTTTGGAGTCGTTCGTCAATGACGTTTTTGAAAAATTGTAAATTAATCTTGATTGCAAAAATTCATTAGATTTACAACTGAAAGTTTTGATTTGAATGTTCTCGACAAAATGAACATACAAAATGCAAACTCAAAAATCAAGCTATAGTCGTTTGTTAAGGATACTTTTATGAGAAATACTGAGTTGCGTTGATTTAAATACAAATTTAAAGAACCATTTTTTCTCTTTTTCTAAATGTTCAACTGTTAAACGTCATTAATAAACGACTTCATTCCTTTTTTCAACTTTTTTTTCCAACGATATCAATTCGATCAACTCTGTAGCAATAATGTAATAGACTTTAAATTGATTCTTTGTAGCTAAAACGTCTTCTTAATCATTTAATGTAAAAAATATCTTTAACAAATAAATCAAGAATAGCTTTAATGTTGATCTTTTAATGACAAAGAAGAAGTTGTTTGTGTGTCCAAATGAACTAAAGTGAAATATTCTCAATGTATCAGTAGAAATAAAGTATCATATATGAATAAAAATGTCAAGAAAAGATATTACAATAATTTCTTTGATAGTTTAGTGAAGTGAGTGGCTCGAAGATGCTTACAAGTATCATAAAATAAAAAAAGTTCTTTCTTATTCTCTTCTTTATCGGCATCGTTTATCTGTCATCAAATAAAAAAGGGATTACCATACTGAATAAGTTTTCTTTGCTCACTCAAAATACAGAAAAAAGTGACAAACGAGCGAGAATCTGAAGGAAGATAATAGGAGGAGAGAAGTTTCATCCATAAAAGGTTAGAAGATTAAATGATTTGTTACATATACAAAAAGTCATTCTCAATATCTTATTTCATTTAATCACAAAAACTCACAATACACAAATTCTAGGGATGAAGCTTTTCAGACAAATCTTTGTGGATCTTTGTATAAATTTAAGGGGAGGTTTTTTCGAGAATTTGAAAGTCAAATTTAAGCGTTCATAACTTGAATCTGTCTGCTCTAATAAATATACAATAGATTTGTGCTTACACTGATCTTCAGTTGGAATTATTATTAAATCACAAAAATAATGGCCAACATCTGTGTTGTTCTTATTATTATTATTATTATTATTTATTTGTCGACGTTACCGTCCGGAAGAATTAGTATTTATACATGTTTTTACTTTTTACATTGATTAGTGATACATTTCATATCACTATGGGTGACGCAGAATCAAGCTTCTAATCTTCAAATCTAGGTTTCAAATAAACTAAGGCTCTCGTTTCAATCTTCTGTGGGCGTGACGTGATACATTTCAGGTCCGTTCTGACAATATTCCATTATAAGGTAATCTTGTAGCTCTCGTTCCTATTTCTCCCGCTACACTTCAAGTTCCTGATCCGTTCCTTAATCCAACGTTGCCTAAAATGCCCAATTATGGCTTGACTCGTACATTAAGCAGTCGAAGTATCTAAACTTCTGAAAAAGAACAAATTTGGAAATGGCTGGATTCGAACCGACGACCTTCGAGTTACCATACCAAATTTGAGCCAAGCGCCTTACCTATTCGACCAGCAAGGCACTTAACTGCTAAAATGATAAGCATAAAAGCGGTGAAATGGCATCATTGGTCTAAATGGTAGAAAGTTGACCTTAGGTGTCAAAGGTTCTAGGATCAATCCCAGGCCAAGTCAAATATTAGAAGCTCTTTTTCCATTTCACCGTTCTAGTAACGAAGCTCGGTTCGTATGTTAACTGTAGTTTTGAGGTCTTCGGCACATAACATGTCTCCTTTGCTAGCATCTGGATGATTTCATTACAGCATCTTGCGCACACGAATTGTGACTGGGTACATTGCAGGGTACATCAGGTCTTGAGAAGTAGTCGTGTCTTTTCAATGTGCAGAGCTTGCAAGTGGTTCGGATTCCACTATAAAATCTGAACCATTATCATCTAGACTTTAATAAAGGCGTATCTAGTATAAATATGAACAAAACAGATAAAGAATAAAAATTCTGTAGCTGCTGTTATCTCTGACTTTTACAAAACAAAAAAATCAGAATATATTCAGTAAAAATCAGTAAATTTAATCCAAAAACGAATACATGAATCCGTAAGAAGTTAAAACAACAAACTTTTCCTATTCTTCTATCTTTCATTCGCTTCTATCAGCAAAAAAAGCATAACACGGAATTTGAAATGGCATAAGAGGAAGTTCATATCACCTGACTTTATTTCGATAAGAACTTTTTGAACATATTGAATGGAAAAATAAGAATAAAGGAAAATAAAATAGAGAATGTAATCGATTATATTCGAAATGGGGTATCTTTGTGTATTGGAGGGAAAATTTTAATTTCTCATCGCTTGAAGGGAGGAATAAGTCAGTCGAAAAGAGCTTTTACGAAAACTTAATCGCATTTGACGACGAACCTTTAGACTGCCCTTGAAACTTTTGTAATGTTTCATCTGAATAGAAAATTCAAAATCCAATTTATGTCTAGAGAAATTTGTATCACTGTCTTGTTGAAAACTGAAATAATTGTATACAACTAAGAGCCAAGGAATCTAATTTTCGAGACATTTAACTTTACTTAAAATTTTGAATTTTTCTTCATTGACAGTAATTGTAAATATACACATAAAATAAAAACAACAAAGACCAACTTTAAAAGTTGTAAATGGAAACTTTTTAATTAAAATATTTGATGAAAAAAAAATCTTCATTATTTAAACTCAAAACTCTTTCATTTAGCATGAAGAATAATTAAGCTTTTTATGCTCAAACATAAACATTTTTAATTGCACAGAATTCTTTGTGATTATTCTTCTTTGATTGTGTGCTCTTTAAGCATCTAAAAATACATATGCTACCAAGCATAAAGTTAATATGTGATTTCGTCAATTACTAAATGTTAAAAACTTTAATCATTTCTACACTCGAACTTTGAGATTTAATGTTGCGAGGTTAACAGCATTTTGCTGGTGTTTAACTTGACATAATTTACTTTATAATTTAATTTGTGTTGAAATTATTTAAAATGTGTTTTTATTATTATGCTTAGCTTTTCTGCCACTTACGGTTTCCAACATTATTTTTTAAAGACATGATGTGTCGACTCAAAGGAGATAGACTTAGAATTCGAGTCAAGTCGAATTTTTGTGGGTTCTATCGACTAGCTTCGAGCTCTGAAATTAATAATATATTTTTAAAAATGTTGCATCCCCTTGATCAGGAAAGCACACTGTAATTTGAGACAAACCCCAAGAAACAAACTTTAATAAATGAATTCAAAAGAACTTTTTGCCAAAAGTTTTAATTAAATCATTAATACGCCGCGACGGACAAATTGCAAGATAATTTTCACTAAATTAAAGCCATTCATACCTTGTCGACATGCAAAAATAAATGATTATGAGCCATGTGATATAAACTTTTATCACGATGATTTTTTAACAGCTTGATTATGATTAACAGACTTTGCATGACAAAAAATATTCAAGCTTTTGCATTCCTACGTCGCAATTTGTTTTATCTGAATATCTTTTGAGATCATATAATTTGATTTAAGATATGAAGTCAATACAAATTAATAGAAAGCAACATTTGTACAACGCAAAATGTAACAACTTGTGGCAACTGCAATACAAGAGGCAAACTTGTTCACAATAGTTCTAAATATGAAAACGATGCGCAATAAAGAGATGAAGAAAATCTCATTGATATCTAATATGAATGCATATTGACATCTTAATATTCACATCTAAAGCATAAAATTGAAATATTAGACGTGAGGATTTAAAATTCCAAACAACTTTCTCAACCCAAAAAACCTTTCATAACAGAAATCAATGATATTCTGCTATATGTTTTTGTGTAGTTGTTTATTCAATGGCAAAAGGCGATGAAATGTATATCCGAAAAGGAAAAAGAGAAATTTTTCATGAATTTAATTTTCTTTTAGCGAATAAAAAAAAGAGGAAATTTGCCACAGATACAATCAGCCACATAAGCTTTATAAATCAAATCAGTATAAAAATTACATATACACAGAAAATTTAATCTTGAAAAAAAAGGAGAAAAGAAGGTGAGATGATGAAAGAAGACGAAGATTTCCATGGTAAAGTATTGAATAAAACGCATTTTTAATCAGCGAAAATGAGGTCATAACAAAATATAATAGAAATGACAAATTAGGATGACATAGATATTTATAAGGTAGTAGCTTAGTTACCCATTATAGCAGGTGATAACAATATTTTTTTGCTGTTTAAATAATAGGAATTATTCAATTATGATGTTTAGGATGCTTCTTCACGATTTATCATTAACACTAGATACGTCGTAGTATTATTTTGTTCCACAACTTAATTTTCATCATTTCCCTTAAATCGCTAACGTAATAATTGAATATCCCCATAGCGATGATCTACGTCTATTAACCTAAATTTAATTATTTTTCTCCGAAATTTTCTGGTGTATTTTACAATATTTCATGATTGATACATAGACATGATGTATAAAGTATAAGTAAACACTCTTTCCTTCCAAAAACACCCTAAAATCCCTTATTGAACGAAGAGAAATAAAAATTTTTCGTCCTTTTATCACACTTTATGTTTTTAAAGGTTATGTTTCACATGCCAACAAATTTTTACATCATTTCACGCACTTCCATCATCGTTCACACGAAATGTGAACAAGTATAAAATTTATTTTCATAACATTTTGAGTACAACAATTTATTTTAAAGTAATCTGGCATCGCAATCGTAAATGAAATTGAGAGAATGTGATCTTCAAATGAAAGAATTGAGTGCTTTGCAATAAACATTAAGACTCAAAAGTATCTTGAAGATGCGCTTTCAATTGTAATTTAATTTTCAAAGAAATATGAGATGAATGTATTGTGCAAGAGAGAAGGCAACTAAATTCAATTTGGAGCGTCCTTGCATCAAAGACATGCAATAATACTTAAAGCATAATTGAAGTTTAATTTGATGCATTTAGGAATTAGTTAATGCACACGACAACTGTGAGAAATGTTATTAAATTATTCGATAAATTTTTCAATTTCCTCACTCATTTCAAGCGTTGGTGTATGCATGCACACACCCTGCGCTAATGGATCTCCGCTGTAATTTTATAAAAGTTAGTCTCGCCTACAGGAATTAAAGTGTGTAAACATTTATTTTATGGAGTTTGTTCATATAAAGCTTGATGCGTGTTTGCGTTATTTTTAAAATTAATTCACCTTTTTTGAATAAGTTTAAAAACACTTTTTTTGCATCGCAATTTTTCGGTGTAAGTTTAATAAATTTTAACTGGATATGCAATTAATTCTGATCAATTTAAAATGGTAATATTTTTTTAAAGAAATGATTTTCAAAACACAAATTTACATATTGAATTTCCAATCCATAAATTTTGATGTTTAATTAAATTAGAATTTCATATTTGCTTTTAAAACAACTTTTTCTAAAATTGAATTGGCAACAAAAAATTTCAGATGAATAAAGTTGATTTGGGAAAATTTATTCGACTGTTTATTTGGGAAATGACAACAATTTTGTACAAAAAAAATTATTTACATTTTTATATGAAAAATATCATCCACATTGTTCTATAAAAAGCGCGTGAAAATATTCGATAAATCGCCGCAACAGAAATCCTATTTTATTAATCAATTTTACTACAAATTTGTTTTCACGCCGCTTCATACTGATATGATGAAAATTGCAGCATTTATTGAGTTGAAATTTTATAATGTAAACACGCTCAGTTTCAAATGCTGTTAAAAAAACTATAGCAGATTTGTGAAGTTCCATGGAAGTTACGAAAAATATGCTTACCACTTAAAACTTGCGAATTATTTTTGAAAACAATGGTGTAAATTTTTGACCAAAGCTGAACTCGTTCAAACCAGATTTCCTATGAAACATTGTTGTCCATTTCTAGATAAATATGTTGCCATATAAGCTGTGCTGTGCTTTATCTGCTGTTATTGCATTTGTAAGCTTCTAATGTTTTCATTGTTGACAAAAAGGCCTTTTACATACTCAAATTTCGGACAAATTTTATTACAAAAATATTTTATGTTTTGACTCTAAAATCTGAGAAAAAATATTATCATAAAATTTTTTTGCTCAAATTTCTCCAATATATTTTGCGTTGATATTATGTCAGCAAAAAATGACATAAATATTTTTATGAGCTTCGAGAACCTACCAAAATTATCTTACAAAATTTTAAGCAATCACATACAAAATACCCGGGTGGACACAGCCAGTTAAAGTCCATTATTGGACAATCATTTAACAGTCTTTTAACTTGTCGAAATATATACGATATAGAGAACTATACGTTAACTAGACTTTAACTGGACATTCATGCTAATCAATCAAGTGTTCGAAACTCAAAAATAATTTTCCTTACTTTTTTGACCATATACTTCACAAGCGCTTACAGAAATCACTTATATAAGGTCCACCAAAATTTGTATGAAACTTTTAAGTAAATATAATTGTTTCACGCGCAAGTGTTCGAAACTCAATTTTTACTAGAGATTTTTCATAAGTGTTAGTGTACTTTAATTAATTAATTACACTAATACAATAGTAATATTTTACAAAAGAAAAAAATATGGAGAAAAAGACACGTGTTATTTATTTTATTTCGATTTTTTTGTAACTGGACATTAACTAGACATATTTGCAATTCCTATGTCCAGTTAAATGGAAAGCGCAAAATATGTCATTAGTCGTCCCTAAGTCTAGTTGCAAAGGCACGTCAATGGATACTTACTCGCCGTGAAAAGGCAAGTCAATGGCAAGCTTTTAACTAGTACTTTGTCCACTCGGGATAGACAGTAAGAAGATTTATTTCAAGAACATTTCAAGTTGATCCTCTCAAATATACGTGAAAATTATTCAATAAAAAATCAGTGAAGCCTTCTTGAAAACCATATCATGAGTCGTCAATAAATAACAGCTTTTAAAAGAGGTACTAGGTTAGGCACAGGGCATAATTTTTAAATTAAGCTTTTGATATTTGATAAAGGCGTGGGTCTAAAATGCCTATTTTTGTTAAAATTACATCCAAATGACACCCTATTGTTCACAGAAATAAGTAAAGATATGAAAATTATTTTTGCTAATACCATGATTTATTGTAAGCCTGACATATTTTTACTAGAGCTCTCTGCATAATAACAAAGTCTATGAGCTTATATGAATTACAAAAAGATATCATTCATGTATTTTGTTATCTTCAGTTCACAGGTTTAGGTAACCGTCTAGACTTATTATACTCGCTATTCCCACGTATCTGAGTGAAATAAAACAAAGAACATTCAGTACATGTAATGATTAAAAGCTCTCCGATCGAATGTAAATTTCTACAATTTCAGCAAATTAGATTATTTCAACAATAATGAAAAAATTATGCATCACTGATATTCAGTGAAAGGAAGTAATGAGATGATTCATACTAATTGCTAATTAGTCTCAAGTCATAGATAATTTTGTCTAAAGCATTGTACCTGATGTAATTTATTGAAGATATTTGAACTTTAGAGCAAGATTTCAATAAATAACTGAACATGACTTTATATTTCAATTATTATCCTGAAGCAAATGACATTATGCTTAATTGTTTATAATATCTCTCTAGCTAGGTAGGGACTTAATGCATTCATTCCTTCCAATATTATAATGACAATGATATATGAAGACTCTGTTTACTGATCAGAATCATCAACATAAAGCAGAAAGAACAAATATGAATCAAAAGCAAACGAACTTTGCAGTTTACAGTAAACTCATCATGTCGGCTTTTCATCAACCTTCATATTATCACAAGTAATATTCATGATGTTTTATTAATTAAGTCGTATTTCTCATCAATCAAAAATTTCACATTAAATATCACACAAAAATATGAAAAATATCATCACGAGTAATAAACTTCCTGAGTTTTAAATATGCATAATTAATTTACATGCTTATGATAGAAGAAAATTAATTTGATATTTTTTTATAAGAAAAATGAATTTGTAGTCATGAGAGTTTTCTTTTTCTACGGTATCAAGTAGAGCAGCAGCATGTACAAAATTGAGTGTAATAAAATGTTCCTCATATTTTATATCAATACTACGTGACAAATGATACTTGTCTAGGGTTTTCAAACGTTTTTATTTGTTATTAAAGCTACAGCTTTATTTTTTATTTCTTCAATCTTTTCTGTTTCCTTTTCATGCAAGTCTGTTAAGGTTTATGATAATAAAAATAATCTTTCTTTAAATGCGTCCCTATAAAAAGTGGGTCATGAAGTTATTAAAGTTATTTTATGTGTCCTTAATTTTTCAATATTGTGGCTCAAAATTAATTATTATGAAGATTAGAAATCTCTAGGGACATATCACATGAATGAGAGCATTATCGAATCTTAAAATTATCCTATCCACTAGACTAAAGTAACCTTATTTTAAAACTGTCAGATCCTATCACATATAGTTCTAATTTACTCCAATATCACGGTAATGTCAATTATAAACACGATCTTGTCATAAATTCAATAAAAAAATCCATTAAAAGTATAACTTCTTTGAAGCGAAAATATCAATTAACGACCTTAAAAATTATGATGAATAATTTGCATAATTTTTCACTTGTATTTTGCGGTTGAAACAGGAAACCAGAAAGAAGCCGGCGTCGGAAATACACCACAATTTGTTATGACAAACACAAAGTACTTCCGTATAATTTCCTTCGTCTGTTTTAATTAACTTTTCGTGTTAATAAATAATTCAAAGCTCATTAAAAATTTATTTTTAAATACGTTTTAAGTTTGCGAATTTTCACTTCAGATTTATGGGTAAGGCGTAAACACTACATGGAAAATATTGCGAGTATCTAAAAATTCCAAATAAATCCAATAAATTTACATAACAAACATCTTAGTTTCGAATGTTTAATTAACTTTTCTAGGAATAATGAAGAAATTTTCATTTAATGTTTATTTTTCATCATTTCATTTTCGGCACATAGTCTCAATCTGTATGATATCAATGTTCAAAAGACTAATAAATACATAAAACAGTTGGAGAGAAAAATTACATTCCTATGGCTACAAGTTTTGTGGCAGATCGAATTATAAACAAATTTTTAATGAGATTTTGGAATTTCAGCTCTATTCATGAAGATCATTATGGACACAAAATTCTCTTGAAAGTACTTTGTTGGTTGAAAATTTATGATGAGAATTTATGGAAGTAGCCTAACTTATGTGTCGATTCACTGGAACAGCACAAAATTTTTCTTTCGAAATGCTCAAAACTCCAGACACAAAAAGTTTCAAGTTCACACAAATTCCACTAAAAGCAAAAGCCATCAATAACAATTCACCAATTAGGTAATACTTTCCAATTTCCAATCTGTAATTGACCGATGAAAAATGTGTTGATACAAAATCTAAATGGATTAAACAAAATGTTCATGAAAATGATTGTAATTGAAATTCAATATGTAAATTGTTAGGATTTATTCATTACGTTGTGATTACTTCAATTGCTGTTTCAATTTACCAAATTATCGTCTATTTACAACCCATTGAACATTGAATAAATATTTACATTCTCAGTCAATTTCATACGTCCAAAAAGGCCCAATGTTTTCATGAATATTTTAAAGGTCTGTGCTCTTTCCATGTCAATGTCAAAATTTTAATTTTCATAATATTTTTCTTCAAATTATTGATCAAATATCGCCACAATCATCACCATAATAATTATCTGTCATCACTGTTTTATCAATAAAATACCACAACCTGTCAATATCATTCACAATATGAAATCAATTTATCATTTAGTCGATAATCCGAGCTTAATCATGTTTACAAAATGTGCCCCAATTTGGTACACCAATATTTTTATATCGCATTGTTACAAATTTAATTGCCGCAGGGATTTATAAATGTGCCACTTGCAACTGACGAATAACTTTGGAGTGGTTAAATACAAATTTTGCAGTAAACCATGCGATTCCCAAAGTGATTACCATTGGATTTAACTAATATTGACATAAATATATTTGACCTGCAATGGACAGGATCTCCACCTCTAAGAATCAAAAGTAAAAAGTGAACAATCATACATTTCATTCCCAAACTACATTTATGACTAAGCAATAAAGATGAAAAACTTCATCACTGTTAAATTTATCTGCATCTACTTTATGACTTACGAGCTTACGACAATAACTTTCTGTCCTTCTCATCATGACTCGTACAAATTTAGTTTCAAGAAGCTCTAAAGCTCTATCAGTAAAATCAAGCAATTTCTCATGTGTTTTGATGAACAATGAACCTTTCGAGTGTGTAAAGTTCGGACCATAGAGAATTTATTTGTCCGTAAAAGTGATATCTGCTAGATATCATCTGTGATGACAATTGGATATGAAACCAACAAGGAAAAAAAGTTTTCAATTTAGCAAAAGATTTGTCATGTTTATTGAAAGTAAAAATGCTTGTAAATAATAAACTTTATTCCCCTTGTGACCAATAATGTAGCTTTTTGTGGTTCGAACTAGATTCAAACTATTTTTTATGTGAATTTTTGTTAATCTTACTTTATTGATTGACTCTACAAAATTCATCTTTTGTTTTTATATGATTAAGTGGAAACCTTGTTCAAGCTACTAATGTAAAATCCCGAATCTATTTTTCTCGAATTATTTTAAGCTGTTTTTAAATTTAAACTGCGTCTCAAATCACATGTGCATTTTGACTTGTGCAATAACTTTTTCATTTCTATTTTACCTACCTGCATGAAAGTTTTTAATAAACGGATGCTTCTCTAAATTGCTTCAACGATTGCTCTTTCAGTGATGTTAACATTTGCTCTTTCTATCATTTCCGATGATATGTCACTCATGACAACGTCAACGATGATGCATCTTTGGGATATTTACTCTTTGAGCACTGAATGCATTTGTTGGGATATTTACTCTTCGAGAATTGAATTTAGACTTATTGTTGATTATTTGATTTGATTTTGAATTGTTAGATTGAAATTTAAAAATATGTTTCTGTGATGTTCATATTGCAATCAGTTTAGTTCCGATTAGAATTTAAAGTACAATGAAAAATTAGAGATACTAACTAGATAAAGTTAATTGAAAATTTATTACCTGAGAGAATGGTTAGTAAAGGAAGTTCTCTTTACTGCTCGTAAATTTTATTACATTTTTGCGTGGGTTCTACACATTTCATGCGGAAATAAAATGAATTTAAATTGGAAATAAATAAAAAACGATTTGTAGTAAAATTCGTATCCAGGATATATTTAAGCGGTTTTGTCTAACAACTTGAATCACAATTTTTCTGAGAACTGTTGAGAATTCGATTGTAAAATTGATCTCACAAGATTGTGGTGCCATAAAAAGCAGACAAATTTAAATTGAATGGTTGTAAAAAGTTGATTTGCATAATATATAGCTTACTAAAAAGAAATGTCTTGTAAGTCACCACAATGTTTTAAGAAATACCACAGAAAAGTTAAATTTAAAGAATATTAAAAATCTGTTTTTAAAAATTGAATGATTTTAATTGAGGTAAATTTGTTTAATTTCACAACCAAGAAAATTACTGAAAGTTACACGAAAACCGATGATTGATGCTATTAAATTTGCCACTAAAATGGTATGTTACTATTAAAGTCAGCTGTTTGAAATTGATTCTTTATCATTCAATTTAATTATCTTCAATACTTGTAATTTCCATGAAAAGCCATGACAACATGGTAGCAGTAATTGAGCATTATTAAATTTCATCCAACTTTTCTAGCTAATTACTGACATTTAATCAAAGTTTGAAACTTTTTAATGATTGGAATTTTTCTCCGAAATATTAAAAATACATGAAATCGCCTCGAAGATGAAATTGGAAGAATAAGTTTTTAAAACATCTTTTGGGGTTTAATTTACAAAACTTCTTGATTTTAATATTTGCAGAAAATTGAAAAAGTTTTGCTTAATCTTACACAGATATTGAAAATGTGGTTCTTGATTGGATTTCATCAAGAAAATATCTTCAATATTTTTAATAATTGAAGTCGGTGTTGTTTTATTAAACTTTGTGTTTATACATCTTGCAATACATAAAGACTAGGGATGGGAATAATAAGCTAGTTCGAGAAATTCGCGAGCAAACAAATTATCTGATTTTCTAATTTTTCCGGCATTCTCTTTATTTATTGTCTGTTTTGCAGTTTTAAATTGCAATAATTCAATAAAGTAGAATAGAAATGCACGCAATCGTTTGTAAAATACATTTTGTTTTTTTAATCGAAATTCTGAAACAATAAAAATGTATGCCTCATATAAATCAATTGTGTCTATTCACGATTATCTCGTATCGATATTTGTGCCATTAAACTGTATTCAACTTTGACTTTCATCCAAAATCTGAAAATGTGATGATTTGATATGATAACATGAAATATTAAATTAGAATTTTAGATTAGGATGAAATTAGAGTGTTGTACGTCGTGCTATATCATATTATTCAACATGAAAGCTACGTAATCCATTAATCATGGTGAAATAATTTTTCTTGAGGAAATCTTCAACTTGTAGTCTTAAAGCTTAGTCAATGTTCAAATTGAATGAGGTTTAAGTAGGAAAATTGCAATTATGTTCGGAACCATTTAAAAATAAGGATGAGAAGGAGGTTGTTCGGAAATTGTAAAAATAAAGAGAATAATGAATAATGAACGACCTGCTTTTAGAAATGAGTTTAAATTAGAAATAAAGTTCAATTTTCTAAGATAGAAAAAATATGTAATATTAAAAATAAACTTGAAAACTGGATTAAAACTGCACATCCCTTGACGAAAATATTCACATTAAGCCACAGCAATGAGTAATAGCTCTCAATAAAAAAAGAAATAATCTCCAATAATTTCTTTCGCTTAAATCAATAAACATTATTCTCAGATGGAATCTCTAGGGTCGGTCTACTTCCTCCATAATTTATAAACAATATTTTAATGTTCATAAAAAATTTATCGATAAATTAAAATAAATTTCGTCTATAATTCAACGTCTTCCATTTCTGTGATTTTCTGTGTCGGTGTTTCTTTGCTTATACTGGTGATTATTTCTGTTATTCTGTTTATATTATTTGTTTTCCTCTTTTTCATTCTCATCTCGCTTAGTGAGTGCAACAATAATGACAACTTTTCTGATCAATCTCAATTAAATGATAATAGTAGATGACAATAAAAACATGCTATTTGTGCACACGTTTCAGCAAAGATTAAGATCGATAAAAAATTATAACGTGATTGTTTACATGATTTCTGCTTTCCTTTAATGTTAGCTTCTACGCTTATCTAAAGACATTTTTATGGATATAATGAATAAAAAATAATATGAAAAAGCTATTCAGAAGCACAATTTATGTGTTATTTTTTATATGTTAGCATGTGCTGGTTATAAATATCTGTAAAAGATGAACGTATTGTGTGAAAATTTCAATAATAATAGTAATAATAATAAAGGTCCGATATAAAAGCGATCAAGGGATAAGTTATGGTAACGCAAATTTATACATAAAAAACACAAATTACCTTTTTATTAGGGACATAATAGAGACTGAGAATGGGTTGTGCTTTGATTTTTTTTTTGCATATGATTTAAATTTATTTTTATCCGTTTTTGATTTTCAGTCAAAACTTTCAAACATGATCATTTTTTGATCGTTTTTTTTTATTCTAGTCAGCGCGTAGCCACGAGGGTCTTGTCCCCCTCTTAAGCGTTTTAGGCCGTGCTCTCGCTGCGGTTCAAAACGTTTAAGGTGGGGACAAGACCTTCCTGGTTCCGCGCTTGTTATAGTCAAAACTTATTTACACTATCACTTCACTTTTCCTTAAATGTATGAATCAATTTGAAGATCGACATTTAAGAGGTAAGCTTAGTTTAAGCTTCTAAACTTTTTCGAAATCGAATTCTATTTTGCAACCATCATCATTTAATCTCACTTTATTAAGCAAATGATCTTCAATTTTCAAGTATCTATTTTAAGTTAGTATGATGACACATCCATCATGTAAAACTTTCCGGTTCAATACTTCAAATACTTTCACATTGATGAGATTATGTCAGCAATATTTTAACTTAATCTTATTATTTACCTTCATTGTAGCTTCATAGCCAAATTTTTTTGAAACTCATCTTTTCAGATTGATAATATTTGATGGCTGCATACAGAAAGGTTGAACGTAAAATTCATTGTTTGGGACATCATTCTTTCCTCGTTATGTAGTCAGTCAATGATGAAAGAAATCAGGTATGAAGGTTGAGGGTGAAGTATGAAATCCAACAAAAGAGAAAAGGAAGATTAATTCATATTCAAAAGAGAATCATTTTTGGTGAAATGCTACGTGGGATGATATTTTAGAGAGCTTTCAAAGTATCAAACCATAAAATATTGGCAATACACAAAGCTATGGTTGATTTGTGTTTGCACCAAGGGGATATAACATTATATATAATTCAACACGTTTTTCAATAAACCTTTATGGTGGAAGTTACTCGGAAATGAAAGCTTTTATTTACTGAAAAAATAAAATTCAATGCAAAACTCTTATGAATATTGTAATTCATGAATATTTTACTTACTTCACATACGTTTCTTTTCCTTGTAATTCCATGGAAAGTGAGATATCTCGATCATTTATAAACCCGTATATGGCGTAATGAATCGTGAACAAATGTTTGCAAACAGTTCGAGATTACTTTCATCTTAAGCGTCATTAATTTTATGTGAAAATCGATAAATATATTTTTCATGCATGAATAGAAAAAAATTCCTGATAAAATGCAAGCTTTTAGTCGGTAATTTACGGGAAAATTCTTTAAATTGATTATTTTTTATCCTGCTGAATGAATTTTATTACATACTTAAAGGTTTTATAATGAAATATTCTGAAAAATGCTTTCATGTTAAAAAAAACTACAAGTTTATTCAGATGATGAAAATCAAGTCTACAACTCAGGGTCTTTAAAATTAAGATTTGTAAAATAAAGGAATCATCACAGGAAGGTTTTCATGACCTTCATTAATACTTCAAATATAAATTATGTTAAGAAACTCGTGCAAAATTAGTCTTCAAGGATTCTACTCATAAAATTCCATAGAATTGAAAATACCTTGTCATTAATTTCTGGCTCGTGTTGTGGTTTTTGATATAAAATATATAATTAAATATTGGTATTTTAACAACAGCTTTCAAAATCATTCCTTTGTTTTCGGTTAAAGTTGAATCGTAATTACATCAAGAGCATAAAGTGTGTGAAACTTAATTTTCAAGATAAAAGGTGCTTCCAAATTTAAACTAATTTGATATACTTAAATAAGCACTAGAAATATCATTATTAAATTTCAAAAGCTTACTCGGATTTCTGAAATCCTTTTTAACAACCCAAAAACAGAGAGTTTAATGTCTATGATAATCTCACAAAAGGTCGAATCTCCCTTTCATATTATTAAAATTTTCAATAACATTACTTTAAAGCTATCTCATGCTTTTGTAGAAATTTCTTCATTTATTGAAAACAGACCAACAAACACTAGCTTTTCTGGAGTTAATAACAAGCAATAATTTTCGGACAGAATTTTTTCGAACAAAACGATTTAATTTCATTGAAATAATAGCTTTTAGTTCATAATCGTCATTTTGGTTGTTCCTTCAACTTTAAAATGCTATAAAGATTGAAATTAAGTAGTTGAAATATGATAGAGCATAAGCTGATAATGACATAATTTATGTGGTAAACCCAGCTCTACACAGTGACATTGAAAAATTCTTTGTCGCTTTTTTATAGTAATTGAACTGTATCTGAACTTCCGCGATGAGTTCTGAATATGATTAATGATGTGTAGAGATTGCTGAATACAGAATCTCTTGATAAGAACAATTCAAGGGTTCCGACCGTTACAGTTTTCAAGAAAACTTTCTCAGTCTGCCATACAAAATTCGAAGTTTCAGACCCTGCAGTTCGAAGTTTTCGAAAATTAGGAAAAAATAAAAACTTAAATTTAGCAATTTTTATATTACGTGCATATTATAACACTTCTAGACTTTCGATAAGTCTGTCGAACATGAATTGCTGAATACAGAATATCTTTCAAGGGATTTTCAGTTTGTAAATGCTAGCCAAAATAATCTATTTGTGTCTAATTTGAAAGTTATATTAGTATTTATTAAGTTTTAAAAATTAGTTTTAAAAAACAGCATAAATTATATCTATATAAATGCAGAACCGATGAAAAGCTTTTAAATAGTTTTAAATCTCGTTGGTAATCTATAATGAATTATGAACATCAAACAGCTAAGAGAATTGTTACAATTAGGAAAAGTAAAGATTCCTTCCAAAAGCTGCATTATGAAGCATCACATGGAAGATTTTATTTTATTGTTTGCTTTCCATCTCGTACTTAATTACAAGCAGTATCATGCTTCAGTTATTCATAAAAATAGAATTTTTTGAAAAGATTGATCTAGGATTACTGAGAATGATTGACTTACGAAATAATTGGAATATATTATGCAAAAACCGCCATCAAAAAATTTTTCATCCAAAATCCCTTTTAAATTATCGCTGACATAATTCATCATATTTAATAAAACTTTTCTACCACAAAATAAAATAATAAGCATTTTGAGTTTAAATTGAATGAGAAGAAAAGGATTTATTTATGAAATATTGTTTGTGTTATATCAGATTCAGTAGAATTATGGCAAAATGTTGTTTGTGAGGATTACATCAGTAGAATTTTAATAACCCTGACCTTCTAAATGGAAATTTATTTTCCATGTAGGTTTCAACAATAATTGCATGAATGTGGGCCAAAGGAACTTCCATTAAATAGTTTATAATGTTGAATACCTCATTTCACATGAGATAGATAACAAATTACTAAAATTGTTGTAATTTTCAAAACAAAATGAAGAAGAATCATTAAAACTTTTATGTTCAGGAAACAAAAAATTCAAATAGGGATAACCATTTGTAGTAAAGTGAAAAAGTTTTGCCATTTAACGTTATTGACGTGTAATAATTACCTCTGCCATTGTGTGGATCAAAAGGGTGAATGAACAATTTTACATCAATTTGTGAAGAATGGCTCATAAAAGCTGCATCATTTAACGCAAGATAAAAATGAATATCCAGTTGTGAGGTCAGAAGTTATATCAAATAAAAATGAGAAAATTAATAATTTAAAATATACCTAATTTATTGATAAAGCCGATTAGAAAATACACATTTTCTTTACCCAATTAAAAATATAACTCTTTAATTGGCTAGCGACAGGCACGTGGATAGATGAAAGAGGTGGACTACACCCCTGGTTTGCGATAGTGATTAAAATAAATGTTGATTATCAGTTCTTTTGTATTCCATTGTGCTGAAATTAGCATTTTTAAAGCTGAACTGAGAATTCGATTTTTCCAAAAGTAAAACAATTCCCCACGAAATTAATTTCAATGCCATAACCCTTGAAAATTAATTATTTCATTACGTATTTTACGGTAATTTTTCACGTTCTGATGAATATGCATGTGGAAACTAGAAGAAGTTGATTAAGTAATACTACATGCAACTTTCGTTTATTTTAAATTAAAACATGAACTAAGTTTGTCTACATTTGGAATACCAAAGTAAGCTTAATATCTTTGAACTTTATTTATAAAGTTCATTTGAATATTTAAAATATGAAATTTCCATTAGAATTCAACAATAAGTCCATGGTACTTACATGGAATTTAAGTATACATTATTTTATATGTAATATGATCACTCACTGTGAGTACATCTTAGATATCGCACATGAATACACATTGTCATGTGTACTTAATTATAATTTATACATCTTAAGCTTTTCATTTTCTTATGAATCTTAGTTTGTCAGATTATTATCATTATTATCATCAGTGTTGCAAATGTACATGTCTACACTAGATGAAGAATGTAGATTCTTCAATAGTTTTTGTCAAGCTAAGAAACTTTCTTCATAAAGATCGATTCTATATGAAGATAGAAAATCTAATCTACACAAAGATTATTTCTACATAAAGATTCTGTCTACATAAAGATTCGATGTAGATGTCTACAATTCTACATTTTTTCCAAGTCTACATCAGAGAAGAATGTAAAATTATAGACATCTACGTCGAATCTTTATGTAGACAGAATCTTTATGTAGAAATAATCTTTGTGTAGATTAGATTTTCTATCTTCATGTAGAATCGATCTTTATGAAGAAATTTCTGTCTCAGAATTTATCTGATCCAGACAAATAGCCAGAATGCAACACTGATTATTATTTCAAAAGATGTGGTGTGATGGAGTAAGAATTTATCTTAAAAATAAAGATTTTCTAAATTAATTTTTTTGATTGAAAGCTTTCAACATATAGCAGTATATCAAAAGTATCTTCTTCTTTAGTAAGTCATACGAGCAAAAAATGAATAATGTTTATGTTCAAACGCGGGAATATACTAGATAATAACATTATCTTCTGCATCATCTTCCTGTTGACTTCTAAGGGGAAAAATGCTGAATGAGTGAGCCGTTTGTTGATATTAATTTATATGGTGGCTTGATAACTCTTATTACTTGATATAAATTAAATTCCAATGTTGGACAGTAGACACGAAAACATTGGACATTATTATTATAATAGCTAATGTTCCTAAAAGCTAGAATTAAACTAATTTATTGCTGTTTGCTTGAAAGGCTTTAAAAAAAGCTTTTACATTAACATGGCACTTTTGACAGTTTTCAATCTTTATAAGCTCTTGCTAATTTTAAGACCCTTTCTTTTGTTTTAAATAACAAATATTTGAATGACTGAGTTTAAATAAATTTCTAATTACCATCAGATTTTCCAAAAATTTAATGTGGATCAGTCGTGAGCTGATTTTGTAAATTTATTATTCCATCAGTTTAAAACTTTCATAAATATTATTTCAAATATTTTTTGTGGTTCTGTTAATTACAATCACAATCTACACTTCGTCAAATTAAATAATAAATTATATCCTTCAAAAACTCATTGGAAATTCTCATTAATAATTGACCAACTTGCTGCAATAAAGGAGCTATCAGTTTTCGTTTTTATTATCCACAGGAAAAAAAATTATTCAGAAATATTCCATTAACTGAAACATAAAGCTATTATATTTAAATTAAGAATGAGACAATAAAAGGGAAACAAAACTGAGGCGCGGATAATTGTTCCCAGCTGACACTAACGAGTCAAGTCAGTATGTATATCTAATATGAAAATTCTTTACCCTCTGTGCGCATTATTACTTTTCTTTCTAAAAACAGTCTTGAATTTTTTATTTTATAACATTTTTTTTTCTCCATTCACGGTCCTTACTGGAGATATGTAACATGAAACACGCTAAAAAAAGTTTTAGCAACAACTCGGAAGAAATTTGAAACATTCTGTTGAGTTTTGCAGAGTTTTTATTGAGGAAACGATAAATTCTCGTTAAAATTGTCTGAATGGCCAGCATCGATAAGTACATTCCCAACAAAAATATCAGTGCGCTCAATGCTCAGGTTCAATAATCGACAATATTACTTTTCATTCACTTAATTTAATTTCCATTGACATTGTTTCAATTTTTGTTCCTATATATACGTCACTGGCAAATTGAATTATTAATAAAATATATCCTATTATCGTTGACCAAATGGCTGAAATAGCAACGAAATTTCCTCTGCAGATATGTTGCTTTATATAAATATTTATAAACCCGTGTACGTGTGCTGGTTGAAGAAATGAAATTTTGATAACGAAATGATCTTTCTTCTCTATTTTATATTATATTTAGCGCATGGGAACTTTATCTGCTTTCATTTTGTCAATTCTTCATCTTGATGAGCAACAATACCTAATAAATTTTTCTTTCAGAGGGAATTAATTTATATGCGACGTTCATGTTTTGTTTGTTCATCCACACCACCCCACAAAACTCCATTCTTTACTTTTCTTATCTATCAATGTCATGTCATTATCATCATTTTGTGATTTTCATTTCTGTCTTGGTATTTTATTAAAAAAAGGAAATGAAAGCAATTCTTTAAAGTCTTGGAAAATAAGGATTTTCGGGATTATCTCTTGATAAGTTGGAGAATAAGCCAAAGCTCATTTATAATTTTGAATGCTTGACTGCAATCAGGAAAAGTTTCATTAATAATAATTTTAATCTGGCTCAAAACTAAATCTTTCCAAGCTTGCAAAAAATTGATATTAAGACATATTTGGAGTTTTATGACGAACAGTATATGAATGGATGGGAGAATACTGCATTTATTTGATGAACATCATTTGAGAATAATCAAACACATCTGTAATTAACTTTACCAATCTTATTATTACAGACGTAGGTTTACTTAGAAAAACTATGCTAATACAATAATAAGACCGTTGCAATGAATCTAGCACAAAATTTACTTTTTCGTCCCTTTGCTCATTTCTGAGCTAATAGTATACTGAAATGTCCTCTGGAATTTCTTTATTATTAAACATTTTCTTCTTATTTGTATGAATAAATTCACTTTTTTTTGCTTCTCTCTTCTTTTCTATTTTTATGTTTATTACATACAATATGATGAAGAAGATAGTGTGATAAATAAGGAGAAAAATTATGAAAGAGGAAATTCTTCTTTCTGTCATCTCTTCCTATGATTCTTTAACAAATATCATGGAAGCAATTTTTTTTTTCGGAGAAGGTTTAATTAGAAAAGACAAAAAATGAGAAGATTGAAGTAACAAGAAGGAGAGGCATTAATGGATTCTTGGTGACTTTTTAATTACTAACTTTTTCTCTTCTTCTCATTCAGTGACTTAAAGTCATTCTGTTAATTCAGATAGATCTCTGTCCTTTTTTCTTTGATGCATCATAAACAGCACAGAGAAGGGATACACAAAGTTGGTTCGAGCAGGAAAATTAGACGCATTTAGATGTGATTTTTATTACTTGAATTACAATTTAAGGGTCGTTAGAATATTACGTAATGTTGAAGAGCAAAGGAAGAGACTTGTGATATGTTGTTGATTATGAAAAAATAAACAATTGGCAAATCCTGAACGTAATGTTCCAAAATACATGTAATCATGTTTTCAAAATCAGACAAAATACAAACAACAACCCTTTTCCTTTTAAAATCTACACAAAAGATGGAAAGACAGATTTTTCCATTTCGAGAAAAGAAAATTGGATTTTTTTTGGTCATGATGTTAAAGTTAAATACCATAAAGATTATTTTTAAAATTCCTTCAGCTATTTCACTCCATTCTTTTATTTCACATTTTTAAGAATAGAAAAAAAAAACTTTAAATAAACGAGGATTATGACTGTTTTATGTCATAAAGAAAAGTAACTTAAGCTTTAATATTGTAACAAAAATCGAGTATTTGCTTGAAGCTTTATGTGTTTGAATGCTGCATGAGTTAAATAATACATTAGAATTATTTAGGAGTGGGGTGTCATGGTCAATTTGTCACGTTAGGAAGTAATTAAAAAACAATTACAGCTGCTAATGGTTCACCATTATGTTGGCATCTGAATGATCCTAAGTGTTTTGAATTTATTACTCAATTTGATTAAACATTGTTTAGGCTTCAGTTTTAAAGGTTTTTAACAATCACATTTAATTACTGTTTTGTCTTTAATTAAGGACAAAAATAAATCGTACAACTAGGGAACTAAACTGATAAATTGATTTAAAAATGACATGACTTTAAATATTTTTATTTTAATTAATGTTTCTCAAAATCTCAGCTACAGTCCATAAGCCCCTACACAATGTCAATTAACTTAATATCCAACATTTATTTTTACTGTCTGATGGCATTATATAGACATAATTTTTGATCACAGATATTTTTCTCATTTTCATGAAAATGTGTTAAAAATTTACCTCTTCTTATTTCGGCAATATCCATTGTCGCTACTGTTTTCTCTTAATTTAACCCACCCCCTCCATCAAATTCTTTATTTCTTTTGAATAAAACAAGAAAAGTCAGTTTTACAGTAACGATAAAAATGTTGTGTTGGAGAAATAGATGGGAAGTGCTATCATCTTTACAACACTTCAGCAGAAACACTTTAGGATTTAAAGATGATGACGATGAGATGACTCATTCATTCATGCAACTTTCTTTATGTTTAGTGGAACACTTTAACCTCAAGAAGATTACAACCTTATATGAAAAAAGATTAATAAAACACACTTGGATGTTATCATCACATGACGTCCATTTATAAAATGAACTAACTCGCCTAAAGCATCGCTGTTAAAAATTTGTTCTTTTTGACTCATCTGATGACTTTGTGAACAGTCTCATTTAAGCTCCTTTTCAGGTTCTCCTAAAAGACACAATAATAAAGTGTACCATTCGGGATTTCCCTATCAAGCATGCTTAAGTTCAAGGATCAATATCAAGAGAAAGTTATGCATTTTGCTGCAAACAAATTTAAGATTTTTAAAATCAGCATTTTAAGCTATCTTGATCGCTTTTGTGTATCATACTTAAAATCCCATCAAAAGTTTCCACCCTCTATCTTCAACCACTTGATACGTACTTCATGCTTACATCAAGTGTATACAAAACATTACACGACCATTCATATTCAAAACAGATGATGGTTGATGATTCCAATGATGATGATGATGACATAAGGGAGAACGAATGAATAAAATGAATGAATGAATAAAAAAGAATTCGAGGAAGTTTGAAGCTTTTTCATGTATTCATGATGGAAGAAAAGTCGTAGTAAAGAAAAGAATTTGAATGAAATGAAGAAAAGGAAGGAAGGAAGGAAAAAGTAATTTAAAAATGTTGTATGGTGTGGTTTATGTGGATGTTTAAGTGTGCGACATTGAATGCTTAGTGGCGAGAGATAAATGGTGAAACAAAGATATAAAACAAATGATACTCAAAGTACTTAAATAAAGAAAGGGTTAAAAAAACCCTGACCGCAACGAAAAGGCAACGAACTTTAAATGCTTCATACGAAATCGTTTAAAAATTAAAAGCCATTATAAGCAGCATCTTCAGCACTTATAAAAAATTACAAGCGAAGAAATAAGTGCCAAATACAGCAACAAATTGACTTCCGTCATTTCACTGATCGATCAATTAAACATCTTTAACAGTGTCACATATTTTAATTATTAAACCGTGAAATGAACTTCCAGAGAGTTTTCCAGAAAGAAGTATAGCATGAATTTTCACTAAATTCGCAATCTTAGAATAATCTAATCGCTTCTTTATGTGAATTAGTGACCATGAGTATGCAATAAATTTCGGTGTTGATCTTTTCCTTTAGTTTGCCATTTAGAAATTCTTTTGAAAAAATAAGTGATTTTCGTTTTGAAAAGTATTTGGGGCTATTTGTAAACAGTTTTATTCCAACATGAAGTCAGCATAAAAATGTTATACAATACTAAATCATATTTAAATGATTAATACAGCTGGGACTTTTATTTATATTTTATTATATTCCAATATATATGTATGGCACTAAGCGTATGCCAAGTATTGTAAACTAAGGGATTTATGAAAAATAAATAAAATGGTTTTGGATCCTCTAATATCCCTAAAAGTAGCCATTGAACATTAATAATTTTGGTACATGATAAATTCCATATCATGATCTAAGAAAAGGAACAAAGCATGACGGGCTGTTAATAAGCTTTACAAATTCTTTATAGTAAATTTACATAAAAATAAATAGAAAACGTGAAGCTATCCAAAATTGACTTTTAAACGTGTGTTTTGTGTTTGATATTTTAGCAAATATTCATATCTGGCTGCAAGAAAAAAACAAAGGAACAAAAATTGATAAAAAAAATGTTTTGTGCCGGAAAGCAAAAGAAAAAAGATCCTATTAGATGAAAGAGAAAAAAAAAAATGGAATTGAAAAATAAAACGTGAATAGGAGGAATTCAAAATATACAATGTAATATCTTTGAATGTGAATGGCAAGTGGAAAACGTAGGAAGTAAAAATCTTCAAAATTCTCAGCCTGTGCTCGAATGGATTAATTGTAGCGCATTTATCAAGATTTAGAACATTTGATTATGAATTTGAAATAAATTTAAAAAAAAAATCGCAATATTTTATGCTTGATATCCACATAATGTGTCTCAATTTTCTAAAAGTAATAGAAATAAGAGTGACAAATAAAGCATTGTTAAATTTTGTGTTCCTTTTTGCCTATAGTAAGAAAAATGTTCAATTTTATAGCAAAGATTTTATCCATGGAAAAGTATATTAAGCTATTGTGTGATTTCATACCCTAATTGGCAAAGAGCACAGAAAGAGCACACTCTAATTTTTGCTGAGTGTACTCTAAAAAGTATGCTCTTTCATACAAAAGTTTGTGCCACTACTTTACGCCTAAAAGTGTACTCACCAGAGTATACTCACTCAGTTATACTTTGAGCACACTCTTGAAATAAAACATTTTTTTATGTGTCATGTCACATGTGACACACTTTATGCTCAATTAAGCACATAAAACATATGCTCAAATGAGCATACTTAGTTTGACATACTTTTAATATACTCATAAAAGTACATCTTAATCTGACTATTGATGTATTCAAAAGAGTATACTTTGAGTGTACTTTAAAGGACGTAATAAATAAAAATTATTATTTTTTGAAACTTTTTTTTACTATTATTTTATATAATTAATGTGTACTTTTTTTATTATGCTGTTTAATTTTCAAAGCTATGAAAGAAAGAAAGAAAGAAGAAATGATTAATGAAAATTTTATAAATCTTACCGGGATTCGAACTTCTGACCGCTGTGTTCTTAGATAAATTCTGCGTTGCTACCTCTACTCCACCGAGCTGTGTTATCTTAAGTAAAATTTTTGGCAAATAACACATTTAACTTTGATTTTAAATTTTAAAATTTAAATGACGCTATTGCTTGCGTTTTGTCCGTCCGTCTGAAAGGAAGGTTAATTAAATTAACTTTTTCTGAAATTTTACCTTACGTTTTACATACGTATTTTTACGTAGCCCTTAAAAAAGTGAATTTTCTCACAACTCATTGGTCACGGGTTCAGGCCTCACCGTGAGTAACTTTTTTTTCATTCTTTTTACACTTTTTTGATAGATCATGATGTTTTATGATAAATTTTTCCATTTTCATATTTTTCCACGCGTTTTCCGAGCTTTTCACGGAGTTATTCACTTTTTTCCATACATTTTTCATACCAAATTATTTTTTTGCCATAACTTTTGTATCTTTTAAACTTTTAATCTGAAATTTGGCATGTAGGTTAAGTGGTATATAACCTGAATATATAACCGATGCCATTTTGGATTCTAAGGGTTGGAAACCTATGTATAATTTATTTTAGCTATAACTTTGAACTTTTTTGAGATTATAAGTTGTAATTTGGTATAGAGGTTAATTGACTGTTTTTTAATGTGAAACCGATGCCATTTTGGATTCTAAGGAGCAAAAATAAAGCAAAAATTGCTAAGAACTAGTGTATCGGGTAGAAACCCAAGTTATCCATAAGTTTGAAGGCATAAAGCTAGCGAATCAGCTGAGCTTCGCTCAGCATAAATTTGAAGGTATGAAGCTAGCGCGTCAGCTGAGCTTCGCTCAGCATATGTTTGAAGGTTTAAAGCTTAACGAACATTCTTTGAAAGATTTTTAAAATTTTTTTTTTCATCAAAAGCTTAATTTTATAAAAATCACAGTGAACTTTTGTTTTGAAAAATTCGTAAGAAAGGAAATTTTTTTGCTTTTTCTGAAGCAACGGCTGTTTCTACCTTGCCTAAAAACAATGCAGCTCTTCTATAGAGCAGCACGAATCAAATGTAAAAAACTAGAAGTCTCTACGATGTCTCGTTTCTTGCTGATTAACTTGCTTGCTTGTTTGCTTACAGAAAGCGTATTTTGCGATTTTCTCAGCAATGTCGCAATCAATTTGAAATCTGTGTTTTGCAAAAGATGTGAAATTCCAGGCATAAAACTTTTCATCTCTGACCATTTTAAGCTACCTTGTTCCATATCCTCACAAAATTCAAAAAACTGATTTTTTAATCTGAACAAAACCAATAAATTCAAACGTGAAAACCCAAAAATGTTTACTGTGATGAAATTTCCAAGTACTCCACAAACGAAATTGAAAAAGTCAAAATTAAAGGAACTGAAGCATCCAAGTAAAAATTTATAGATGTCAAAAGGTCTTAAATCATGATGCTCATCAGTTTCAATCAAAGTTTTGGTCATAAACTGCATCGAAAGGAAGTATTGCAAAAATTTCATTTTTCGACAATTTTTTTTCCAATACAAAAGTACAGTGCTGAAGCATACAAACGATTTCAAACTGATATTTATAAAATTTTTTTTTTAAATTAAACCTAGAGATTCTTGTAAGTAAATATTTGTTAAGAGTGAGAATTTAAGTATAATCCAATTGGATGTGACATGTAAAAAAGACGTGCTTAGAGTATATTTGAGAGTGCACTCAGAAAGTGTACTCAGATGAGCATAATGTTTCTTACATAAACTTATTACAAAGACGTGCTCAGAGTGCATTTGAGAGTGCACTCAGAAAGTGTACTCAGATGAGCACAATGTTTCTTACATAAACTTATTACAAAGACGTGCTCAGAGTACATTTGAGAGTGCACTCAGAAAGTGTACTCAGATGAGCATAATGTATTTAAATGTGAATTATCAGAAAGATATGCTCTGAATATGCTCTTGAGTACACTTGAAGAGTATACTGACGAGAGTATACTGTCTTTGAAATTACACTCACATTTGTCATACTCACAATGTGAGAGAGGACATACTCAATAAGTATACTCAAGAGAGCACATAAAGAAAATTTTTTGTATCACGTTGATGTACTTAGAGTATGTAAGAGAGCGTACTCAATGAATGTACTCAACTGAGTATACTACGTTTTTGTACTCATTATGTACTCATGAGAGTATGTTCATTTGAGCACATAAATTTCTATAATTGAGTATGCTCTTGCATGTGCTCAAATTTGTGAGCATGCTCTTTGCCTATTAGGGATAAAGCCTTTTGCTATTAAATTGTGTTAAAGATTGATAGCCATTTAAATTTATTATGCTCATATTTTTTCAAAAAGTAGCTTTTGTGTGCCATTACAAATTTAAATGAAATTCAATTGTGATGTAAAATTTAAATTTCAAAAATCAGCAACACCAAAATAAAAGGAAATTGTTTGCTGACTTTAAGAACTTAATAAAATTCATATAAGCACTTACCGGAGTAGAAAATTGAAATTCCGACGACTTTCTTATCGATTTTTTTAATATGAATAAGATTTCCCTTTAGTGTTAAAAGCTTAAACAGGTGGCTACAGAGAGAAAAAAATATGCCATATTTTTGCTGAGGAATTTTTATGAATAAACAAAAAAGCAATTATAAAGGAACGGAATGATGGAGGGAAAAGTTTTTACCAAGCCGACATAAAAGTTTTTAATCTTTTGAGGGATGAAAGAAGTGTGAATGAAAATAGAAATAAAGCTTTTACAGTTGATAAAAGTTATTTCATATCTTTACGGTTTATTAAAACATAACTTATGAAGATTCGAGACTTTGTCTGACCAAGTTAAAGTTATTGTTCAAATTAAAGGCAGTGTCCAGTGTCTGAACCATTTTTACGTTGTCAATGAAACTCACGTAGATGGAGTAAATTTATTTTTAGTCATTTGAAATAAATCAGACAAATTATAACCCCGATTGGGAGAGGGTAACAAGATTTAAGAAATTGTTGAACCGCCCATCGAGAGGCAGTTAAGCAGAAAGAGATTCCTCCCAATTTCTTTTGGGATTTTTCATCACACGGAATTTAATTTTATAGCTGTAATTGAATTTTTACGATCGAAAACCCAAATTTAATTCATGCGTGCGAATTCGGAACAGTAGGAAAGGATTTACAATCTATAAATTAAATTGTAAAATTGTCGAGGGGTTAAGAATACTCAAATCATAAATTCCTTAGAAACCGTCGAGTAGAATCATTCAAGTTTTAAAGTTTACAAGTTTTGACTTAATTCGTCTCTTTCAAGAAATTTAGAATCCAGAGTTTATTTGTTTTCTTTCATAAAAAAGATAACAACCTTCCCCTTGTCCAAAAAATAAATGAGAATTATTTTCTCTCATTTCCTACAGTATCATCTTTATTGTATTGTTGTTCATTACAGAAATAACTTTGCAGAGACTCACGATCAGACAAGCTTTTAGCAAACAAAGCACGTGTCTCTTACAGTGAATTTTTCATTTTCGTTTCTTCCCTTCTTCAATTTTATTTATATTTTCAATAAGCCATTAACTTTTTTGTGCTGTTTACCTCAACTCAAATGGATGATGGAAAATTTTGTCGTTGACATACCTGGAATTTTTTTTTCGGCAACCCTCAACATTGCTTTAGATTCGTTTTAGTTTAAAATTGTATAAAATGAACAACAATTTTTGCTTGTTGTTGAGGAAATATCCCAATTGACCTTTTGTGTTTATGTAGAACGTATGAATTTTCCCACACATGGACTGTACGAGAGAAAAATATCCAGCAATGTAGATAAAGTAGAAAAGGATTAAGAGGTTTCTTTTTATGTGACATTAATTGTTTGGAAAATTTCAGGGTAAGCTTCTTCAATGATATTTCAAAAAAGGATTAAGTTTCATTTCAAAACAGAAGAAGTTTCTAAATATTTAAAGGTATTGTCATGTTGACCATGCTGATATTTGGAACTTTATAGACATGAAATATAAGAAATTTTGCAAGTCACTGTTTGAAATTTTATGAACATGCCTTTATCACATACTTACGGAAAAATAAAACAAACTTTATTACCTCCGACTCAGGCATTTGTCTTTATTTACCTTGCTTTCTACGCAACATTTTATGAACGCTGACAATAATTAAACTACACATAATCCACACAAAAGAGTCTCTTCATTGACCTAATTAAGCCAACAATTATTTGCATGGTTGTCCAAAAACCTCTCAAAACATCATCATTCTGTAATAAAATTTACATGTTCACGAGTTTCATTTATAATGCAGAATAGCACAACATTTCTCGTTTAAAAATTTACCAAAAGCAATAAACATGGAAGCAATTAACAGCATTATTTGTCATTAGGCGTTCATAAAATGAAATGATCCAATTATTGTAGTATAGAAATGTTCTCTATATGTGTGCACAGTTTATTTACTTAAGATAGTTGGACAGACTAATATAGACATTTTTTTATTGTCTCACATTAATTTTTCATGGAACCACGTCTACATCGTATGAGTATTGTCCATTGCAACTATTATGATCTTCTTTTTTTATCTTCGTATAAATGCTGACGTAAAATAAGGTGAAATCTAACATTTCTATTTTTACTATCACGACAAATTATCAATATCAATTCATTGTGTAAACATTTGATTGATTATGCTGAAAGTGACTGTTTTATTAACTCTGATAATATATGCTTGGTCATCGCATTTGACATTTATTACGTTATTTTGTTTTTCATTGTTAAAATAAGCTTTGATTTTAACGAGCATTGGTGTCATATAAATGAACATGAATTATTGACGTTATCATCTATTTTTTATGTTTTTGAGACAGCAGCTAGAATCTCTAAAATAATTGTGCATTAAATTTAAATATTTCATATATTTTATACTTATGACAGTTTAAAAAAGTTTCATGCATAACAATTTTGCAATTTTTAAGCAGATAAAAAATCACAACATTTCAAAATTTATGCTCGATTTCAAACACACTCAACCACATATTGAATTTCATAATTTGATCAGATATCATCATGGTCTCCAAACATGAATAAACTAAACTTGATATTCGAATAATTGCCAGTCATGAAAACTGCAGTGAAGCACTCTGAAGGGATTAATTTTCATTTTCATGAACATGATCGTAAATTTTTACAAAATTTTTCATTGCTCATTTCCATGCTTGATATTCTCGAATTTTAATTGTCATAATATTTTAATGATCATAATCATTAAAAATTTAATTAAAATTCTTCAATTTCGCACATATAATTTTACAACTTGTGCAACTATTTTTTATAACCCCTTAGTAAAATAGTTCAAAAAGGTCAAATTGGTGCTAAAAGTTTTTATTATCCATAAATATCAACTAAAATTACATTTTGCATTATTAAAGATAACATTTTACAGTTTAGCCTATAACATAGCAGCAGGTGCGTAACCAGGGGGGGGGGGGGAGGGTTTGAGGGACAAATCCCGCGACGTTAACAGAAATTTTCGTCATTTTGCTAGGAGTTTCTAGGACCTCTGAATTTGCCATATAAATTCGCTTCTCCCCCCCTTTTCAAATTCCTGGCTACGCTCCTGAATAGCAGTATAGATTTTCATCCTTTTTTTTGTGCAGTTCACATTGAAAATTTGACTATTGCACGGTCAAAAAGAGAATGAATTTATCGATCTACATTGCATTGCTATCCTTTATGGCACTTCATTTAAGCCATTGTTTTATTGCATTTTGAAAGCATTTTTGAGCACTTACATAAAATCAATATAAACCCAAAATGTTTATGACTTTACATATTCCTAAAACTGACTGTGATCTTTTATTCTCCAAATAATACAAAATTTGTATCTTGTAAATTTTTTAACAGTATTTCCTTATTCATTAATTTTTTGTTGATTGCTAAACAACAACTTCCTTCTTTTGATGAATAAGCACAATAAAATGTAAAGCGTAGGCTTGATTTTTATTTTCCTAATGACTTCCAGTAATCAAATCACAATTCTGAGAAGAAGAACATTTAAAGTAAAAAATAATAATATGAAGAAAATTTCTTGAAATGTTTACAAAAATGGAAATATAATAAGGAAATGAAATATGAAATCATATAAAAGAGAAATAAAACTTCAAAGTAACAAGATTTGTATGTGTATATATTTTACATTTGTTTCGAAACACATGTGCGTGAGTTTATAACGGCGAAAAAATTACAAGATGAACGTGCGATGTTAAAAATATTGCCGATAGCAACTTTTTCCATGTTCCTAATTGATAAAATTTCTACATGTTTAAGCTTATAAAATCATCTAATTTACATAACATTAATGGCAATTTGATTTTATGATTTACGGCAAAAAAGCGATAGGCTCGGCATGGCTTTGAATTCAGTGTAATCATAAAGCAGAATTTTTTGTCAAATTGAATGTTAAAACAGCGCGTGCATGGAATTGTTAATGATTTCTGAACTTTGTAAAGGGTTGTAATTTTCAGATGTAAGGATGATGTCAAAATAAAGTTATCATTGCCATTAGAAAGTTTACAAAAATTATGTTTGATCAAAAATTCATAAAATTCATGGAAAATACTCTTTGAACAAATTTGTCTTGATTAATATATTCATTAAAAATTAGTCAAGTACACGAAAACACTGAATAACTTAGTAATTGGCTCGCTTAGTAGGCACATAGCCTATCAACTCATGAATTCTAGTCGGAGTTATTAACTTTACATACTAAAAAACCAGACCATCAAGCTTTAAAGACACTTTAATTCACAATAAATAACTTGATGTCACTGGAAATCTTTCAATGTTTCTAAAAATACTTAAATTTGAACAAAATAGACTGAAAATCCAAAGGATTATTAATTAAGCGAAGCGAGAAAAAAGAAAAATTAATGAAAATGTCAAAATGACATCCAGCCACCCAATTAAAACTCGCCGAGCTTAAAGTCTATTAGATTCGCATGAGTTCAATCCCAACCTAATGAGATGGGAAAATGTTCATATAAAAAATGTAATAATAATTTAATAACAAGAAAGGCAATGTCGATGGGGGTTTAAAAGCAATGAAAATGGCAATTTTATAGTATTGAATGGAGCAAGAAAACTTTTAGTTCTGAGTCGTATTAAAAAACCACAGAAAATAAAGAGAAAATATCCTCAACGTTATGAATTGTTAGAAAGTCGTCGACGAGAGTAAAAAAATTTTATTTGCTTACACGGCAAATTGAGCATCAATGAGAGTTACGGGAGGTTCTATAAAATATATGAGCAGCTACTCCTACTCGCCCATAAATTTTCTCTAATACAATTCGCATCACGTTCCATTTTAGCACACAATGAAAAAGAAGAAGATGAAAAGAAAAACATTTTAAATTTTTTTTACAGTTCCATTCAAAAGTCACTTCAGCGTAATTAATTTGACACGTGAGGATGTAAAGTCAAGCGTCCGTTCATCAACCGTTGTAAAATAAATTACACAACTAATTTTCATGACTTTCAACATTGTACATACAATGAATGAGTATAATGAAAATCTAATGTAAAATGTAGCTTAAGCTGAAGGTCAATTTGTATGATTTTGCGGTTTAATAAACTTTTGACTTTTACAATGATGTTGCGGTTTCACCAAATTTTACGAAATTTGAGTTTTATTGAATGACAAATACTTGTCGTTTGCGTTGTCAATTTATTGATGCTAATGAATTTTCATTCTATATTAATTTCTTAAGTTTAAATCTGTTAGTTTTATATTTGGACTGTTATGGCTTTAAAACATTTGGCAGCAGCAATTTACAGCATTTTATTTATAGACGAAATCTGTGTTAATATTAAATTAATTACTACCAATTAATTCCGCAAATAAAATTACAAAAATAATATTAGATTAGTAGCTTTTATTCAATCTACTAATTAAACACCTTAATTTGGATAATTAGATTTAAAAAAGCGTACCGCCTACAAAAAGAATTTTTGCGTCCCACAATCACGCCATCGATATGTTTACAGTATGATTAAACTTCATTAAAATCATTATAATTTAATCTAATATTTCTACGGTCTCACACAAAATGGAAATTGATTGAATTTTAACTTAATTAAAGTCAGCAAAAAATTATGGCACAGCTCTTTTTTTTGTAAATTAAGATATAACAGAAACCATTTTCAGTGGATTTTCATCCGTAATGATAAGCAACCGACGACTTCTCTTTAATTTAGACTACAAGGAGTCTTTAAACGAGAAGATAAATACGGGATTGATTATAAATTACGTTTTCAACTCTGAAATCATGTTTGCATCATTCTAAATCAGTGTGAGTCTTAATATCATACCCAACAAATTCAATTTTAATTATTTTATGATAAAAAACTTGTTAAATATCAATTTTGATTGACGTTATTTGTATAGAAATCCCAAAAGGAGGAAAAAGAAAATGTAAAAAATAATTGAAAATAACGATAATGATGTCCATCTGCTTCATGAAAGTAGCCATGAGCATGTAGGTGTCGGATAGAAACTGTTTTTGTCATAAAATGTAATTGATGAATAGCGTGTTTAAAGGCTGTTGTTGCATAGAAGCGAAAATGTATGGATATCCGCTTTTCCACCTTTTTGCTCAACTTAATTGTTTTAATCTTTTCGGTTGATTTCACGTGAATTAATCATGTTGAAATGCTGAGTTTTCCGGATAATTGAAAAATTGGTATAGCTTTGTGAATGAACGCGCACTTATTGTCCCGAATGTAACAAGCTGAATACAAATTACTTTAGTTGAAATTTACTTTCAGAAACATGTTGCCACAAAAAGTTTTCAATTTGTAATTAATTTTTAAAATTTTTGATTCAAAAATACCACAACGAAGTTTTGCAATACAGTAAACTGCATTTCTAGATCTATGGATTAATAAAACAGAAAACAATAAAACAATGAAGCCCTGTAGGCTATCGTATTGCCTAATCTCGAACAAAACTTTTTCTATTTCCCATTATAATCAATTTTCAATTATATCATGATTAAGAGCAATCAGTACCAATTTAGGAAACATAAGGAACAACAATATTCATGAAAATCAAAAATGAAAGGAAATTGAAAAAGTTTTTTTTTCATATTTTCAAGCTAGATTGAGAAATTGCCAGACTTTCCAATGAACAATGAAGAAACACCAGAAAATGTAATTTTTATATGATAGATCGTAAAAAGTTATTGAAAATAATTTTTGCTCTCCATTTATCGAAGCTTTTTGTGCTCAATTCAATAAAAAAATATTTTATTGCAAATTTTCCATTCTCTTACTCGATTTTTGGTATTTGTGATCTTGATAAGATGAATTATTATTATGCACAAATTATTGTATATGTGATGGCTTTTATTGTCATGAAAATGCTCAATTTTTCGTGGTTTTTGTTCTACATGCAGTAAAATTTATGCCCTCAAGTGCTTTTTTATCTATCATCAATTTGAATATACGCGTATATAAATCGTTAAGCATCACGACGTTTCAATTCTCGAATTCCCCATCTGCCTCCTTTATATGAAATAAATTTGAAAAAAGAAAAGGCGTACATGAAATTGCAATTCTTATTTTTTTGGTAGATTTTGCAAGTGATAAACGACATTTATGCCTGAATTTTATAAGGATTTATTTACAGTTGATGTGTCTAAAATTGTATTCTTAACCAGAGTTGCGACGACAGGTACCTGTCACAGGTAAAGGTGACAGTTTCTGTCAAAAGATCACCTGTCACAGGTCGTTACCTGTTCACAGGTCAAATTTTTTCGCCTATCACAGGTCTGACCTGTCAAAGGTTATACCTGTCACAGGCCGTTACCTGTTCACAGGTCAAATTTTTTCGCCTGTCACAGGTCAGACCTGTCAAAGGTTCTGCCTGTAACAGGTCGTTACCTGTTCACAGGTCAATTTTTTTCGCCTGTCACAGGTCTGACCTGTCAAAAGTTCTGCCTGTAACAGGTCGTTACCTGTTCACAGGTCAATTTTTTCCACCTGTCACAGCTCTGACCTGTCGCAGGCCTCACCTGTGACAGGTCGTCACCTGTTGACAGGTAGAAAAAAATCTACCTGTCACAGGTTGACCTGTCACCTGTCACCTGTCACCTTTGACTATCGAAATTTTTTTCTTCTAGTGAAGTATAAAGATTTCATACAAAATTCATCAATTTTTTTGCTTCCTCAAGTCACGAGTTCAAATCTCACCGCAAGCAACTTTCTTTTTTTGCATTTTTATGATTTGTTTTTAAACTTTTTTGATATAACATTAAGTTTTATGACAAAGTTTTCCATTTTCATATTTTATTTCTTCACTTTCTATATTTTAACATTTATTTTAAATTTTTTCCATATATTTTCATACAAATTTAAATTTTTTTGTCATATTTTATCAATATTTTATACATATTTTATTTTAACAAGCTGAAATCTGATACAAAGGCTCTTTTCCTAGATCTGGATGTTCTAAAATCGTAATCTTGGATCATAAAATGGCATAAAATATTAAAACTAGTATAGACTTTGTCATTCGAGACCGCAAAAAGTCGAAATATATAAAAAATTATAATCCAAGATTACGATTTCAGAACATTTAGATCTAGGAAAAGAGCCTTTGTGTCAGATTTCAGCTTGGTAAACTAAAGTATGACAAAAAAATTTAAATTTGTATGAAAATATATGGAAAAAATTTAAAATAAATGTTAAAATATAGAAAGTGAAGAAATAAAATATGAAAATGGAAAACTTTGTCATAAAACTTAATGTTATATCAAAAAAGTTTAAAAACAAATCATAAAAATGCAAAAAAAGAAAGTTGCTTGCGGTGAGATTTGAACTCGTGACTTGAGGAAGCAAAAAAATTGATGAATTTTGTATGAAATCTTTATACTTCACTAGAAGAAAAAAATTTCGATAGTCAAAGGTGACAGGTGACAGGTGACAGGTCAACCTGTGACAGGTAGATTTTTTTCTACCTGTCAACAGGTGACGACCTGTCACAGGTGAGGCCTGCGACAGGTCAGAGCTGTGACAGGTGGAAAAAATTGACCTGTGAACAGGTAACGACCTGTTACAGGCAGAACCTTTGACAGGTCAGACCTGTGACAGGCGAAAAAAATTGACCTGTGAACAGGTAACGACCTGTTACAGGCAGAACCTTTGACAGGTCTGACCTGTGACAGGCGAAAAAATTTGACCTGTGAACAGGTAACGGCCTGTGACAGGTAGAACCTTTGACAGGTCAGACCTGTGATAGGCGAAAAATTTTGACCTGTGAACAGGTAACGGCCTGTGACAGGTGGGCTGTTTTTGTTGACCTGTGACAGATCGCAACTCTGTTCTTAACTCTCATTTTAATAACCAGTCACAAAAAGGTTTTCTCGCAACTTTTGCAAATTATAGAATTTTTGAATCGATTTTTCAGTTAAATTCCATTAAATAATGTCATATATATCAGCATAGACCTCCTAAATCTGAGCAATATAAATGAATCGAAAAAAAGTGTTTAAAGCATAATCAAATTCCAATTCAATATACAAATTAATATAACCTAAATCTTTAACATGCACAATAAACATTTCTCCATTCATTTCACAAAAAGTATTTACCTCTCAATGAGAAATTTCTTTGTTTATTCAATTCATGTGTGAAAGGGAGATAGGCACACTAAAAGACATGTAGAAGAGAAGTAAAAGATTATTTTAAAGTGATGAAAATTTAATTTCAAACAGAAATAAATTGTATGAGCTTTAAATAGTTTTGATTCCATTCCTAGAATACACATATACACATATAAAATTGATTTACATACTCAATATCATTTTCTCTGTCTTTTTTTGACTAATTTACATATTCAAACAAGCAATAAAAGATTCTTAAATTTTCAATATCGTTTCAGAATATTGCTATATAGTGCCTAAACAAATAATGTCGCTTAAAAGATAAACTAGAAGAAGCAAATGAACTGATAGAATAGCAACAAACGAACAAGGAACCATCACATACATACGTACAAGAAAAAAAGAGCTGATTTATTTACAGTCACTAAAGAAAAAAAAATTGTAAAAGATTTACGATCCACAAGAAATTTATTGTTATCACCCCAGCAGAGTAAAAAGAGCAAAAGTCATAGTGAGCGTGTGAGACACCAACAAAAAAGCATGGACGACATGCATCTCAATCTAAGTTTATTCGCAACGCCATTATATGGCATCAACAGTAACAGCAACAACTCACTAAACGATGTCATTGACTACGATATACTTGATGGAACAATTGATGGCTATTACTACAACTACAGTAATCAACCCTGTCCGAGCTTCGCTCAGAATCACACATATCTCAATGTGTCGTGTGACACAACCCTCAATTTTTCTGTCCCATTGTTTGGTATGTGTTGCTATTTGATCTATCAATGATAATATTTTAATAATCATCTTGTGGTGCTTCACTTTCATCTCACATTCTGACTAAATGTTACCATGACTATCATCGTCACCTCATACACATATCATATTATGATGTGGAAAGTTCTAATATTATAATCATTTTAAGGGTATCATATCATGATATTGAAGAGAAGGTGATGATGATGATGATGAAATTGTTGGAAGTATTGAACATGTTTAATAAAGTTGTTGCAACATTCAACGTCATGAATAGGTGAAAAGAAGAGAGGTTAACTGGTGTTAAAACGATTTCAATTTTAGCTCTGAACACAGCAGATTTTCTTGGCACATTTGTTGCTTCATTTTCTTGTCAAGATTTTAATTTTTTTTTTGAAAATCTCATGATAACTCTTTTCAATTTTCTCCAACAAAAATAGAGACTTTAAAGCCAACTATCACTTAATAAATCAAGAACTCTCTATTAGATTTCACTCCATACCAGTTGATTCAACCACGGAGCATATGATGATTGAAATTTATTCTCAAAACCTGACTGAAAATTTCAATTTTCCTAACCGAGAAAAAAATGTCTTTTTTATATTCACAGGTATTATCGCACCATTTTTTATTGTCATTACTATTATAGCCAACTCAGCTATCATTGTTGTGTTGTCGAAAAAAAATATGCAAACACCTACAAACGCAGTTCTTTTAGGTGAGTTGAGATTTTTGTTTCGGCTCTGTTGAATTCTTGAGACGGATAAAAACAGTGGATAGAAAGAAAGAAGAATTCAAACAACACGAATTTTTATGTAAATAACAAATTTTCTCATCATTTTTTTCCACTTTTCATGTTGCTTGCTGCTGATGTCGCTGATGTTATCGACCGTCGATCTGAAAAAAATTATTCTTGTGCAAAATACAAACATTAAAAAAAAAATGAAAATTTTGCTTGAATCAGGAATGGCAATATGTGATCTTTTGACAATTCTTTTTCCTGCACCAGGCCTAATATACATGTATACACTGAGAAATCATGTAAAGCCTTTAGGACCGGCTAGCGTATGCTACATTTATTATTTTTTCAATGAAACTGTTCCTTCGCTTTTTCATACCGCAAGCATTTGGTTAACAGTCGGTCTTGCCTTTCAACGGTAAGAATAATAGTAACTTTATATCCATGTTTCTATCTTTTATTATTCTTACAACCTACACACAAACATATAGTTATAGTATCATACATGAAAGTTTAAACAATCGCAAATGAAGAGAATGGAGCGAAAAATTTATTAAACTTGCTTTTCTCGTTTACAGGTATATTTACGTATGCCACGCGCCTGTAGCACGAATATTTCTTACGATGGAGAAAGTGAGACGAAGCATCTTCTATATTGTTATAGCGGCTGTTATACATCAAAGTACACGGTTCTTTGACACGTAAGCATGCTCACTTTATTAGTTGTAATGAAAAAATCATATTCTGGCTAATTTATGGGATATAACGTGGATTATAAGGCAGTTTTGTTGAATATTTCAGTTTTCTATTAGAAAAGTAACATGTGGAAAAGTTGGGATGTCTTGTCTAAATCAATATAAGTTTCATTGTTGCAAGAAAATATTTTACATAAAGCTTTACAACTCAGTTTGACATTATCTTCTTCCTGATCTATATTGTCTATTAGATTATCATATTCTAATCCTTTTATGTTCTCATTCTTAAAACTTGACGATGAAGTGATTATACTCTATGATAATCACATAATGTGGTCGATATTTTGGCATCCTTTTTTGTTGAATTCATTTAGAACCTAAAAGAGCTTATCTGCTTGGCAAGGGTCAGTGCAATAAAGTTTGAGATAAAAAAATAATTGTAGAGACATCAGTTTCATGAGAAGGAGGATATACATATCATAAAGTTGTTGTTATTATTAGTTTTCTCATGACATGTGAAAAATTTTAATGAAATAAGAAAAGAGAAATTTAGGATATGCATTATCGTTTATCTCAGATAAAGATTATGCAAATAGTTTTAACAGATTGACAAAATATCCTTAAAGGGTCGTTTAGAAATGACATCATGCTTTTAAAGAATGAAAATTCACGTGTTTTATGAACATTTTAACTCAAAGTTCATTGTTGACTGAACTTCTTAGCACCTGGAACAATTCAAGTTGGCATCTAGTAATTATTATATCCTATAATGAAATTTTTGATACCTTGCTTACTTAACGCTCCTTCGCAGACGTATAAATCATTCGTTCCACTGATGAACAAAGGAATTTATATGAGAATTTGTGTCGTGAAGAAAAAATGTGTAAGACATCCGAATGTAAATTTTCACACGTATAATCTCAAACTGACACACGCCCTTAATATAATCAAATATTCTGATCTAATAATAATAATAATAATGCATATTATTGAATATAAAACAAGAAAATCGTATTACTAATGGAATTCTATTTTTCTTTTTCTTTTTTCTCGTTTCTATTTTCCAATTCAATGTGTATCATCGACATCATCATCACATCCTCAATGAACGTGAATTCATGCCACAATGTTATGTAAACCAAAACCGACAAAAATGTGTTTCTGCTATCAACAATAATCAACATCAAAAAAATGTGCTATATCCAGTGAATTTATATCGATAGAGATGGTGTGGCAAGGCGAGAAATACTATGTGTGTCATCAAACACAGGCGGAGTGGGTAGGGAGTATTTTTGGTGAAGATCTTTACTACACAAGCTACTACATGTTTCGCGTAATATTTGTGCATTTATTGCCATGCATTTTATTAATTTTATTAAATATACTTCTCTTCCGTGCTATGCGAATGGCTCAGAAAAAGCGTCAAAAGTTATTTGATAAATGTTGTAAGAAATCGAAACGAGCAAACGATAAAAATTGTACGACATTTATGCTTATAATTGTTGTATCTGTGTTTCTTATCGTGGAAATACCTTTGGCAATTATAACAGTACTGCATATAATTAGTTCACTATTTATCAACTTTTTAGACTATCAAATAGCTAATTTATGTATATTGTTTGCAAATTTCTTCCTCATCTTATCATATCCTGTAAATTTTGGCCTCTATTGTGGTATGAGTCGACAATTTCGAGAAACATTTAGAGAGATTTTCTTCAAAAGATCATTATCAGCAAATGGAAATAATGTAACCACGATAATGGGTGGGGTTGGTAGCAGTAAGAAGCATCATGAGATGTCGTCCCGCTATTCCCTCGTAAACATAAATGGGCCTCGAACAAATACAACGAATGAAACTGTTCTATAACTTTCCTTTCAGTTTTACATTAATATGTTTGCCATCACACCATTCACTATGTCACAAATGTTCCAAATACGCGCTTCAATGCCATTGTCTTTAGTGCTTATGAAGTGAAATTTACTTTTTTGTATACATATTGTATTATTCTTCTTACATATATCATAAGAAGCTGTTATTGAAACCAAGTCTGCGAGTCTATGCAAGGATAATATTCTATGAGTTTGTTTATATCTTTGTGAATGTGAATAAACAGAAATAAGGACTTTTTTCTCCTATAATTTCCAATTCAAATGTTATTCTAGTTGTGTTGTATCATCTTGTGTATATCTTGCCAATTTTAATATTCTGAAGAATTAAATATGCATACTTTTTGTTTAATAGTTTTGATAATAGACAAGTTGTTTATATCCTTTCTACCTCTCAAATCCCTGAGATGTCACGAATCCTAACATATAAACTTTTCTTCCTTAGAAAAATTTATAATGATCTGAAAGCTTTTAAGAACACTTGATGCATGTAGAAAAAAGAGACAAAAGTAATATTGCACTACCTAAAAGCTAAATTAACAAGTGTATTCGCGTATATACCAAAATAAACATTTTGAGTCAATCTATTCTTGTGAAGCAAGATAGATAAATACGAAAGCAGATTTTACATGTTTTCCACTCTATTCATTTCATTCCTATGCAAGTTTACTATTCCATAAAATGTCTATAGAGCTAAAAACATCATTATCATCATCGTCACTACACCATCACGTTGTGTTGTAGTTCTGCAACAGTTCACATATTTCCAATTATTTGGCTTTTTCATCACATTCGTAAACAAATAGAAAATTAATTAAGTCTTCGTTTTCGGGACTGTTATAAAAGAGTAAGAGGAAAATTTGGCATCGGTTACAAAAGCTAGTAATAAATTTTTTTAGTCTATACATAGGAATTGGATTAAAGCAAATACTGAAAATGTATAGACATTCGATATATATTGGCAGTTAGAAACATGATAATGTTAATAGAAAATACCAATTTGAGATTAAAGCTGAGACTTAAAACGATGAAATGTGGAGTTTACTAGAAGAAGGGAAGTATTATAAGGGTTAATGTCAATGAATGATATTCAGATGTATGGACATAAGAGGATTGGAAACTCAAGGTTATGACTGACCTGTATTAAATTGTGCGTAGTAGCAAAATGGACAGTTTAAGAAAGTTTGTGACGTTTAGCTCTTGAAGTAAGATTGAAGATGATTTCATAGACAATTTAATCTATTATTTGAGGCATAGTCGAACTTTAACACGTGCTGAAAATATCAAAAGCTCGACAATAATTACTTCTTATTATCCAAAGACAATTTTAACGAAACGACCAACCTTACCTTTTATGTCTAACGCAATAAACTTAATAGGCTACTAAAACTTGTTCGTTAAATCCTCAAACTGTAATTGGAAATCCCAATGAACATTTTCGGTTTTTAAGCCTCTAATTCTAATTTTATTCTGAAAATTTTGTTTCGATCTTAAAAATTCGATCTCAAGATTCTCAATGAATTTACAGTCATAAAATTTCATTTGGCGATGGAAATAGAAGGACTTAAGATTATAATTTACTTTGTTCTTAAACATTCCTATTTCTTTAAATTATAAATCTTATAATCATAAGAATATATTATAGATATTTCCAAATGATTCATTTGTATCAAGTCATAATGATTCATTAGCTAACAGCTTCTCTCACAATTATAAGGTTTAAGTTACCACATGTTCTAATTGATCTTTAATTAATTTGCTACAACTTCATAACACCTGCATAATGATCAAAAAGTTGATTATAAGTAATACCTAGTTAATGATGAAGCGGTGTGGGAAAAAAGATATTCAAGTAATTTATACCAAAAATTCAATTCTATTTGTTCATAAATGGTTTGAAAATTTCAATTTAAAGATTAATCCATTTGGAAATTTTAAGGCCCCTAACTGGATAAGCAAAATAATTTATTATAGATTACAAAGTTTCGAGAAAATGTCATTATCTTTTGTTGAAAGATCAAAGAAATGCCCAAATTTGTTGTACGATAATAAAAAAAATGCTTAAAGGAGCTCTAGCAAAATTATCATGGAAATTTACTTTAGGTAAAAACATTAAAGCTTATCCAATTTTTTTAAGGTATTTGAGTGAATTTCAACAAAGAATAGACTTCATTAATGCAAAAATATTTCTTCATAAATTTCCAATTCAAATATTTGCCACATTTTTTCATTAATTTTCTCTTTGAGTAACCGCAAAACGTGCTTTAAAAACCACAAAATATCCCAAAAGTAATTTTCGAGCCTATAAACCATTTGTGACCGAAATACAATCTTCATCATATTGATCAAATTGACTCTATTGTTATGAAAGAAATTTCGCTACCCGACAATAAATCTTACTATATCATCACATCGTCATCCTCATTTTTCTAAAAATAATATTTATCGATGGAAGTAAGACTCAAATATATGCTTGCTCGTTATTTGGGTGAGGAAATCGAAAGATATGGATCTAGTTTCAAGCTCAACATATTTCATACCAAAAAGTGAACAAAACCTAAAATAATGTTGTGATAATCAAGACGATGACTGAATAAAATCTTATGACTCAAAAGGTAGAAAAGGAAATGGATTTTACACTAGAAAAAATTTCCATATTCTTCCTTATATCCACTTGATTAGATTAAATGTATTTTAGATTATTATTGTACCTTTATCCATTTCATGCGTGTTTCCCCTTTCAAGTAATGTTATCATCAAACTTTCTTCTTTGCATGCGACCTTAAAATACTTACCACAAATCCACTTTTTCATCTTCTTCTACTTTATTTTCTTAAAGTACTTTTACACACTCGTGTTATGTCACGAACGATAAATTTAGTTGAAAAAAGGAAGAAGATAGAAATGAGATGAAAAAAGAAAATTCAGATAATAAGGTTCTTGCTAGAAAGGCATACAAAACTTATAATTTTTTATGATTGTACGACCTAAAATATATATAAATATATAAGTAAACTTCCTGATCATTGGACCTTTTCTTTTCAATATACCTCTTCTTATTGCTTCCATATTATGCCAAAAAAAAATGTACAGATAACAAAAATTGAAATGGATGTAATTTGTATTTATTTTTATATTATTCATACAATCGCTCTACAAACTAAGATAATATAGCAATATCTTTAAGTTATTATTATTTGTTGTTGAAAACATCCCAAAGTAAACTGAGTCTGTAGGATATAAATTCAAAAGTTTTGTTTTTACGCACAACTTTTATCATCGTAACCACGTTTTCATGGTTTGTCGGATGTGACAAATAGTCACTGTCCTTTTTTTTTGTTAAAGCCATTGAAATGTAGATAAAAAAGCTTAAGCTTTAAAGTTCGACATTCTTTTTGGCATTGAAACTCACAAGTTTTATTGATATAGCTCCGAGAGCAAGGCTGAATGCCTATTAAAAGTTGAATTTCTCTTATAAAAACGACGCAGAAATGTTCACTTTTGATGAACAACATTTTTTCTCATATTATCAAAACTAGAACAGATTAATACTTATTCAAAAACTTGAGCTTTATATCCCCTACGCTCAACCATAAAAATATCAATCAATCAATTAATAAGCTAATTAAGTTAATGATTGTAATAATTGACATGCAATAGGAAAATGTCAGCATATTTCCTGGTATTATTTTTCAGACTGTAATATGCTGTCCATAAAAGAGATGTTTCTTGCTGTTTAACAGCCCAGCACTTTAGTTTTCATTGACAATCAATTTAAGTGATACAAACAGTAAACACAATATTTTTATCGTCCTTTTCGTCTTTTTGTCTTCTTTTTCAAGACAAAAAAATAATAATGGATTACGGCGTGGAGAAAGCTCATGCACGGTGAAGTGATTTATATGTTCATGCCGCGTTACGATTATAGTCTTAGTAGGTTCCAAATTAAGTCACGCATTTATTTGCTCTTTTCTTTTTCTTAAAACGAAATGTTTTATTGTAACCAACAAAAAAGGCATAACATTTCAAAAAGTCATCATGAAAGTTCACAAAAAGGCATCAGTATGCGAACAGCATATAGTTTAAGAACGAATGAAACGAGAAAGCAAAATAGTGGGAAATTTAATGTGAAAATGTGTTGGTGAATAACACTTTAACAGCTTTATAGTCCATTTATTTATTTGGCGTTCCATTAATGACTTAATAATTAGCTCCTTTCCCATTGCTCTATTTATTTGTTGTAAATTTTATTATTGAACCATATGCAAGGGGGATAATATGTCAGCGTAATAATTGACCTGAAATAATCATTATTTTTCCCACACCATTTGTGATATGTCGGAATAAAGTCTTCTAACTTGTTGAAAGCATGTGTCAAGTAAAGCACAGCAAAACAAATACATTTTATAAATTGCTGTGAGATGTTAAAAGAATAATAAATGTGATTTCTGGCTAAATGTTTGCCTCCCCTGTATGTATTTATATATATGTCACTTTCACAGCCTTTCCTCTCCTCTGTGTGTTAATTGTGTCGCCGATTACGATGGCAATTTTCTGATAATGAAAATTTTATAATTTCTTTGCCTTTTTCATAAATCTGACATTTTATGTGTGATAATGGTTGACTGGTGTGTGAACTTTTTCACAACTTTGTATCTTTTGCTTCCTTTTTCTAATTTTCTTCCACATCCTTTGGTATCGGAGAAATGATTAAAATGCAAATTGAGCCCCTGAGAGATTTTTTAAAATTTTTCCGATTCCATCAATAATATTGTATTGACTTTCATAGACGATCAGACTGTCAATATGTTTGATTGACTTAATAAGTTTAAAAATGCTGAAATAAAATTTTAGGAATAATTTATAAGTGTGATCTTTTATAAGGAAAAGAATATGTGAATGGTGTTGAATTAATGGCTATAAAAAAACATATTTTCAGTCCTTTGTTATTTAATGACATAATTTTTCAAACTGGAACATTTAATTTGGCAGCAAACATTTAAGATAAATTTTAAAAGCTTTTGAAAGGAGCCTTGCATGTTGATGATAATTCATTTATTTTATTTTTAAATAATACTATAACATTGTAAATCATAAAAAATACTTTAAACATTTAATTGAATTTAATCAAATTATTTGAGATTTGTTTAAATTTAACAAAAAATTGATATATCTTTATATTCCATGTCATACCCAGTCATACTTAAAAAGACTTCGCATATATTTTGAGACAACCAGTTATTGAGAAATTTAATAGCTAAAAGCATCGTTGTTCAATTATAACAAATATTATACCTTTATTTTCTGTTATTGAACGGCTCATGTTCCTTGCATTTTTTGATACTTTAAATATCTTGAATAGAATTTTATTCTGAAAGTGATCGAATTTCAAAAGTAAACTCGCAAAAGATGAAAAAAATATTTTAAATAAAGTCAATCTTTGTCTTCTTAAAAAAAATAAATAAAGTCTTGCTAAAGGAATGCTTTTGAATTTTTTGAGATATTTCATTTATTTAAAGGTATTTTCGGTATTCACAGAATCAAAGGGATCGAAATTGTCCAAACATTTTTGGATACCTGATAGAATTGCGACTTTAAATATTAAAACATCATCTGTTCTCCTATGTACGTTTCGACATAAAAAACATTCTCAAACAAAATTGTTGAATATTTTTGAAATACTTTTTAATAAAACCCTTTGAAAAAAAAAAGATAATTATGTCATTCATTTAAAGAATGCATATCTGTATTTATGATTTTGTTCAAATAGGTAAAGGCATTTTTAAGAGAAATCTTTTCAAAAATATTTATGTACATGCTTTCTAATCCTCATTTTTAAGAAGTGCAAATTTAAAAGCAAAATTCAAGATATAAATAATAATATAAATATCTTCCACTACCTAATTTTAAAATTGAAAAAATCTTCACAACATATTTTCTGGAAAATTATCATAAAACCCTTAAGATTCTCAACATGCCTCCTGCTGATTTTCAACCGGTTTCGTGAGAAATTTCTCATTAAGACCTACAATCTCTCTAGTTGAAAAACTTAAAGCTCATAATAAATTCCATGCAAGTTTCCAGTGTTAAATTTAATTAAAATATCAAAACAATTTAACATTGATAATTCACAAGGGGTAGTTCATGGCAGCAAAAGCATATTTTTAATCAAATTGTACAAGCAACAGCAAACATCAAAGGTATATGGACATTGAGTAGGAAGGTTATTAATTAAAAACTACTCTAAATTTGTCCCATATGTTATTCACAACTACTTTTTAATACAGTTCACCCTTGTAAAAATAAAACAGCACATTATTTAAATTAGTAGCTGCAGAAAAATTATACACAATAATTATTATTCATAATATAATGAGTCTGTCATCGTTAAGTCTGTTATAGTATTTTAAAGTCTAATAAATGAGGTATCATCACCTGTAGAAGATTTGCCTTTAATACTGAAATAATAGTAATTAGAATAAAGCTAATGAATATTATACAAATACAGAAAAAATTATAAATTCAAAACTGATGTTGATAAAGTATGTGCTTAAATATTATTTGCTGAGAAAAAGCACATTAATATTTAGACACGTTTCGCGTAGCATCGCCGTTTATCGTTTGTGTGATTATAGCAAAATTTAATTTACTTATTTAAATTTATAGCTAACAGAGTTGCTGATTTTGGATTGTTTATGAAATTAGAGAAGATAGCAATAGTCTCGTTACTTAGACATTACTTGTCTGATTGTTTTTAATGTTGAATTCAAATTTATACTTTTTGAGACACGCGCGTGTGCTTAAGGATATTTTTTTTATTTGACTCGGGAGGGAGATTTGTTTTTCTTTTATTTATTTGAGCCCTAAAGCAGTGTTCCTTTTTTTAAATCAAATATAAGGTACGTTGAATAGAGCAGGAGATATGAGTCAGAAGTTTTTACTCTTTGTTCGATTTTTGAAAGACATTTATTACTTTTTGAAGTTTATGAAGTTTTTGATGGGAAAGTAGAGATGAATGACTTATTTTTCAAACTTTTTCTAATCACTTTTTTTAATGTCTTGAATTTTGTTTGAATCCATGACATATTGACAGCATAATATGTAATAGATTGAAAAATCGACCACTTGCGGAAATCAAACCCTCTCCCACACAAAAGAGGGATTTATATATGTGCGTTCTGTCGCTTAACTCCTGGACAATGTGGGTCTTGCCCTCGTTCTGGCAGATTCGAATCCTAATACATACATCTAAAGATCAAGAGTTTTAAAAATTCTTCAGGACTAAAAGAAGCAACTCTGTTAAAGCAACAAAGAAAAAGTGTCAAAAAATGTCTCGTTCATAAACAACAAATAAAACGAGAGAAACAATTTTTAAGGAAAACAATTTTTTTATTTTTTCTCATAGTAAAATTTTAATAAAAGTTGAAGAGGGGAGAAGACAACAAAGAATAAAAAGAATCATGAAACATTGTATACATGGTGGTGAAAATTAATTAATGAAAACGATATTTTAATAGCTGGCAAATAAATTAAATATATACATACCCTGTAACTTATTATTATTCTCGTAGAGTATATCATTGAATGTTTTGTAAATTATTTTATGTTTTTCATGTGAGAAATTCTTTTTGTAAATAATATTCATTGTTATTCATCCATTAAAAAATAACAGGAAGCTAAAATAATGAACGAAAAAAAATTGTAATAAATGGATTAATTTCATTACAGGATACATATCCTGATGTTGAGATACTTTAATTACTCTGTAATGGAAGTTAAAGAGCATTGTTTATAGCAGAAAAAAAATTGTAGAAAAAAAACTTCAAGAAAAAAAAATATATTTTTTCATACTTTTAATTCCTTGCGAAATTATACTGATGTGAGGATGTACATAAGAATGGAATTCTTTATTAATTGTTAGGTAGGAAAAGAATTTATTTATTAAGAGAAATGTCGAAGTTTATCTGAAATAAATATATCATGAAAGTTGATTGAAAATAAAAATTGCAGGAAAAAGTTTTTTTTTAAAAAAAAAACTTGTGAATTTTCTAGTGGAAACTGATCATGGCTCAAATTCCACAGAATTTTAACTGGAAGAATACAATTATGGTCATGTTTCATCAGAAAAATTTTCAATGCTTTTAAAATTTAATAAAGTTATCAATAAAATGAGATAAGTATCGAGAATTTTTCACTGGACAAAAGAAATTTTTCCTCGTTTCGTCTTTTATTGACTAATAATGTAAGTTGTTAAGTCAGAATTTATTATCGCAACGTGAATTTTGTTTCATTTCACCATATTGTGGAGTTTGTTGTAGCTTTCCTAGATATCATTCTAGGGACCTAGATTTTTAATCTGAGAAGGTTTCTAGTGATACTCAAGCTAAATCTTGGAGTGTATCATATTCAATTCTAGATTAAAATGTCATCTGTAGCCCTTAAAACTAACCCGAAGTCGTATCTTAAAAATTAAATAGGTTCATGTTTTAAAATTGACACCTAAATTGTTCAATGCCCCTACGAACAACCTTAATAGAATCCCACCCTATAACATCAGAATATCGTGCAGCTCTATTTAATATACTCAATAAATTTATTCTAATAAAATTCGAATATAAATCTTCTTTTAGAATAATCCTCAGCAATTTCTTCATTGACTATCATTGTCCAATCTCCAGCTGTACACAGTTGAAAAATAATTTCTCTCATTTTTAATGACTACTTATTGAAGAATAAAAATACAAACTTTATTTATCTTTGCTGCTCACTAGAATCACCAATGAGTAAATCGTTTTCAGGTCGATATAAAAATAAATAAAACGACGATAAAATTGTGTGTGTGGATCTGTGATTGCAAGATTCAAAGGAAAAGAAGACACGAAAGAAGAAAATCGAAGAAACAAATTGTCAATGCCATTAAAAAGTACGGAAAATTTCTAGGAAGCAAAACAAAAACGCAATTTTGAATTGCTTCATTGGAAGTAATGAAATTTTAAATATCCAGAAACTGATTCAATAAAATACTTTAAGAATACTTGTTGAAAAAAATTCTTTATAATTTTGAAAGCTTGATGTCGAAAATATTTGGAAATCCATCAAATAAAAGTAAGTCTACTTAAGTGACATCCTTTAATCGACAATATTGATGTTCATTTGACAGTAATTATCCTATCTCAAAGTGAAGACATCATGAACAAATGCCTATCAAAAATGGTTCAAAAGTGACTCGACCGAAAAAAAAGAAAGTCGATAATAAGAAAATTTGTTCTTTGCTATTATGTGCCAAGAGACGTTGTCAACGTTGATTCGAAATAAATTCAAACTCGTTTCGAATGTTTTTCGAACAAAATTTCGCAATTTCGAAAAACTTTTTTTTATGAAAATTTCAATTTTTCGCAATTTTTGACTTAATTTACTTATGATTACAGAATTAAATCATTCTACTATGTCTTTTAACACTAATTTAATCGTCTAATCGGTGATAAATGCAGCAAACATTAGTTTAAAATGCTTTTTTTTCAAAAATATTATAAATTTTTTTTGTTGTTTACATTGGAAATAAAAATGTTATTAATTCACTTGCACTAATTGTTTAGTAAATCAGTAATGATTCATTACATTTGAGTGGATTCGTTTAACATTTTGATGATGAAAAACAAATATTTAAACTATTAATTAGAGATATTAGACATTAATAATTTAACGTGTGAAAAAAATTTGAACTTATGCTCGAAAATAAGGTCCCAAAAAAAATTCAATATCGAAAATAAGGACTCGTTGGCGTACCATAGGTTCTTTGTAATGAAGAAAGCAGATACAAAATTGTCATTTTTTTCTCAAAAATTATTATGTTCAGACGAAATTTGAATGAGGCGGAAGGATGAAAAGAAAATAAGAATAATATTTATATATCATCTGAACATAAAAAGAAGGAATGAAGGAAAACTTTTCAGAGTTATTTTTTCCGCATTTCGGCTTTTCTTGCTTAAATGTCAAAATCACGTTTCTTTCTCCTCCTCACTCACAATTTTATTTTCCAGAGCGGTGAATTCCATAATTTTCTGTGTCTTATCTTATCAATTGTAACTTTATCAGGACTTATCGTAGGTTTAATGAGCTTTCATTTTCAGCACGTCGTCGAATTACTTCTTTTTATCGTATCGATAGGAAATGATAAATTTTTCACGCCACAGTAAGTATAAAGATACCACAGACATTTTCTATGCTTTTCATCAATAATTCTAATTTGATTTTTAAATAGAGACAGATTTTTTTATACAAATTGTGACACGTTTGTTGTTTCTCGTGAAAATTTTCAGGTGTTGAAAACGAATTTAATTTGTTATGTTAACAAAAGCACAAAAGGCATTATCTGTTCCCGTTCTCTTCCATTCAATAATCCTTCATCCTACATTTATAATGAAAATAATTTGAAATGTGAAGCTCTTGAATAAACATTATAATGTTTTTGCTGGATAATTATCTCAGTTCTGAGTACAATGCTAGTGATAATATTATTTCAATGCTATTTTATCTAGGAATTAATGATTATCTCTGGAAAGACTTTAATTGAAATGTCTGTAATTGAAATTATAATCCATTGATAAATTAATCTCTAAATCAAATGTTATTTTATCACTGATAAATAATTGAACAATCTTAAAACCACAAAACTATCAAGATATCTTATGGATCGTTCACTTCTGACGTCAATCAAAATATGGAATTTTCAGGCCTCTACAGGTGCTACAAAATCTCAGACCCTTAATAATGAATGTCACAATTAAATGATCCCTTATCTGCGTAATCTAAATAGCGGAATAATCAAGGTGTATAAATTCAGGATAAATCCTGAAAAATCCCAAAAATCCTAAAAAATCCCTGAGCCAATAAACATGGAAATGTGAAATATTTTTTAAATCCCTGATGCATTTGATGAATAATTTCGGGATTTAAAAGGGATTTCACATTTTTATGTTTATTGGCTTAGAGATTTTTTAGGATTTATGGGATTTTTCAGGATTAATCCTGAATTTCCACGCCTTGGGAATAACAGATTTATTCCATTTAATAATCTGGTTCTTCATAGTTGGTATTGGAACTAAATAGATTGTGTGGTTTATCGAGCTTTTTCATATTTTTCATGATAATACTAACCTTCAGTGGTGTTCTTAAAAAAATTATTATTTTTTAATAGCCAGCACTGAAATACCAAGCCATGCAATATAAATATTGTAGCTGTCAGAACTACAATTTTTCAAATCCAATTTGCCAATTTTTTTCATGTATCAAAATTACTTTTTTTCATAAAAGTAGCTGTCCGCAATTTACTTTGACACCCAAACTATGTCATCGGATTTAAGTTTAAGCTGCATATTGCGGTTTTCATTCACAAACGTAAGAACGCTAAAACCGAATGCTGTTGAAATTTAAAATTCATCCACGTGTTAAGCTTCGTGGGATTTTTCATACCCACATTGGACTGAAATTGGAAAATTACAAAAATATTATTTCTCAGAAATAGAAGCAATTAGTGAACAGATAGGGGAAGGAAGCTTAACAGTCAATCTGACAGATAAAATACTCATTGAGTAATCTCACTTTAAATTGAACTCAATTTATCTTTTACCCAATTAATTATTCCTACTGATAAATTACGGACAAGAATTAAAATTGATTTGAGGTCAGTAGCATTTGTTTTTAGGTGATATTTGTCTCCTTATGTTTTACATCTCTTTAAATGTCAATGAAGGATAAATTTATTTCTGAATTGTTGAACAGATGAGATTAAAATATTTCATTCTTCTTCATATATTCGGCACCATCGACCCACAAAGCAGTACTCTCCCATTTGTTTCATCACGAATAAAAAGAAAACAAAGTTAAAAAGTTTGGACAGCAGTGAGCACAAAAGGAGGAAATAATTGAGAGAAAGTTTGTCTGTTTCGTTCAATAAGAGAAAAATTAAATGAAGATTTTTTTTTTCGGTCAAAATATTCATCAAGATGTTAAGACTTGTCTAAAGTTAAGCCAAACTTTTTTTATGTTTTCTGATCTCTTTCATTGTCTTCCCCGTGAAGAAATTAAAAATAAAAATTTATTTGAAATGCCAAGAGATGGAGAAGTAGCACAAGAGCACCATCTAATATAATTAGAGGATATTTTGCCACTACATCTATCTCCCGAGGATATAACAAGAAGTTCATCATTGGCTGCAATTTGAAACGAGATATTTGTTGGCTAAAAGTTCTTTTCCTTCTTTTAACTTTGTAAATTGGTTTCTCACTTCCAAGAGTTTTTAGTTCTGTACACTCGTTTTGTGGAGAGCTTTCAACATTAAAAACTTTTACAAGTTTTATTTTTTTTTAAAGCATCAAAGTATCATGATAAAGTGGATTATCACATTTTCTTTTATAATAGTGAGAATTTCAGTTTTATTGCAAACCAAAGGATACACTAAGTTCTTTTAAGTTGAGAGCTGATGTGATTACGAAACAAACTTTCATTCACGTGCTTTAAACATATCTTCCTTATCTTACATAGCACATTACATTTACTCATTTGGTAAATTAATATTGATAGAGGTGTAGCAACAAGAGTTGAGCTTTAAAATAGTTTTAGAACCTTAATAAATTTTGGAAACTAGCTCAAAATAGCCATCCTAGCTGATTTTAACCATAAAAGTTTAAGAATAGTCTAAATTAGGCACAAAAAAAAACAAATCATCTCAACGCCTCATTTTGAAAGAAAGCAACTAACCAAGCGGATATAAAATTCAATTTTGCACAGATTCTTTAACATCAATTCTAATCAGTGTTGCATTCTGGCGATTTGTCTGGATCAGATAAATTCTGAGACAGAAATTTCTTCATAAAGATCGATTCTATTGAAGATTTTCTATCTTCATGTAAAATCGATCTTTATGAAGAAAGTTTCTCCGCTAGACGAAAACTATTGAAGAATCAACATTCTTCATCTAGTGTAAACATCTACATTTGCAACACTGATTCTAATACATCACGTTCTTGATTATTTCTTTCATCTCAACTTAGTTGGTATCTTTAAATTCTTAGCAAACTTTTTGATTTATGCAGTTACAAAATAATCATTTTAAAAATATAAATCACAGCTTCCTATCAGCAGTTCCAAAAACGTACCAAAAAACATTGGCCTATTAATGTCAACATCGCTGAATAAAAATATTTTTCATGAGCAAATATTTGTGCATAGATAAATGCCCTCGGAATTGATTTTATCTCTGCTTATTTGTTACTGCTTCACGCTATCCGTGATGAAATGAAAAATGTGAGCCTAAATCTTCATTTTCTATCATCCACGTGTCAAGAATTTTATTCATGGTGTAACGTGAAGTTTCATCTCAATTTCTTTTACGCTAATCTCGTACCATAGCTGCAGATATTTCATGAATATGTGGTTCAATTGAATGTAATGTGGCAATTTATTAAGAAGAACAATATTGATTGGCGTGTAATTTCGAGACCAAAAATCGAGACATAAATTTTTTTTGGGTCAGGTGGATTATTGAAGCTTTCATAAGGAAGAAAATTGATAAATTGCTGGTTAATAGTGGTCATTTATTTCATCTACTTATCATACCTAGCCAATAATGTCGAACTGCAAACGACACTGAAAAAATTTCTGAACACATTCGTAACGAACTTTTTTCAAATTTGTGTTTGTTCAGAAACTCTTTGTAAATAAATATTTCAGTGATTTTTCAGTTCAGCCGGCAATTATTGATTTTACGCACTATAATTAAGTTTTCTATTGATTTAAATATATGTTAAGTGATATATCTGTGGATTTAAAGTATTAAGTATCAATTAACACAAGAATAAGTTGAAAATAGCCTATAAAGTGAATAACAAAAATATTACAACAACAAAAAACATAAACAACACATTTTCTTCTTCAAAATCTAGAATATTTAAATTTTCTACAGTTTCCGATAAGTTAAAACTTGATTAAATCAAATATTCGTGTGGCTAATAAAGTGTTATATTATTACAAAATAAAGTTTAAGAGAATACATAAGTGAATTTCAAGTAATTTCGTGATTTATGTTAAATTCACAAACTTTTAGATAAAGTTAAAGAAATTATCTAATACGAAGTGATTAAAGTTATGTCAAGCAAGAAAAGTACAGCAGCCAGTAATGTTGTACAATTAGAATGTAAAAATCTACACGAATACCTCAAATCTCAGACACAAATTATATCGAAATTATACGATTATCCAGCAATATGTTTGGCTGTATTTCGAGACTGTATTCCAGCGATTGCAAAGCAGTTTGTTATGCGAATGTTATGCGTTGAACAACCAGTGCCACAGGCAGTTGTTCAATCGTGGGGATCTCAAGTTTATGCAAAGTATATGTCTTGTCTCCTTTTTGTATCCTTTATTCAGCATGAATTGAAGTAAATTATCAAAATTATGTTTCCAACAGAGAAAATTCTGCAGCATGTGAAGCACTGACGGAATTAAAGATTTGGTCCGAATCGTCTATAAGCGGAGGATTGACAGCATGGGATTTAAATCCTTCTTTCAAGCGAAATCTTAAAATAGCCTGGTTGGGAGGGTAAGTTAGACATGTATAGATATGTACTTGCTTTTGTCATGGACAAAAATTATAATTTATACCAATCTTTCAATCTAAAATCTAATAAGACAAGCAAAATCAATTTAATGAACAATGAATTCCCATCTTCATTTAGAGGTCGCTCATGGTCGATGTTTAACTCAGTAGAACAGTCAGATGCTAAAAGTCGAGACATCAGTTTTCTTGATACGTATGCAATGTCTCGGTGGAATTGTCTTCTTCATTATATGGTCGATTCAAATGCATCGAAAGGATCAGAAATGGAAGGAATTTCAGTTGATGCGGTACGAATAATTTTGCATGCAAATTTGATGGTACGAAATGAACAAGATGGATCATACATGCTCACAAGTCAAGGATTTCAATTTCTGTTGATGGATACACAATCACAAGTCTGGCACTTTATGCTGCAATACTTAAATACATGTGAACAACGAGGATTATCGCTAGTTGAATGCCTTTCGATGCTTTTCGAGTTAAGCTTCTCGACACTGGGACGTGATTACAGCTCGGAGGGATTGAGTGAAAATATGTTAACCTTTATGCAACATCTGCGTGAATTTGGATTAGTCTATCAGCGCACTGTAAGTATTACATTGTTCAGCATTCATTCATTTAACATTTATTGAGCAGAAAGATTGAAAACAATTTACTCAGCATTTTTCCCATTTCAATTTTCTTCGTTACATCTTGACATACGACATTATTTTTTATTGACTGATTTGTCAGCATGCTGAGCTGTTTTCTTTTTTATTTTGTAACGGAAATTTTTTATTTAAAATTATTCTTGCTGCAAAAATTTAGTACAAATTTCAAATTTCAAAAATTCGTTGTATTTAGTACAAGTTAAAAATAGCGTAACTTGACATCTTTTGCTTCTAAAAAGGATTTAATTGAGCGTAGAAACATTTTTCTAACCCATTTCTTGTCTTGTTTCATTTTTTGTTACGTGAATGGCATCAGAGAAAGGAGAAGAGATTTTTTCCGACTCGTTTGGCACTAAATTTCACGACTAAAAATGCCATCGCACCAGAGAATGTCATTGAAAATAATAGCACAAATAATAGTAAGATGCAGTTAAGTGATGAAAGTAATTACGAGGGTTACATCATTGTCGAAACAAATTATCGTATTTATGCTTATTCCGATTCAAAATTACAAATTTCGTTGCTCGCACTCTTCACTGAGCTTTTGTATCGATTTCCAAATGTGACAGTTGGCGTAATTACTCGTGACTCGATACGACAAGCCCTGCGAGGTGGCATAACAGCACGACAAATTATTAGCTATCTAGAGCAACATGCACATCCAAAAGTTAGTATGAATATTTGAAACAATAAAGAATAGACTATAAATGTTGTCAATTTATCAAACTTTTAACAGATGATATCGAATGCTGCCGCCTCAGCATTTAAAACATCATCCGTGCTACCGCCAACGGTTATTGACCAGATAAAGTTATGGGAAAATGAACGAAATCGCTTTACATTCACTGACGGTGTTGTTTACAATCAATTTCTATCTGAAGCAGATTATTTGACATTACGAGACTATGCGCAATCAATTGATGTACTTTTATGGCAAAGCGAACGGTCGAGAACAATGGTTGTTAAAAAGTCGGGACATGAGGACGTCAAAAAGTTCTGGAAGCGATATTCGAAAGGATAAAATAAAAAAGTTTACATTTTAATGTTATGTGAGTGAATGTTTGTGATTACTGTGAATAAACAAACTGTTGGACGTCTGAATTATGTTGTTACATTTACTCTCTCTCTCTTTATTTATCTGCCTTTTCCAGATACAGGCTATATAAATATTGAAATAATCAAGCGCAGCCATTTTAAAAATTTATTTGCAAAATGTAAAATACCCATTTTCAATCGAAGCATGATGAGCCATTTTAACGAAACCAATCGTTTTCAAAAGCAACACTCAAATTAATTAAGAAATTTTCCTAATTACGTAAGACAACCAGAAAGGATATATATATATGCAAAATCCTAATCAAATTTGCCAAAGAACTTTCTCAATTTAATAAAATTATTTTGTCAACGCAAACAAATTCATTTGGTAATAGAAGCAACAGAAAGGATGTGTTTAACAAGCTACACAATTTGTTTTCTATATACATGCATAGAACATCAGCAAACGAGAATCAACAGGTGGTGGTATGGTCATAGAAAACTTTTTCATTTTCTACATTCCTATTTCACTTCAATTCCCATTTAGCATGTTATGATAGGATTCAATTTTTTTTTGGGTATCTTTATCTGTATTCGTGTTTTGATTCAATTTCTCGTAATAGCTTGATATTCTGCATATAAATATTTCTTCATGTTTGTTTATTATAAATCAAAATCAAATCAATTGAAACGGAATCAAGGAGAATAAAATCGATTTTCTTATGTAAATAAATAAAGGCTTTTAGAATCGATTGTGGTTAATCGGAGTCTATATTTTCTAATGAAATGCTTAGTTGAGTACTAAATCGCGTAGTTTGCAAGAAAGTTGGAATGAATAATATGAAATATGTTGGTTGCATGATAAGATTTAAGTAAACTTGAACAATTTCTGAGTCAGTTGACAGCCAACGACTTAAAAACGTCTTTTCTGCTTTCTTCTTTTCGATAACTTTAAATGAACTTCTTCAACTAGATTCTAGATTAATTTTTTATACAAAAATCTACTTAAAGACGTGCTTTTTGTACGAATATAATGATTAGGAGAGGAATGTGAGGAAATTGTCTGAGGGTGGTACTCTAGTACTCAAATATACTGATTCGTTGATCTATTACTATGCACGAACTAAAGTAAAGGACAAGATTCACAGAAAACAAATATTTTTGGCAAAAAGGAATCTGATTTTTACCTCTTATTCCTACTCAAAATATCATCCTACACAATGTCATAAGATCTTCTTTAGATTAAACAAGGATTTGAGCACCAGAAAGTATCTGATGAAGTTTAACAAAAAATTTCTGAAAAATATAAAATCCAAATCTAAATTTAAACGCGTACATCTTGAGACTTTCGATTTCTTGGTCTCGACTAATTCTCGAGTCGAGAATAAAAAGCTTTACCAACAATTATTATATTCACTTCCTATTCACATTACGACATTTTAAAGAAGAATACATTATCATATCAAAAAGTGTTAAATTTAATCCTTGTAAACATCTCAACTTAAAAGCACTCAAAAATTTGACTTGTACTTCAAAATTCATTGCTTATTCAACAAGCGCTTTCAAGCATTTAAAAAGCATTTTACATTGTAAACATATCCTCTTCAAAGCTATGTTGAGTAAATCAATTTGTTATAAATCTCCAAAGATATCATCTGACTTTGTGAAGACGAATTAAATTTCCAAAAATTTTGAATACAGAAATGCCTAAAGAATCGTTTATCGTCAAAAATTTGATGAAGCATAAAGCATTTAAAATATTGTTATTTTGATGAATAATAATCAATTTGTTGTTTGTTTGAAATGTACCTCGCAGGACTTCTATTTGATGCTCAAAATTGAAGACTCATCTACGATGAAAAACCTAAAGTAAATGTTCAGAAAAGATTACAAATTTAAGTGAACGTTCTGCCAACCTTCGAAAGATCCAACAAAAGCTTAGTGCCGGTTAGTCATTAAAGAGCAAACTGCACCTATTGCAAAGTTTACGTTTTTTGCTTAATATTCATTTTGAAGTTCTTTAAATCTTAAAGTTAAGTTCTAACAATTTTGTATATTCAGAAGCTTCAGATCTGTTCATTTCTTTGAAAACAAGAATGAGTAAATAATCTGCATTTAATACAGCAGTGACTAACAGGCACAAGTTGTTTTTCCATTTACTCTCATGAAAAATACTTAAAAGAAGCTTTAAAAGTAGCAAAAAACATTAGGTTATAATTTTTACATTAATAATTTTTTTGCAATGAAACAGCGGCAATAGAATCAGCGCATGTGATGTAAAAGTATGAGTTGATGAAGATATGCTTAATTTTCCGTTTTCCTGAGTTGACTGTTTTTTGTTACAAAACTAGAAATAATAGTTTTTACATATTGCTGCAAACATACTCCACAAATGTGTACTGCTATTTGCTTCCAAATTTTTCTCATTTATGCTTTGTGCACGAGAAGTTCGATATTTTTTTGCTTCAGGCACTATTTATTTTTTTTTTGTTGGTGTATGGTGCCGTTCACTTATGACGTCCAGGGGGGGGGGGGGGGTTTAGCGAGAAAAGAACAATAGAAATTCCTGGAAATCCATTGTTCTTTTTTGAAAAATGACCATTATTTTCGGACGTCATAAGTGTACGACCCCTATATTTCAATAGATATTTGAAAATCGTATTTCGAGCGACAGAGATGCTTCATGGTAAATACAATATTGATGCATCTCTCGAAAAACGCGAAAAACATAGAAAAACGGATTCATCAATGAATTAATTGAATTTACAGATCCGTTTTGACTAAGTACTTGTTCAGCTTTCCCATTTATTTACTTGTTTTCTTTTTTGATTTAAAAAAACAGCTTTAAAAACTTACACAATTAGAACTCTGACAAAGAGCAATTTTCCATAAAATGACTAAAATCCTCATACAAAAGAGAGAGAGAATAGGAACATTAAGGTGCATATTACTGCCATTGAATAAACAAAATAAAGGTTGAATTTCTGCACATGAATGAAAAGTTAATTAATATTTCTTGCAGCAGTTCAGCAATGTTAAGAAACAGAAACAAATTCTGTATTAGCTTTAAATAGTTTTAAAAGGAACCATAGCAATAAATCGAGGAATTTATAAAGAATATTTATATACATGATAAAAAGTGATGCAACCGAAGCTTGAGGTATGGAAGCAATTCCTTTGAATGAAATTCTCATATCCTAAATTTATAGAATGTATGTTGTTGTTAACTATACCGAGCAATAATCTGAAATATTTATGTGAGGTGAATGAAGGAAATAGTTTGAGCTTGTAAAACAATTTCCCATTTATTGTCGTGCATGTATGTAAAATATCTGCATAAAAATGTCGCTGCATATTTAATTAAATTCAATTGTTTTTTAAAAGCAATAAAATATTTACTGTGTGAATAAATATATCCTCATACTACATTGTAAAGCACATGCTTTTTTATACCGCAATGAAGGTAATTAAAACCGCAATACAGAAGCCTAACATTTAAGTTGTTTGCTGAAGAGCTCTACAGGAATGGAATTAATGACGATGTTTAAGGTTTAACCTTGATAATGAATATAGTAGATTTTGTATGAGAACTTGTTGATCATTTTGATATTTGATTCATTTTCAGCGTTTTATAAGAAAAGCAAGAATCTAAAAGAATAAAAGTTTTGTCAAATGATTGTGAGGTTTGTTCCAATAATGATTCTAATCGAGTCTATCCAATTTTGATTATTATAACCATCGATTTAGTCAATAATAAATTTTATAGCCATAATAAAACAAATTTAGAGATAATATATTTTGATGAGTAACTGCGTGGCGTAATAAATTAATTTCTACGCATTATCATAAAAAAAAAATATTAATTACGACTCGAAATATGATTTAATGGCTTCAATCATGATTATTAAAACCAAAACAGTATCAAGTTAAAAATAAATAATCACATGACAATTGAATTAAATCACATGTTGCGGTTCGTGATGCGAGATGAAAGTAAAATTATATCCAAATATTATGAAGGTGGGAAAATTTATAAGCGATAATGAAGAGTCGACAGTTCAAATTCCCTTAATATTTTCAAAATTATTGTAAATTATTGTAATAAAATTCAAACCAAAATCTTCAATGTTACAAAAAAAAATCTGAATCAATTAAACTTTTTGAATTCATAATGGATATGCTGCTGAAAATAAAGATAATTCCATAATTTTTGGTCATACTTTTAATTATGAAATTTCATAAAGCGGAGATTATGAACGTTGATAATTCACATTTAATTAATTTTTCAATTGTCAATGGACTTATTATGTTAAATGTTTTTTATGAAATACACTTGCTTTCATTGTATCAATTTTAATATGTTTAATACCTCAAAAGATGCTTATGTAAAGAGCTTATGATGTGGAAATTTCTTACATGACTTTGTCATAATTTAAGGCTTTCGGGGTTTCAATTTTAACAAACAGGCAATGAATATTGTTCGACGTTTAAATTTGCGTGAAGGTTCTGTAATTATTGATTAAAATAATTCTATTATTATCACTTTCTAAATTAATTTGATGTGATTCCATCGTGTTATAATACCTCGATATTTTTGCTTTCATTAAGGAAGCACCATCATGCGGATTATTTTAATTCAATATTATTTGAGAGATTTTGAATTCAATTAAAACTTGTAAAATTTTAATTTTGTTTCCTTTATTTTGAATTTAAAAAGCTTTGAAGTTTATTTATTGAGTAAATTGAATTTTGTGATGAAAATTCAAAACAATATTTTCCAATTATAGAATCGAGAGAAAAAATCTCAAAGTTTCTTAGAAATCCAATTTTAAATTCTTTATTGAAAATCACAGATTTTCCTTCATACACGTTTCCCATATTTTATTTATATGCACATAAAATGCACAAATATTAATGTCAGCATTGAAGTATATGCTCGATGTATAAACTAATTGCAACGGAGGTGCTTGCACTGCATTAGTGTGTTCTGGAAGTTCTGAAAATATACTGAGTATGTTCCGCTAGAACTTTTATACATTGAAGCACTTGTTTTAAAGTTTAAATCGTGTCCAGATTCAAACGTTTGTTAAATATTTCACTAATTCTAAGAATCGAATGAATTAAAGAAAATCCAGAAAATCTCAATTATTCTTATTGACAAAAAAAAAAATCAAATTTAAGAAGATTTACAAAATTCAAGTCTTGATTCTTAAGAGTTTTTGTTTTGCATAATATGCTTTAAACATGCAATGATATAAAGCTTATAAACGACTGATTTGTGAAAATAAGCTTGTAGGCAATGTAAGAAGATTTAGGAAGTCTTACAAAATCTTCTAGAAAACAGCATCAAATATGTTTTTCTGAACTTTTTTCAGATGAAATGAAGCAGTTTAACAAAGAAATTAAGTCTAAACAGATAGAGTAAGTCTTTTATTTATTTATTTGCTTAAAGGAACCAAACTTTACCATTTATCAACTTAAAATTATTATTACTAAAATATTTAATTCTCAAATTTACTGTAATTGGTTAAATGCTGGCCCTTAAGATATTCAGAAGTAAGACGTCCATCATAAATCTCTGCCAAAATTCTATGTCTCCACTAAATTATTAACTATCCACTGAATCACTACATTTCAAAAAGGCGTTTGAAAAAGATTTACGACTCCCAAGTTCATTTAAAATTGCTTTTCTACACTCATAAAAAAAAATTTAATAAATTGTTACTAAAATCTTTTTAAAAAAATTTTACTAATAAATTACTAAATCTTAAAAACTTAAGTTAAAATTTAAAAACATTTTTTTAAATTTTACAAAATATATATTAAAATATTGTAAACTGAAAAGTTTCGTAGAATTTCTACAAAACATTTAGTAAAATGTTATTAAAATTTAATATGGTGTCATCAAAGCATTTCTTACAAAAATTTTTCTTTTTTTTTTGTGCAAAATAATTTCAACTAAAAAAAATAAAGTATGAACTGTATAGTTAAAACATGTAAAAAATCGTTTGGAAATATCGAATCACTTCGAAATCATTTAAAACATGTACACAATAAGAAAAAAACTGATATTTATGAATGTTCAGTCAGGGAGTGTAGAAAAAGTTTCAATTTGGCTTCAAATTTCTACAAGCATTTGGAAATCCATAGCGAGATAATTTCATGTATGTACACATTAAATATTAATTTCAATGACATAAATTAATAATTTTATATTTCAGCCAACGATTGCAATAATAGTTCAGCTAGTCATCATATTATTATTGAAGAAGTTCAAGAACTCGAAACCCAAATCCTTCATGAAACGAATACGTGTGTGGCTAGGAATGATAATTCAAATAAAAGTCCACAAAATGAAATCCCTGCAGATCTGCCTCAGGACTTCGATGATATGTTTTTTTATTTTTTGACATTTATGCACTCTGAGAGCTCAATGTCAATAAAACTTTCAACGAGCATCTTCAACAAATTTAAAACAGATATTTTGAGTAAGATTTTGGACCATACAACTAAAGACATAAAAGATAAGATTGAAAAATCTGTTGAAAAGTGCTCAACATTCTATAAATACAAAAAAGAGTTAAGCAAACGAAACTGCATGTCAGAAGCAACGCAAAGAGTTATTAATGAACGTACTGGATTCCAATTTAAACATGGAAGACCACATTATGGAAGCATTAAAGAAAAAGTCACAATGATGCCAATCAAACAACAAATCAAAACCTTTTTGGAACTTCCAACTATATTAGATACAATAATTGAAAATATGACTCGACTAGAAAGCGACAGTACACATATAAAAAACTTTGTTCAGGGAAATATATGGAAAGAGATTAAGAAAAACTTTGATAAGGAGGATATTGTTCTTCCATGTTTCATATATCACGATGATTTTGAGCCGGACAATCCATTAGGTAGTAATGCTGGATCAAATAAAATTGCTGCATTTTACTACAGTTTTCCAGTTCTTCCAGAGCATCTTTTATCGTCACCAAAATATGTGTTCGATGCATTACTATTTTCATCGCACTTAAAAGGAGAACATGTTGAAAGTGCATTAATACCACTCATCCAAGAGTTCCGAGACCTAGAAACAGAAGGCATTGAATTGTTGATAAATGATAGAAAAGTTAAAATATATATCGTTGCTTCATTATTGCTTGGAGATAATCTTGCTCTAAATGAAATTCTTGGTTTTTCAAAAAGTTTCAACGCAACATACTTCTGCCGTTTTTGTAAAACTGAAAAAAAAAATAACTGCCACAAAAAGTTCACTACAAGGAGACAGAACAAGAGATTTATTAACGTATGAAGACGATCTACAAAAACAACAATTTGGTGTTATTAATAGCTGTCCACTTAGTGATTTGAGATATTTTCATCCAATTAAAAACTTTTCATGTGATATTATGCATGACATATTTGAGGGCATCACACGGTATGATCTAGCATTATTTTTCCATTATGCTGTTTATGAAAAAAAAATTTTCAATTTGTGGACCTTAAACAAGTTGAAGCAGGAGTTTGACTACGGTTCAATTGAAATTGGAAATATGGGACCAGAGATATCAGAGACACAAATTAAAAATTTTTCTTTAATGATGAGTGCGTCGGAAATGAAAACATTCTTACATTTTTTACCTTTAATGTTCGGACATTTATTCAAAAATAATGTACATACTAAAATTTGGAAATTAGTCCTTCAACTGGTTGATATTGGAGACAAACTCATGAAACGTTCGATGGAACATAATGACGTCAATTACCTACAGATACTAATTAGTGAATATATAGAGAATAGACTAATATTATTCAAAAAGAATTTAAAACCAAAACATCATATTATGTTGCACTATAGAGATTGCATTTTAAATAGTGGACCTATACGTCACTTAATGTGTTTTCCTCATGAACAGAAAAACAGAGTCGTGAAAAAGTATTCCAAAGTATGTCATCAAAGAGTAAATTTGTCATGGTCTTTGATGTACAAAAGTGTAATGAGTTTTAACTTGTTTTTAAAAGAACACAGCAATGGCTTTCCATCAAACATTTTATGTGATTTAAAATCTAAACCCACCAACGTTGAAGATTTATTGAACAAAGAATACAACGCCTTGGAAATACTCAAAAGTGGTGACAAATTCTACATTCTGAAATGGATAAAATATAAAGGAACATTGTACAAGCGTGACTTTTATATGGCTTTGCACATAGATGAACTTAGATGCTTTAAAATTGTAGATGTTTTAAGAAAAAATGATTTATATTATCTTATCCTCGAAGAGTTTCAAATACTTTATTATGAAAACAAAACATTGAGCTATTATGTTGGCGAATCTTTAAAAATATTCATTGCAAAAGAAATTGAAGATTTCTTGTATTTTCCTTTTCAAATTCATTCAACTTTTGAAGGTAAAAAAGCTTTTAGAGTTAAGTATATTTGAAAATAGATTATTATTAAAATGATTCCTTGATGTATAAACAAGATTAAAATATTCGAAATAAATAACAAAGCTTTAATTTGATGTAATTGCCATCTACATAAATATGTGATTATTGAAATTCGTCAATGACAAACTTTAATGATATTTATTAAAATTTTAATAAGTTTCATCAAAATTTTAATGAGCTTTATTAAAATTTTAATAAGTTTCATCAAAATTTTAATGAGCTTTATTAAAATTAATTAAGAGTTATCAAATTTTAGTAAATGTTATTAAAATTTTACTAACTTTTGTTAAGATTAGTGTCTTATAGTTTTTCAATAAAAAAACATCTCTCGCTGTGAATTTAGTTAAAATAATTACACTAATAGTTATGTATCGTGCTAAAAAGCCATTAATTCAACAGGAAAATAGTGATGAAAATCTCGTTGAAGAAGTGATTGAAAGAGAAGGTAAAAATGATAAAATTCGAAAAATTCGTCTCAAGTTATGATACATTAATTTTTCATACATAGGCTCAACTTACAACACAGATTTAGACCATAATTTCAATGAAAATGGAATGGAAGAAGTAAATGAAGTGCTTCATTACATTGGCTATCCAGAGTTACAACAGCTTTTCTATCGTAAGTTTCTTCTATGTCATTATTATAATGTTTCAATTTTCATTCGGTTTACATGATATGAATATGTAAAGACAGAAAGTGCATAGCTTTAATAATTTTATTAAATTTCTGTTTTACATGATTCAAAGAACATATATTAAAATAAGATCTTTCTTGAACATCGATTTTCTAATTATTATTTATATTTGTGATTTTAGATGAAAAAATTGATAATGAAGTCTTGGCCAATTTAAATCAGAATGCAATAATGATGCTTTTACGTGAATACCCTATTGGAATCCGTATCAAGTTTTACTTCAAGTTAAGAACATTCCTAGAAAGTATCCAAGGAAACCAATATAACATTGGTAGTTTTCCAAGCTCAAAAAGTTTATCATCTAATGTTTCGTCTTTGAATGATAAGGTAAATTACTATCTTCTGATTGAAAATAAAATGTGAATTGACTATGAATTTTTTATTTCAGCTTGTCTTGGACGATAGAAGTGTGTTTAACATTTTAAACGAAACGGACGAAGGAAAGCGATTCATTAGAAAACATCCTTTTAATAAAGCTTTAAACGTGAAGGCAAAGGCTGAACTTTCTGGAATAATTTGTGGAGTTGTACTAAATGAAGGTCTCAAAATCGGACGGAAGGAAGCCAAATTATTGTCAGAGTCAATTTGTGCTATTTATGAAAAAGAAGATCCAAAAAGTTACTTCGATGGTAAAATTGGAGTCTTATATTCTAAAGCTGTTTATCTTAAAAATAAGCTTAAGGATAAAATTGTTGATGAACCCGCGAAGAAAAAGCAAAGACTTCTTTCAGTTACAGAAATGGAATTTTCTGTTGAAGAAGTGAATTCCGATGATTTTGTGCGTTCAAACCCACATTCAACTTTGAACGAGTTAATGTTCCATTGGGATCTTGGATTCCGTAAGAGATCGCATTTCATGAAGAGTCACAATGATTGCAATTTGAAAGACATCATTAATGTCTACAAAAGTTATAGTCGTAGTGACGGATATTTTTTGGTTTGTAATTTTAGAAAATGTTTGAATCATTTAAATCTTTTTAACGTCCTTCTATGTTCCTTTCAGGTGGATTCAGATTTCAATTCGTTGTGTCCTAATGTTTTATTTGAGGAAAATTGGAGTCGATTAAAAACACAACTGTCCAAAGTATTGTCTAAAAATATAGCAAACCAGAGAATCATATCAAAGCTAGATATGATTGATGATATGTCTGAGGAATCAAAGTCAATAACAGTTTTGTATGGTCTACATGGATTTTTGTACTCTCGTAGTAATACACACATTAGAGAAACAATTGAAGACAGTTTCGAGCAGATGATCAGCATTATTCCAAGTGAAGGCTCTTTAAAGATTAAGCTTCAGAGTCTCCGTGAAAAAATTCAATTAAAAAAGCAAACTCTTCAGCCGGTGATTTTTTGTATAGGCGACGATATTGAAAGTATTATAAACAATAGATTCATGTTAATTTTTGATGATTTTATGTACACTTTTACTGACTTTTGTACTACATTTAAAACATATTTGCAAATGTTTGTTGTATTCAACCTATGCAACCTATGCTATGTAGTAAAAATGTTCATGAATTTATTGCTTCTAACTTGTTAGATCAAAAATGTGAGCTTGCTCCTAAGTGTCGATCTTTAGAAAAACTCATCTCTGATGAACTTATGAGTAATGAATTATAAGTATGAATTCCAAATTGTTGGAGTTTCATTAAAACATAAATTGTAATAAAAAACAAAATAAAAGTTAATTATTTCTTTTTAATTTCATTTAACTTTTCAGCATAATAAAATATTTTAGTAAATTTTTATTAAATTTTGGTATTTTCCCACTAAATTCTAGCATGATGATTTTTAAAAAAAACTTATTAAAATTTAATAAAAAGATTATTAAAATTTTAACGGTTTTGTAAAATTCAAATATTTTTGTAAAATCAAGAATTTTTAACAACACTTATTAAAGTTTAATAAAAGTTTGCAAGATGTATTTTTAATAACTTTTATCAAACTTTTTCATACATTTTTAATAAGATTTATTAACTTTTTTTTATGAGTGTAAAGTGCCTCTAAAAGACATTTTTTAAGATGTCATAAAAGTTGGAGCAGCACATTCTACATTCTTCCAAAATTTTATTTGCATATGTCTCCTACTTTTTACTTCGAAGGAAATTTACACATGAATTGTAACTGAAAGTTATTTTTATTGTCTTGTCTCGCATTTACTACAGTGATTCTGTAAAAAACAGATTGTTAGCTAATTTGAGGCGAGATATGGGCTTTCAAATTCTGTTTGTCGAAGTGGTTGTGCTTGATTACAAAGGCTTAATTTGACGTCGGGTTGGATCGTTTCTTCTAAAGAATTATAAGTTGCGACTACAGTTATTTCGAGTACAATCTATTGATCCGTACTCTTACGTCTATAGTTAATTACTGAAGTTTGTACCAATTTCAAGATCTGGACATTATAAAGTATAACTGAGCCCTGAATGAATTTTGCGTTTAATTTTTTGTCATCATATAATTAAAGCCATTCTGTACATCCATGACCATTATTTTTGCAATGAAGATGCATAGAGAAAGAAAGTCTTTAGCTTCAGAAAGACTATATCTCCTATATCATTTAACCACCATCAATGCCATTTCCTTAATTCGCCATTCCTCTAAAAGTTGGTCGACATTAGTTGACGACACTTTATGTTATAAATTATATTCAAAATCCTTCAAATCTACCAATGCACTTCCTAACATTTGCAATTACAGTACCGAAATCCTTACTCGTGCATGCAAAAATATAAAATATATTTGTGCAAAATGAACATACGCGAAAGGCACACATAAGCATTTTACTCATAAACAAATAAGAGGAAAAAGTCACTTTGGCACGAAAAGCCACTTCCTTTTCAAAAAATAAACATTTTCTTGACTCTTTCTTATTGTGGAAATACTTGTTTAAATTTGCTTCAAGTGCTCCACTCTCAATTTAACTTGAATGCTTGAGAATGTAATGTCATATAAATGATTATCATCAATTGTAAATATTTCCTCTGTGACATCGGAACTTATTGAGAATCATCTTGAGAATTCTCAAGTACTCAACATTTTCATTTGATTGTTATGAATTGATAAGACATTCCTTTTAAAGATGGAAAATTGAATCTATTCCTAGGTCATCTTTTACCAACATTTTTATTTCTCTTCAAACAGATGTGACGTTTTAGGAACAATTGGGTATCATACAAGTATATGCTTATATAACTTCAGAGCTTGCTTTAAAGAAGATTCAAGTTATACAAGCTTTTGTGAATGACAGTGAAATTTGAAAATTCAAGGATTGGTAATCAAACTTAAGGATTCAAAAATAGAATTTTATGTATTATCGCTGATTCTTTATCACTTGAAAATAGGATATGAGTGGACAATTTTAAAGATTTGAATAGTCTTTAGAACGATTCCAGACGCAACAATGTTTTTAATTGTCTTTAGAACAAGATATGAGCAAGAAAAAATATTCAAGTTGTTAATTCGGGGTAATTCCATGAGTAATGAGAACTGTGAAAAAGCACTATACAATATTTCTCTACTTGTAAAAATTCAAATTTCCCAAAACCGTTATAATTTCTTAACGTTTTGTTGTTTTTACAAGTGAATTAGCCGCAATATCATCAAAGAGAGATGGTACAAATATATATGATCTTTAATGTTTTGAAACTTGAGTTACTTGCTCCATTAAATCAAATAAATCTAATAAACTTACAAGTAAAATCAAGAAAGTCTAACGGTTTTTGTGAATTTGAAATTTTTTCAGTGTTCTGTTTTGCAATAATCGGTCAAAAATTGACCGATTAATGCTAGTGTTTTTGGTTTTTCTTCTTAATTACAGCATTAAGGAATGCAAATTATACATAAAACAAAAGCCTGGCTAATATCTAATATGTTAAAAGTAACTTTGGAACATAGAAGTGTGTATTTAAGTAAATATTAGGAAATGTTTAGAAAACGATTTTTCGAAAACTTGACCGATTAATTTTACTTTTATTAAAAAAATAAAAATTAGACATATTTCTGATGTGAAATTCTCACATATGGAGATAAATATTGTGTTAATAAACATAATAAAGTTACAATTTGGAGTACAAAGTTCTTAGTTAAGGAAATATTTTTGAAAAATTGGTGCAACAAAATTTTTTTCACTCATGGAATTACCCTTCGGTTAAGAATTTTAGCCAGAAGAACTGTATCAATTTCAAAAAGTTGCATACCTTTTGTTAAATAGTATTAATATCTAAAAGAGCTAGCTTTGATATCTTGGGCCTTCTTTTAATGTACTATTACCTTTTCATCTTAACATTCTGTATACAATTTGGTTGAGTTTTAGTCATCAATTTTTAATGATTTACTGTCTGGAGTTCGCTCATACATCAAGTGAAAGATTAAAGTGGCAATATCTTTAAAGCTTTTGCTGCAGGCAGAAATGTTGGACAAACTCGCTTTAAGGTTTGAAAAGCCTTTACATAATAAATTAATGGCCCCAAAATAAGACGAAGAAAAAAAGTTGCATTACATCAAAACCTAATAAAACATTATCGAAATTTATTATTCTAGTCCCAAAGTGGCTACTTTAATGAATCATAAAGCTATTTTTAAATAGCCGTTCACTTATTACATTACGCAAAAAACCGATTTTTTTCACCCCCCCCCCCTCTTGTTAGAACATGTTACAACTCGCAACCCCCCCCCCCCCTGAACGTTCATAATTCAAATTTTTTTCGTGAACTTGACACCCCCCCCTCTATGTTACATTTTGTTTTAATTTTTCAACCCCCCCCCCCCCCCCCCTAAAATGCGAACGTAATAAGTGAACGGCCCCATAAGAAATTTTCACAAACAAAATTTATGATAGATTTTATGCGTAAAGTTATTAAAGAAGAAATTTACATGCTTTTGCTTTCTATGTTCAATGGATATATGTGATGCTTAAAAATTCTGATGATGTTTTCAGATCATATTACATTCCTTTTGACAATCGAAGAAAATAATCAGATAATCTCAACACAGCAACAGAAATGTAATGAAAAATGCTTATGACTCTTGTCAAGACAAAAATGACAAGTATTTCACAAGACTTCTAGGTTGTTGCTGACAATGTAAGAAATTCCAAGGGAAAACATTACACCCTGAAGAGCAATAAAAGATATTAAGAATGAATGCCTAAATGTGCCTCTAATAGATGACATAATGGGAATTTTATTTGAGAGTTTCTTGAGTTTTCATCTCTTTCAAAAAGAAAAATCCAGCATCTTCTTCCACCATCTTCTGTTGTTTTTCATAAATTAAAAAATGTGTCCCTTGATTAATCAAGAATCGCTTGCTTACTGTAATAATATCTTCAAGGAGATAAAGTTTGAATGACTATTTCAAAGTGTCATTAACAAAGCGCAGCACATACCACACTTTTGTAATTTAAGACTTTTTTTTTGCTCATGATAAATTTATGACAAAAAAGTTTCAGCAACTGGCTATTAATGCTGACAAAATGTTCTCATTTGCTGCATACCTTTTTAACAAGAACGTACTAAAAAGTTGAAAGCTCAAGGGTAAGAAAGAAAATTGAAGTGCAGAAAACATAGTAGTCTGTCGCAACGGTGCTAGCAACTGACAACGATAAACAAGGACAGAATTTTCCTTTCTTTTCTTGAATTATGTGAAGGCATCAACAACAATAACGAGTAAGTAAATTACCTTTGAGCACATGAAAATGAAAATTGAGATATTTTGGTTCATTCCTCTTATTTCTCTTTCGCAGCAAAATAAAATATGTCATAACAACGATGATTGCCAGTTCATTTGTTTCACTAAATCTTGTTGTTCGATCAAGTCTTTATTGTGGCTGCTGTAATCAAGAGGATACAAAATTTGATTCTGTAAGTATCCAAGTTTTATTTAATTCAACCTGAACCATCGATTTTTGATACCTTAAGAATTTAGACACTTAATCAATACGCATATTTTCCGTACCTATGCTGCATTGATATAAGGTCCAATTACAGACTGACTATAATGCACTGATTTTAAAATAGTTTTAAAACATTAATCTTTATTATAAAAATTAATCAGAATCATCAACAAGATCAATAATAAGATTTTCTTCGAGCTTTTTTGGTTGCGAAACTGCTCTTCTTTTTTTAATGTTCACATTCTGCATTAAAAGAAATGACAGTTCTGTTCGCGATGAACTTCTTTCCAAATTATCAGTTTCTGGAATATTGTTTTCAGTCTTAACTTGCTTTCCTTCATTTCGTGTTTTTTGCATAACTTTTTTGGTACAATTTTTTGGAATTGGCTGTGCTTCGTGACTTAAAGGTGGCATGAAAAATGGGACTGTTAAGTATTCTGAATATTCTTCATTCTCATCCAAAATTTTTTCAATTGTGTTTTGATCAAGTGCAGCGTCAAGCTGTTTTTGAATTTCTGCAATTATTTCATCTTTTGATTTTGCAGCCTTTTCATTTGGTTCATGGCTCGTTATTTGTGAAATATTGTCATCCGGTTCATGAAAAGGAATTACTAAGTAGTCACAAAATTCATAATTTTCATCGATAATTCTGTTAATTTCTTCAGAACTTTTTGCCGCATCGAGTAATGCCTGAATATTTTTGATAACTTCATCCTCATGTCCTTTTGAACATAATTCTGTTTTTTCTGGAGATTGTTGTAATTGAGCTGAATTATTTTGAGATTGAGATATGCAGCAGGTTGATAATTGAGACCCAGATTTAGAAAATTGTAATCCACGAGATTTTGATGATTGAGATCCATGTGAAGATGATAATGATTGCGACGAAGAAATTAATGTTATTTCTTTAACTTCCCCAATGCAATCTTTGTGTGAACCTGACAAAACGGTATCATTCAGCAGTAAAGGATTTAAAGTTTCTTCTGTATTTGTGGGATCAGAGCCTTGAGAACTTTCATACGTTAGTTTTGGACCGTAGATTTGTAAAGCTCGGGCATATTTTGTTCTTGCAGGCTTAACTTTTGGTTGTGAGATACTTTCAGTGTTTTCAATACTTTTTTGGCTGTCATTTTTCTTTTCTTCTCTATTTCGAGGCTCATCATTAATAGGGGATTTAGGCAAAAAAGATGGTATTTCGAGCATTGATATATACTCCTCATTTTCTAATAATATTGTTAATATTTCTTCACCATTTTTCACCGCATTATTGATTCTCATTTGTATTTTAGCCACAATCTCATCTGTTGACTTTTTATTTTCATTGTTGTCTATATTTGATGTCTCCTTGCTAAAGTTATTATTGTCTTGCGATTTATTACTAGAATCAGCCATCACATTTTCATTGTTCTCATGTGAACTCTCATCAAGTCGCTGCACTATTGATGCTAACTCAACGGATTCTCCAGAATCAGAAAGTAGTGAAAATTGAAATGCCTGCAATGAATTAGATCTTCTTCGTTTTGTTAAAGAAACTTCTGTATTGTCTTGATCAAAATCTGTTGTCAAATTGACATTTGTCAAGCTACTGTATTTTCGTTTTAGTAAATGTTCTGTACTTTCAAAGGAAACACAAGCCACTGATGTTTTTATATGATTAGACACTTCAGTATAATCTAATAACCGTCCTCCATCACATAAGGAATCATATGAATCGTAGCTATTCCCTTCCTTTGGAATTTCTTCATTGGACTTCATAGCAAGTGGATCACTTTCAACAGCGCCAAAAACATTGATAAGCTGACTTTCTCGAAAAGAAAATATTTGCTCACTTTCTTGAGATATAAATGGATCTTGGACAGCTCGAACCTGTCCTGGAATATCATACTTTACTAATAATTCATTGATACTGTTATCTCCATCATTCTCGTTATCTGTCAATATGCTTTGCTCTTCTGTGTTTTCATCTAAATTTTCCGAATGTAGACATGCCATTTTCATTTCCACTGTATTATCTGGTTCATCTAGAGCTCTATCAACCTCTATCCAATTAATTGAACTAGCTCCATCATTAGAATCGTTGTTATTCAGAGTCCACTCTGTAAGATTTTCGTCTTTAGAATCAAACTGATGTGGATTAATGATTATTTTCTTACTTAAGTTTTTCAGTTTTTCAACTGTTTTATTGTCGTTTCCAAAGTTATTGTATGAAAGATCCGGCAGAATTTCCTTATAGAATATTTCTTTAACTTGAAGTGAATTTAAGCGTTGTTCTGTCGTTTGCTGTAAATGAATTAATTGTCATAGACTTAGCAACATTAATTAAGTCATAATCATACTTACAAATATCTCATTTGCACAACCATCCCATATATCTTGTGTAGTCACAGAATCCATCAGTCTAATAATACATTCTAAGACTAATTTTTTGAGCTTATTTGTTGGAATCATGTTGTGTCACTTAGTTATATTTACACTACTGTAAGTAATATAGTTTATTGGTCTTCTTAATCAGGTTTTAAATGCATTAAACACAGATAATTTTATTAATTTAAATAATTTTGAGAATTTGATAAAAATTGTTGTTTACATATTACACTAGTCTGATAGCCCGTCGAGCACGACACTCAGAATATAGCTTCCTCAATTAATTGATAATTCTATATTGATTATTTGATGTGATTATTATGAATCGAGATTTATATATTGAAAGGGTTCTTAAGGAGTTGGTTCTTTTGACATAATGAATGACTGACAAAATGACAATTTAAGAAAATTATACTAGAAAACTTCGCGCCAATTTCTGAAAGGATAGAATTCAAATTCAAATTTTTAAAAGATTCTTAACCGTTATTTTAAACGGATTTTCAACAAATTCTACAAGACTGTAATTAAGTTTCGATAATAGGTTTTATTTCATATTTCTCTCATTTTTTCTCAAAGAAAACTTGTGAAAGGAAGAAAAAGTAAAATCCTTAAAGTATGTTCAATAGAATAAATTATCAATGTTAAAAATTTGTATTTTCCAACATAATTAAATTCAAATAATCAATTTAATGTTAATGTTTGTCCTGTTTCTCAAAGAAAAGAAAAAAATGTTAAAATGCACGAAAAAAATTTAAATTCATTAATTCCAAAAAGTTTTTAATAAATTTTAATTTAACGTCGATCACGTGACATAGATCGACTTTCCTCACTCCTTGAACGACGTGATCTGCGTGGTGATCTAGCTTTTGGGCTCCTTGATCGATCTCGAGAACGGTCTCGAGGACTTCTAGACCTGTTTGGAAGAGAATTTTAGAAAGATATCCACTCAATTTTCTTTCATGAATTTATGCTTATTATGGTTGGTAGTAAGTGTTTTGGTGATTATTATTATTTTTGTTTTAAGAAAATAATTAACATTCGGAGGCATGTTGAAAACGGCTTGACTTTGGCTGATTACAATGTGGGATGTAATGCGACACATTCTCAAAATTGACAGTATTTATTTTTGGAATCATTGAAAGATTTGTGTGTGAACGTTTGAATGTAGAAGAAGAAGGGATGGAGTACACGAGCTACACGGTTAAGCTGAGTTGAAGGAAAACATTTGCAAACGAGCTGGAGGTGGTGTGTGATATGATTATGCTGATAGATAGTTTGTTGCTACTTATTTTGTGATTAATTAAGTTAAAATGATGAAAAGCGATTAACAAAAATGCTTGTTTGAATTCTGAGACAATCGGCAGAGTAGACAGAGGCAAAACAAGAGGTGCAATAGTTGTTGATTGGTTGGTGGCCTTAAGTTGAGTGGTCTTTTAAAATTTGAATCTTTATGGACATGTTTTGAGAACGTTGATATTTGTTAGCAAGTTGCTCATCTCGCGCGCCGCTCATTTATTCCCCACAAGAGACACATTTAAGCATGTCTTAATCTTTTTTTGATATTTCATAGACAAAGTTATTTTTAAGTTCAAGTTGGAAAGAGAGATGTATATAGATGCACTGTAAACTTGAGAAGGAAACTGCGAAATTGATGTAGGGTCGAAAGAAGCGATGTGGTGGAGGATGTGAAGCTGTTGTGATGGTATTGATGAAGCCTGAAAAATTGTCATCAGGTATTTGCTATTTCATTAAAATTGCTCTCAAAAATAAGTAAGACTTTTGATATTTAACAATGCGCATTTCCCCTTCAATCACACGTGGCTTAAGTACATTTTTTAAAAATTTAACGGTTTTTCAAAATAAAGCATTACAAATGTTTAATAAATGTTCAAACATTTGTAAGGTTTTCAATTTAAATTGTAACGGTTTTTAATCTCGTAATCTTCGACTAAGGTACGAAAAAGATAAAAATCCATTTACAGAATTAGATAAGATTAAAGCAATGATTGTTCTCAAAGGGAAAATGCGAAACTTTTCTCTAGCTGATGAACACATAAAAATTATACATGACTTAAACTTAAATGACTTCTAGCAAAAACTTCCTGACTGTTTGAGATACAACAAAAGACCACCAAAAAAACTCATCAACTTTTTCTATGACAGGATTTTTGTCATTATTAAAAAAGAATCTAAAAGATCCCATCATTAGTAAGGTAATAAATTATTTCTGGTAATTCAATCTACTAAAATAAGTTTTTAGATTGTGATACTTTTCGTGTTAGTAATTAAGGTCATTAATAAAACATGTTTCAAACCTGTATCTTGTTTTTTCGCCTGCACGATCTGAACGCCTTCTTTCTCCTCGATCTGATCTATCTGATCTTTCTCCACCTCCACGTCGACCATCATGCCTTGTTCTTCCATTTGACATTTCTACTCTAATTCGAGAGCCACATGCTCGAGATCCATCCAAATTACGAACAGCATCTTCTGCATCACGATTATCTTCATATTCAACGAATGCAAAACCTGCAAAATGTCATGTTACACTTATTGTTTATACAATTAATGATCCAAAATGATCATAAAACTTGATTTCATTTGGACATGTGTGATAACTTACCTGGTGGATTTCTAGCTACCCAAACGTTCCTTAATGGTCCATATTTACTAAATATGTCTTCTACTTGATGTTTTGTTGCTCGCTGATCTAAATTTCCGACATAAACTTTACACTTTAAATCCCATTCACGATATCTAGGCATGTTGAAACCTAAATGTGGGTGATTTAATTAATACTTGTTAAATACGCGCTGTTAATTAAGACAATTAAGATCTTTTTTCAATTAACTGGATTTTGCAAGGAGAAATTTTTTTAAAGTTTGAAGGCTGAATTTTCTAATTGGAATTTTAAGAACAGAATTGAATTTATTTCTTGTGGATTTTTATATATCCTTAAAATTTCCGGGCTAATAATTAAATGTGACTTACTTTAATGAATTGATTCTTCCGTTTTAAGCACTTGAATTAATTTTTTATTCACAATTTTTATTATTACATCTACCAATCAATTTATAACTAAACGTACTCAACAGACGTTCAGCAACTATAGCCAGAGACTAAAATTATACGTGCTGCACAAATCACTCAAATGAGTGTAACTGATTTCTATAATAAAATTTTTGGCTAAAACGTGATCACTTTCTACAAAACTCGATTTATGGATTTGTGAAGTATGTAATTTAATACAAAAATCAGAAGTTTATACTTTATTTTTGGCAATTCTTCACTCCAATTATTTTTTTTGCCTTACGAAAAGATTTAAAAGCTATTATAAGCATGATTATGGATATTGGGCATAGAAAGGAATTGTAGGGTTCTATTTTAAATATTTTTTGAACAAATTTGTTTTCTTCGTTTTGAGTTTATGTTTGTGTATCGTATTGAATTACAGAGTTTTAAATGTAGCTTTATGCAGAATAGAGGAGAATTGAAGGATACTGCAGGTTGAAAATATACTTTTACTAAATGATGAATTTTTTTAATGTCAAAAATCTATTTTAAGTATTTAAGAACAGATTTGGAGATAAATGTGCCATTCTGAGTTACTTCCTTCTTATATTTTATTAAAAATGTACTAATTTATTACACGACACTATGATCTATGAATTACAATCTATTCATTCTTAGTATTTTTTTGCTCCTGAACTAATCGCAAAAGCTTTTCTGTCGCTGTTTCAGGCATATTGAGTTGCTTTCCTAATTCCTTGTCTGGAAAAGCGATATTATTAAATGCAGGATTTTTGTGAGTAAATGGAGTCCAAGGTCCTTGAATCGATGGACAGTCTGTATGCCAATTTTTTCTATAGCGAATTGGCTCTGTATCTCCAGCTTGCAAACTTAACAAACTCAACCACTTTAAGATTTCTTCATGATTTCTATTTTGTGCTGACATCCAACGTCTATCTCCATTTACTGGAAGTTAATAATATTAGTTCTTTGATGTCAAACTATTGGAATTTAAAACTTACAGTATTCAGCTACGATAACTGGAGAACGATGTCTTCTTGGCTTGACATATACCTAAAAGTATGAATAAATGTAGAATACAGTTTAATTCATTGATTGCAAGTCATACTTACCACGACACTTTGATTTTCCTTAGCATAATTAACCAAATGATTTTCAATGAAATCGCGCATTCCTTTCGAACCTCCATGACTTTTGCAAAACTTGATTGTTAATCGTTGTAGTTGGTTTATTTGACGTCCAACACCATTATAGAAAGGTGGTCGAAGGAATCCAGATATCAGGAACTGCGAATGATTCATAATCAAAGCTTAATTACCAAAAAATCTTCTGTAGTTTCAATATTTTGGTTTCTTTTAAAGCTGTGCGACAAGATGTGATTGTTTTGCGTTTGAAGCTATACTGTGAACAATTAAAGCTGTGCGTTAAGCTATTATTCCTTTAAAATTGAGTTATATACGCGTAAAGGAGTTAAACAGTGTATATTCATGAAATCGGAAGTGCTTAAGGAGCAGAACTAAACTGCATGAAGTAAACCAGAAGCAAAGACGATGGCAGGTTACAGCATTTTTGTAGTTTTTGCAATTCTATGCTTTTCGCTTTACTTTTATGGTATTTTCGTCACCTTTAATTCAATTAACAGCGATAAGAATGATTGCAAAATGACATACATGTTTGAGCACCCTAATTATGTGGTAAGTCAATGATATTTTTGCTTAAATTATGTAAAATTAAATTTGGTCATTTTCCCCATTAATGACTCACAACTTCCCAAAATAAATCGGTTCCTAAAGTGAGAGACCGTGCGAGATAAAAGAATCAATGTCATGATGAGATATTGCACAAGCTAAATATTTTATCGGGTTTTAACTTTATAGCATTTAAAAGTTTCAAGGAGTTTAATGATAATAATCAATAAAGGCAATCAAATGTTTAATCGGTGATAAAAGAGGAGTGAGTGCCTTGAAATCCAATTTGATGATTGACATTATAACGTTTTTATGTACTAAAATTTGAATTTAGTACAACTTATTTTTGAATTCAAATGAAAACCGTTAATTTCTAGTCATGCTCTTGCAAATAAGTTGTCTGCTGTTTTTAGCCATGAGTCTATAGATTTGCAAAAGTGTCATTGATACTTAAAATATTATTCTGGAAGATATCCAAACTGATGTAATTGTAAACTTTTTCTCACGTAAGGATAGAAAAAGGTAGCAATTAGAGGAATGAACAAATAATTCTTGGCCTCGCATTAAATTTAAAAAAGTTTTCTTCATTAAACATGCCGAAATTCCCACACATCCCACATTATTAATCCATGGCACGTTGAATCAATTTCATAAGTTATTTAAGGCTTAATTTGTCTTGAATATTTTAGAGAATCAACTTCAAGGAGAATGACAATTTCCCACGATACAATTTGTACTCATATTCCGAAGGACATCTAACTGTGAATGTAAGGAACATGATATTTAATGGTGCTCCAGTTTTATTTATTCCTGGAAACAGTGGTAGCTATAAACAGTCAAGATCACTAGCAAGTGTCGCACTACGCAAAGGAATCGATAATGATTGGTTCCAGCATCTTGATTATTTTGCCGTTGATTTAAATGAGGAATATTCAGCACTTTTTGGAGGTGTCTTGGAAGATCAAGTGAAATTTATTGAGCATTCAATACAAGCTATATTGAAGCTTTATGAACGATTGAAATTTCCACCGAAAAAATTGATTATTGTTGGTCATTCAATTGGTGGCAAGCTAGTCCAAAAGTTGTTGACCTCACAGGAAACTGCTAAGCTTATTAATACAGTCATTACATTAGCATCCCCAATGGACAAATCAGTATTAAATTGGGACATTTACATTAATAAATTCTACAACTCAATTGAAGATTATTGGATAGAAAATCGACAAGTCGTTCAAGATACTTTAAATAACTCATGCACAGATCATTATAGATGTAGAACAAAGAATTTGAACCCAGAATCAAGCAAAATACTCGATGATAAACTACTCATAACAATTGGTGGTGGAAATAAGGATTTATTGGTACATTCAGGATTAACAGATTCAAAATTTAGCGACTTACATGTCATGTCAACAGCAATGTCCAAAGTATGGGTCGAGAGTGACCACAAATGTATCGTTTGGTGCCTTCAGGTAGTTTTAGTCGTTAATAGGTTTTTATACAGTATCATAGCACCGACTAAATATAAGGAGAAGAACTCAAAAGGTTTGAGTTTTATTGACGATAAAGCAGTTCGATTGGCAAAAGCTGAACAACATTTTCTTGGACTCCAATTAGCTAGTAATGATGGAAAAATAAGATTGATGGAGTCGCCAAATGTTGCTGACTGGTTTGAAGATAATCGAAGAATCTTTACAGAAAAATATAAGAATGGAATTAATAGAACAAGAGTTCAAATGATTAGACTTATTGATAACATTCTCCATCGTGCAATACGAGTTGATGTTGTTAATCAAGAAACTGACGATTGGGTATTTGGATGTGAAGCTATTGATTTAGCTGGATCATCTAGATATTGTGCGAATGCCATGTCCTTATCGAATTATATAGTCAAAGTTCCAAGTGAATTACCTGATCGAGTCACATTGTCATTAAATCTTCACGAGTTAAAGGAAAGAAATCCTAGATGGACACATATTCTTTTAAAATTCACACCGACACGTGAACCTTTTCAGTTTTCTGTTGACATCCATAATCCATCAGATCGTGAGATTAAGGTAAGTTCACTTTCGTGATTTTAAATCTTTTTGATGATTAAAAACAGTTTTTAACGGTAAATTATTTTTCTTACCATTTAGGTCCAAATGCCCAAATTTTACTCATTTAGTACAGTTAAGCTACTTGATGATACTCTCTTAGGCGCTTCATACTATAAAATGGAATTAACAGGATTAGACGAAACACATCAAGCACTTGAATTAATATTAACTCCTAGAAATTGTTTAAGACATCGGAGCTTAGCAAAGATTTGTGTGCCATGGACAGTTGGATTTGATAGATTCCATGAGTTCACAGATGGTGACAGTTTATTTGTTTGGACACCAAAATCTCGTCCATTAAATTACAATACATCTCAAAATCCAATATCTATTGAGCTTTTGATTGATTCTGATTGTCGATACACAATATCAGTTCGTCAGTCAATAAGTCAAACATTGGCAAGGATTGTTCAACAGTTTTCACATTGGTTACCTGCTCATTTCGTGGCAATCTTATGTCTCGCAATAAAACATCAAATGTCAGTGACACCAAAAGGAGAAGAATTTAAATGTGGAACCTTCCATAAAGCGTTAGCAACATGTACTCCATTTTTCATTGTTACTGTGTCACGGCTCTTCTTTAAATTCATTTTAATGATGAAGGTTTTACCGAAGCCGGAAACTTTACCGACATCACTAACAGTATCAATTGTTATCCATGGATCAGCTTTAGCTATCATATTCTTATTGACTGGATTCATGTGGGCTGGAATAATGTTTTGTGGAAGCATTGCTCACAAGCTATTGTTTAGAATTGTACATCTACCTATTCCAGTCATTTCTGATGCTGTTATTACAATTATAGAAAAATTTCCAGCTTCGGTTGCTGCTTTATTAGTATCGTTGATATATGCATCATGTGGAGGAATTGCCTTAGTAGTTGCGTGTATTGTGTACTTTATTTTCGTAAGTTTTTAATTTCCTTTCCCTATATTTGAAACTGTTGTATGGTTTTCACAATTTAACGGCTTTTTAAACTTTGAATTTAGACGATTTTTCATTTCATATTTTTAAAAGCCGTTATATTTTGAATATCAAAAAACCGTTAAAACCTTCGGAAGTAATTTAAAATTTTATTTCTTTTTATAATTTTTCATATCAATTATAACAGCTTTCAAAAATGTATGAAGACTATTTGGAGAATTTCGTGTTTAAAACAGCAAAGTTTATTGCAAAGAAATTATTTGGTCGTGTGAGACGATCGAGAAATGAACAAACAAGTGACACTGAACACGAGAAGAGTGATAAAGAATCAAATGATAAAAGCAACATGAAAGAGGAAGAGTCAAATGTATCCAAAGAAAATGATCTCATAGATAATGCAGAGCAAAAAGCTCTAGTCAAATCAGATTCGCAGAGTATTTTAGAAAAGAGTGATGAAGACAAATCAACTGAGGAAATAGAGAAAATGCTGGAAGAACTTATGACAAAACAACGTGAAGACAAGTTAAAGAATGAAAAGAATCAGGGATTTTCAAGAGTAGAATATGATTCGTTGACTGAAGGACTGGATGAGATTAATTTTCATTTGCCTTTGTTCTTCTTGCTAGTTGTCATTACGATTCTTGGTTTACCGAGCGTTGTAACATGGGCAAAAAATTATCATTTTACAAGAATTTTAAGCCCCGATCCGATGAGAATATCAGCAACAGTTGTATTGGCTTGCCTTGGATTTATTTGGCAATTTAACACACCAAGAGATGTGTAAGAACTTTTTAATTAAATTGTCAAAATCTATTTTTAATGTGCAAATTGAATTTTATTTAGAATGGGCTACAAAATTGTGAGCAGCACCTTGTACATCATCGCAGTTGTATCAGTTTTGTACTGTCAAGAAGCAATTTATCGACTTAATTTTATAATCCCTGGAATTTTCGTGATAATTGCTCTACATCAAGTTCTATCACCAAAACAAAAACGTATTATTGAAGATATGCCGAACGCGACAGATTTCTTTGACAAAATGAAGTCCAATTATGATCGTTTTAAAATTGTAAAAGATTTTATCAGCAAATAATTTTAGCTCCTCTAAAATCTTGTTGAAGTCAAAGACTATAAAGGGATTTGAAATGTTCAAGCACTAATGGCATCTATAAATTTATTGTTAAATCTACACGGAGATTCTGAAACCACAAACTCTTAAATGTCGGATGTCATTAGTGAATAGCCTATAAATAAGATTTGTAAGCTGACAAATCTGACAAAAACAGTTTGATGAAATAAACTTTCACTGTTCATGAACAAATTTTTGACTTAAGTTAAAATTATTTAACCGAAAACCCAAAAACACTAAACCTGACGTAGAAACTGAATTTAACATTTTAACCTGATTATTTAAATCAGCTTCTTTTATTAAATAAAAACTTTTTTTTATTGTGGTTCTTTTTAAAGAATCCTCAAAATATTTCTCAAACTTACTGCAAACGCATTTCTTAAAGTTCTTTTAAAGCTGTTCAAAAATTTGTTCATGATGACTAATAATGATTTTTTCAATTCATGATATATTAGGAAATGGAATGTCGAGAATGAAACAGCAAGTTGAACAGTATAAAGTATTTTCGAATATTTTAAGAGTTATCGTTACTTTCTTTTACTTTAAATAAATGCTTTATTAGTTAAAAATGATTGTAAATTAAGCACATTAGAAATGTAGAAAAATCTGTTATTTTTCACAAATTGAAGAACAATGCAAGCAAGTCACGTTTAGTGTTAAAGAGACATTTCAAAGACAAAACGAATAGTAATAATTTCAAAATAAACTTAAAACTATCATCTAATTTGTGAATGGTGATTTAAAGACACTCTTTGTGAAATGAAAATTTGTAAAATTTACTTTTAAAGAAAATAATAAAAATTGAGATATCAACAAGTATCCTAGTGATTTTTAACAAGCTTTAATAGTCATCTTAGGGGTCGTTCAATTATGACGTCCATCAAAATACCTGATTTTTAAACCCCCCTCCCCCCTTCTGTCACAAAAATTCTATAGAAAAAAATTCCCATTGTTTGAACTGTCACAAAATCCTAGACCCCCCTCCCCCCCTAAATGTCGGACGTCATAAGTGAACGGCCCCTTACACAGAAATGTTAATGTTGAAACTATAAAGCCATTCCTACAAAATGTAAAACTTAACATAATTTTTTTGAACAATCTTCTTTAGCTCCATGTTTACGATATATACGTGTTGAGTTTTGAAACCCCTAAAATTATTAGACGACCCAAGTGAGTCATAACATGTTGCCAACTGCAATAATAATCTACTCTTGTAACTAAGGAATCTTTTTTCTGTTACTTCAGTTCGTTGACTCATTTTATCCCATAAAATATCTAATTATCGATAAGAAATTAAGACTTGGATCTACTCGGATATGTTGGACAAATTAATCAGTTTTAAGCAGATAGAAAACTACATGTGGATTATAACTTGTGTTTAATTTTCTGATAGTAAATGAACGGCTAGCAACTAATCTAGATTGAATTTTCATTGCCAACGAAATTATCAGCTTTAGGAAAGTCATCGCTTTTTGTCCAGACTATTTCCTTTCTTGATTTTTTAAGTGCGAGAATGAATACATTTTGGTCGTTTGTTGACTATTCAAATAGAATAGTTCACTTAATACGTTCTTAATTGATAAGACAGAAAGAGTCCTGACAGAGACCTTTAAAACCTGGTTGGTTACAGTTTCTTCTTATTTTGTGTATAACCCGAATGGCATAAGTCAATTAATCGATCAGAAATTCGGTAACAAGCTGGTGTGACTCTGGCATAGTACTGGATTTAAATCAAAGGTCAGAACCATACCAGAGTCATTTTTTCTATTCGATTACCCGACTTGTGCTATTTGGGTAAAATCACTAGTTTCCAAGTCCATGTCAAAAGCTAAATTACAAAAAAGATTCAATTTCATTGATGATAAAGTAATAGGAACTCTGAAAATCTCCCAATAACCCTAAATATTGAACTCAAATATGCAGCCAGACAATTCAACCCAATTTCAAGATCATAATATTTTCATTCGACAACCACGTGGTGTTTGTGGGAAGAAGAGAAATTGAGAATTTTTAAGCTCTCTAATTATTTAACTCTCGTACATAATTCCAAAGAATATTTTTTCACTCTCATAATTCTCTCAATATTCTGAATGTAGTTATACGACAAGTATTTAAAGTAGAATTTCGCCTGTGCTAACATTGTATGATATCTAAATCCTCAAAATTGCAATCTAGACAATGAACTTTGTTTGATAAAATTTAATCCTCTTATCTGAGAGCGTGTCCAAAATTTTAAGCCAGACAGCCTTACACGTTTCATTTGTTTTTATTGTGATTATATCTACATTTTATGGTCGGCATTCTTTCCTACTTTAAGTTTATCTTTGAAAATTCGTTCAGCAATTTTTGAGACCAAAAAAAAGATATTGGAAGTGAGAAAAATGTGAAAAAGTTGCTTAGTATCTAGATAAAGAAATAAAAAACTATTTTGTTGAATTAAAGTGACAAATAAATAAAGACATTTGCTGACTAGTGCTGATAATGATTGATTAAAATTGTAAGATTATAAATCTGCAAATTAATTTACAGAAAGAATTTGACAAGTCATCGAAAAGTCGGTTCATTAATTGAGAAATTTTACGTCACCAGAAAGATTCTTTTTATTTAAATGACCTCGTGACAGTAAGACTGAGATTTTAACTCTTTTGGTATCTTAATTCAAGTCATAATATTTTTTTGCACTTAATTTTGAGATTTTGTAGCTAAATTCACTTAGTGCTTATCATTACATAATAAAAGAGCTGCATACAAATGCACGAATCAGTGTAATGTTATGGAAAATAATTTTCAGTCAGTTCTCAGTGTTGATTAATGCCTGTTACTATGGAATGATAAAAATAAATTAAAGATTTAAAGTTTTACGTGATATCAGGTCCAAAGGTTCAGCAACACAAAACATTTGTTCACTTTACGATCTTTTCAGTTTGTGATGTAAATCACGTCTGTCAATAAGCATAGGATTGATATTGATTCGATTCATTACCGGCTAAATTTACACACAATGGACTATGAAGGTGCTCGAATCACACACATTGTATTATTGCAATCTTGAGTCAATGTTTTCTTACTGCACAATTTTCCTATTTATTTGAGCCTTAACGATATCAATTTCACTCAATTGCATGGTGATAGAAGTTATAAGTGAAATTGTTTTTTCTTATTGTTAATCGATATGTAATTTCAATGCCATTTCCTAGCAATTACTTTTAAGACATTTTATTTATTATATCTTGAATTGAGATATTTTCATTACTTTTTATGTGACCAATAGTTTATAGTGACCAAAAGAATATCTATCTAGTTTACCCGAATGGCACTAGTCAATCAATCGATCAGAAATCCAGCACTAAGCTGGTGTAACTCTGACATGGTACTGGATTTAAATCGAAGCCAGCCTCATGCCAGAGTCATGCCTGCTTGGCGCCAGATTTTTAATCGATCAACCGAATTGTGTCATTTTAGTTTAAATTTCTAATGACACAGATGAAGGTTTTATATGGATATCATGGCTAGAAGCAGAATCTACGGATTTTTTTTTTTATGACGCTTAAGCTCTCTTCATCAAATCATAAAAGTTTTCGTCCAAAAAAAGTCTGCATTCATAATAGCAGTAATAGCATCAATAGTTTCTCTTTTATAAATCCTAAGTTACAGAAAGAAAAAAATATAAAGTCTAAGATGCTTTGAATACAAATATGTGTAAATACTGGTAAATACTCAGTTTACACAAGTGTATTCCTAAAACGAGGTGTGAGACATCATTTTACTTACATGACAAATTTTTTACCCAATTTTGTACAATTTGTAGAGTGACGAACAGTGTTGGATTTTGGCGATTTGTCTGGATCAGATAAATTCTGAGACAGAAATTTCTTCATAAAGATCGATTCTATGTGAAGATAGAAAATCTAATTTACACAAAGATTATTTCTACATAAAGATTCGATGTAGATGTCTACAATTCTACATTCTTCTCTGATGTAGACCTAGAAAAAATGTAGAATTGTAGACATCTACATCGAATCTTTATGTAGAAATAATCTTTGTGTAGATTAGATTTTCTATCTTCATGTAGAATCGATCTTTATGAAGAAAGTTTCTTAGCTAGACGAAAACTATTGAAGAATCTACATTCTTCATCTAGTGTAGACATCTACATTTGACGAATGATACAATTTGAACACGATTGCCACTAATCGAAGATTCTATATTTAATGATACCTATCTTCCATGATATATAATTTCTATATTCTTACTTTGAGCTTTGTTTCAAAATTTAGAAGATACTTTAAAGGAACTTTGATCATTTAGAAACTTTTCCATCAAAGTTATCGACAATAAGTTATCTAAATCCTTTCAATCTCTAAAATCAATCTAAAGTGCTCGACAAAAGTTAAATGATTAGATTTTCAGAGACTCGACTCACAAAGCAGTCTAGAAGTAATCTTAAAAGTAAAATAAGGATCGAAGCCTTATCATTTTAAAAACAAGAGCGTTATGCAAATTTTTAATCAATTTTTCGCAATGCACATGAATATTTCATGATATATACAATCTGAATTTGAAGATCACTCATTTTACTTGCAAGGAAAATCACAGAAAAAAGAGTCGCGAGAAAGTAAGAGAGTAAAAATTATAAAAGTGAGAAAATAAGTGTGAGAGTCAATAAAAAGAAGATCCATCAGCTGATCATAAATTGTTCCCTTTTAATTACATATTCATTCATTATTTGACTTAATCAAACAGCTTTTCGATAACTCGTTATCAGTAATAATAATGTAAAGCAAAAATCAACTCATACCAAGCTAAAAAGAAGAGAATTAAATATGACCGATTCCTCTTATAATAATATTTTAGATAATATTGATAAAAAATAACAAATTTAATAATACACAAAGTGCGATGTACTGTAAACACATAGGAACTTGACAATCTACTCCAATAAATTTCCTGGAAGACTTCATTTTACCTCAATACACCCCAACCCGCTTTAATTGTATTTAACTTACATACATCATAATAAAAGAGTAACAACAAAAACAAAATAATCGTGAACTGTATCGCGAGTCGCGCAAAAAAAAATTGTAGAAGTAAAATTGAAATGAGACGAGCTAGGCGCAAATTCAATTCATTTCTTAATTGATTAGCGAGCGAAGAAGTCGCAAGAAATAATAAAGTTTAAATAAAAAAAAAAGAGAAGAAAAAAAGTTGTGAAAAGAGTACACAAAGTGTGTGCCTTATAAAAAAGAGCATTTAAGAAACTTTAAAAATAAAAATAAAATAAACTTTAAAAAAAATTAAAACGAAAGTGAATGAAAAGTTAAAAATAAACAAAATATTTCTTTTGCACACTGAAAGAAACGTGAGATCTCGCGAGTATATCTTAAAATTATTTTGATTGAACTAATCAAATGTTTAGTTAAGACAAAAATTCAAAAGCATCAAAAGGAGTCACCAAAAACGAAGGCAAAATGATTGGGCTTTTAGAATTTTTCATTCTTGTGTGCATTTTTAGCTACTTTATTGGCAAGAATCGGTAAGTCAGTGTTGGTTAAACTTCAACCTTCAAAACTTCATGTTAATTTGTATTTGGAAACAACTGAACTGAAACTGATAAAAACAGCAAGTCAGATGATTTTTGAGAAACAAATAACAAAAATTTGTAAGAGCCTTGCTAGAGGAGGGATCCAGAATACTGAATTTAAGAACCCTAGAATCATTTTGATTCTAAGTCTTGTGTTTCAAATGCGAATTGTTGAATATTTGTCATCTTTCAATCTATAGATTCTAAAGCTAACTTGACTTATATAAAAACTTAACAAGTATTCTTATTATAAACTTTAAAATAAGTTTAAAGTCGAAATCGTGCAAAAATGCAATAAAGTTTTGAGTACAAAACCTTAGTAGGATTAGCATACATACTTTCAAGTGCAAAAAGCTTTCAATTTTAAAAACTCAAAACAAAGATTTTTGATGATTTTAAATTCCGACAAGTTCCCTCAACTTCACATTAATGATTATGCAAATTTCCAATTGAGTGATTCTTACTTTTGAGAATATCAAATGCATAAAGCACTTTGTTTATTTTTTCAAAAAGAAATACAGTATCAACTCACTTGCTCTTATTGATGTAAAGATCATAGAGACAGAGAATTGTCAAGTGTCATTGCTTTTTCACTTCAACTAGTTTCAATCATGTTTGAATAATATCATGAAAATAAAAGTGCATTTTAGGTTTTTTTCTAAGAATGAGATACTTAGTAGAATTAAAATTCTCATCGTTTTGAATGCAATTTAAGTTTCCGAGACTGAGAAAAAGCTCTTGAGAAAATATAAACAAAAGGAAAAGCTGCGACAATTTCTGAGTGAACATTTCCGCTTTTGATAATCGTGCGATTGATTTATAAGAGATTCGAGAATGAAAGGAGAAAACAAGACCATCAGAATGTAAATGCACATTCTAATGTTCAAATATGTTCATTAATCTTTAGAATTTTTTCAAAGATGTTGATTAAGGCATGATTTCTAAGGATCGATTTTTGGCATCATTACTTTTATTTTTAAGACCAAAAATATCATTAATTAAGAGTTTAACAAGAAATAGTGCCACTTACTACAAAGCAGTGCCTTGTAATCGACTTGTTTAAGACAAGACAGTTTTGAGGCAGTCACACAACTGCCATCGCTACAAACTGTCGCTCGGGTCTGCTTAAATTAAGATTCTAAACAAGACTCAAAGTTTAACATTATTTCAATGAATATCTAGAGACAGAAAGAATATTGTAGTATCGAAATTATGCTGGATAGTTAAAAGAAAGTTTTTTCAAAAGTAACCTGACAAGCTCGATTTAGTATTTTTAAGTATAAGTTGTGTAATTCTTCGTTCATTAAACTTTGAGTCCAAATGATTGACAGTTTCAAAAATTAAACTATTCAAACTCAAATGCGGAAAGTTTTGCATTTAATTGAAAGCTCAACTTGGTATCTATTTGCATCAGTTACGAGTAAAACCACTGGGACATATAAAAATAGTTCACACATCAGTGCACGGCTAAGGTTTTAAGTTTAATTTAATTAAACATTTTCGAAAAGCAATAGCGTAGCAAAACGTGATTCTGTAAACTTTTGTGTCAATTTGAGAGCATTTTAGGTTATCATTTGTTATTACAGTACACGCGACTGGAATGATCACACCACATGATATTCTCTCTCTCTCTTGTTAATTCTCGTTTATCTCTATAAATTAGTAAATACAGTGTTATCTAATAGTAAGATCCTCTCGTGAGAGAATTTTAATTTTCAATCGTATGATCGGATGCCACTTCTTCTTTGCATCTCATTGGAAATGATTCTTTTAACGCACACATTTTTACCGGCGTTTATTGTTTATTTCGGCTTTTTTTTTTGTTTGATATTGTGCAAAAATATCAAACAGCTCGTAAAAAATGAAAACCAAAGTTGACCTCAAGAACTAAATTATTTTCAATGAATTCATTAACCTTGAAGAGCTCATGGAGTCTACACATGAGAAATTGAACCTATTTTCATGTAAAATTTGTTTTAATGAACCTTTAAAATATAGTTTCACTTTAGATTTCATTGAATAAGAAGCTAAAAATGATTTAATTTATTTTTTATGATATTTCGTCTAGACATGATTTGGTATGGATGTGTGTTTAACCTTTTTGTGCAGTGATTTAATTTCAAGCTTTCTGTGATATTACATTAAATGGTTTTACGTCAGAAATAAAAACATTTGACCTTGCAAAATCATAGTTTCCAGAAGTTTAATAAGTAAAACATGAAGCAACTGCTGAAATCTCTTTTAAAGCAAATTTTTCAGTCATTTTACCAAAAAAAATATTCAAATTGTTCATTTCACATAACAATTCAAAAATGTGCAGCATAACATAAATGGGACTAAAATTGAACACAAAATTCTTCATTAACCTATTTTCAATGCATTCAGGCAAATTGGTTCATTAACAAATTACTTTAGATCTCGTTCAAAAGAATTTTATTCGAAAAATTTACCAACCTAGTAAATTAAATTTAATTGAGTAGTATGAATTTAAAATAATTCTCAAAGGCTTTTTTTTTATTGTTCAGAATTCTAAATTATCGACATTCAATAATCGTCATTAATTACACAAAAAGGTTGTATTGGCAACAGCAATTGCCATTCAACATATCGATATCTACCCACCATACGTTCATTTTCATTCAATTATTCGATTGATTGATCATCGACATTTATTGCACATGGATAGGAAATGCATGTGTGAAACCCCAAAGGCTGCATTCAAAATGAAAATTTTGCATCTGAATTGAGCCTTTTTGAAAAGAGGTCTTTTTCCACTCAATTTCAGAAAATCATTATGTCTGTACTTTGTACTTGTTGGCTTATTGGAGTTCTGTGATTTTTGCGACTTAATAAAATCCTACTTTTATGATAAAGAAAATATCTTCGTACGTCATTTGATAAAAAATTTTGATAATTTTGTACTTGCTGTGTTATGGACGTAATCAACTTTATGTATTTTTAAAAATATTTTTGAACGCTCTTGAACTTTAAATTACAACGGCCTTGAAGATTATCAATGATGATTTCATGATTTATTGCTGTGAATTTTAAAGGGGTCATTCACATAAGGCATTACCAAAATTATCTTTTTTGAACAAATTTTGATTTTAAAGTTACTTCTGCCCTTGACCTGATTTTTCTTTGAAATTATGTTTATGTTTTATAGACTGTTGCTAAGATATTGATAATGCTGAATGGAGTCGTAATACTTTGCACTTGAACATATCTTAATCTCTCTTAACAATAAACTTGATCAACTATAGAATCATCGTGTGGGGTTACAAATAAACTTTGAATTACAATAAACTTTATAACAAAGCAGGTGGCTTAATAGAAACATTTATCAAGTCTTTTGGGTGTGTAGAGATAATCTTAAATCCTTATTTTTTGACAACAAGATTACATTGGAATTAGTTGATAAAAGCAACCGATACCATTTGTCCGATGTTCATAATATGTACATTGTATGGTGTCTGATAAGCTCTAAGAATTAAAAGATAAGATTATATTTAGTGGTTTACTTCGAAGGACACGAGCTTTTAGGATTATTGTGATTAAAAATGAATTTGTTGATTAATGAAAGCATAATCAAGATAAAGAACTTTGAGAAATGTAAATTATCTTTGATATCTTAACAAGTTACAAAGAAGAAAGATAATTTTTATGATAAATAGATTTAAACCTTAAAAAACACGAATTAAATACTATAAAAATGTTATCATAACAGCAGCAATGGTATTTCCGTCTTATCTTTGAAAAACAGCTTAAGTCGTCAATAATCCTGAAAGATTTTTAATATTTACTTGATATTTACCAATAATATTTCTTCCTTATCGATGATAACAGCTGACAGAGTACACGCGTATTTATAGTCAGCTGTTGATATTTCCTACTTATAATTAATAACAAAAATATTTGCACACTAATACTAAACCGAAATTTTATGGTTACTATACATTTGTTACCTAGACAAGCTGGCATTTACAGAGATTTATGATTGTGCGGCAATGAGTATCATTCATTTTACAGGAAATTATTGTTTTCCTAGTTCTGTTGAGTTCATATGAACTCAGGAGTGCTTCTTTTTATTTAACCATACTAATGCACTTTTATTCGTGCTAAATGACAGTGACGTCAACGAAATAATTCTCCTATTGACCCGATTGGAATTACTTCTTCTTTATTATAGCTGTTCTATTTCTATTATTGTTGCTTGTTGCTGCGTTTAATATTTTTCTGATACTCGTGGAGCTCATTTTAATATTATAAACGTTCTAATCAATAGATTCCAGCTTAATTAAGCTGATGCATTTAGTGACGATAAGACTAAATTTATTGAAATAAGTAATGTGGGACAAATACTTTTATTAATGTGGAATTTGACTGCGAGTCCTTATCTCATCAAATTTATTAGTGATATTTGATTGAACTTTTGATCGAAACGTTTACGTCAATTCCTTGTTTTAAACAAATTGATTTTAGGGATCATTCATTTGTGTCGTCATTCAAATTGAGATTTTTAGGTTTCCTTGGTCAAAAAGTTAAACTGCAAATCATTACAAAGATTTAGAACAGAATCAGAAATTATAGAGAATTCATCTTTGTTGAACGTCATAAATGAAGGAGTTCTAGTTAAATTTTCTTAATACATTTTTCAGTAATTAATATATTTTCAATTGAAACTGCATTAAAATTTCCCGATTTTAATTTTGTAGTCAGTAAATTCAGCTAATCAACAAACAAAAGCTCATTGACACAGACCTTGATTTACTATTGAACATTACGTGATACAAATTGCAAATCTTCAAGAAATTATTCATTCACATTTTGACCTTAAATTTGCACTTGATATGAATAAAGACATTAAGAATTTGTTTTATTTTTTTATGTGCGATAAACAGCACCAGCACAATGATTGATATTTTGACGACGAGATTTCATGATGCATACAGCTATCTTGTATCGGAAGATGTGAATAGACAGAACGATAACAATAATGATATAATGAAAGAGAAAACATCAATTAACAGATTTAATAGTGAGCACATAAAGTATACCAAAAGCGAGACAACATTAAAGGATGCTGATCAAGTGAGTTGTGTCATTAATTAATTTATCCTTTTTTTTCGGTTCAATGACTAAATGTGACTCTTTAATACCTTTTTTGAACAGCTATCAAATGGATATGGAGATATTAAAGATGATGAATCATCAATTTTACCAATGGAAGGTCTCATTTGCCGGGATTGCTCTAAGAGCACGAATAGTGTAAGTTTTTATTTCTAGTCGTGCATTTATTAGATATATAAGATGATTTTTATTGACTGAGGTTGTTTGGTACGTGAATTGATTTTATTAAGATTTGTGGATGTCAATTTCCAGCATTAGTTTTGTAAATTAAGAAAAAAACCTTTTCTGATCAATATCTTTGAAAATTCTGTCCTTACGTTATTATTTTTACAATTTCAAACCTCCATTTAACCTTCATCTATTGTCTTTTCCTCAATTTCAACAGAAACACTAACAACATTGACCATGAAAAATTTCATATCTTCCACAATCCCATCAATAATTCTCTTCTCGTCTTAGAAATGTCAAAAAAATTTGCCAACCCTTCAACTCTTCTCGTTCTCTCATTCCATTGCTACATATGCAATCTCATCAATTTTCCTCTATGCTTCATCAGTCATTTCCTTCTTGAGATTGAAAAATCTTGTAGATAACCTCACCTTCATCTATTTATACTTTATTTATGTTGCTACTATCCTAAACGTACTTACATAATATTTATTTTATCAACACACATACGGTGTGCTTGTGTGCCTAAAATTGTATATCTTCCAAGACATGTGATGTGAATAATAAAAAACAAAAATTGACTCATTCAAGTTCATGTTTCTTCTACAATACATATTAAGTAAGGCATGGTATACCGGTAAAGTTTTTCTTTTTGTGTCTTTTTCTTTCTTTATTTTCGAGACTTCATCCACTCTTTTTTTTTTAAGAATAAGAGAGTGATTTCAATATTTTATATCGACACTTGTACGTATGTATGTGCATATAATATTCTATTCATGCGTTCAATCAACTGAACCGAATGAATAAAGACAGGTTGTATGCTGTTGAATAAGCTTCGTTTTATGCTGAGAAGAGAATGAAAGTTTTTACATAATTGATGGATCTTGGGATGTGTGAAACATACTTGACATTCCTTTTTTGCTGTACTTTCTTTTCCTTCTTTTTGTTTTGTTTTGTGAATTGTAAAATATTCAAGGAAGTTTTTCTTTTGTGGATGGAAGGTGATTTGAATTTTTTAAATTTTTCTCCTTTTTTGTGGATTATTGAAAAGAAGTGAATTGAGGCGATTCATATGTTGAGGGAAGGTAAAATGTGCTGAATTAGGGATCGAATGATGAATTGAGGTAGAAAAGGAAAGATTCAAATTGAAAATATAATGGATTTTGTGAAAAAAAAAACTCAACAGATGACTAAAAAAGTTTAAATCAGCTCATTTTGTGCTGAACAGCCTGATTAGTCATCATATTATATGGGAAAGAATTAACCTTTAAAATTCTAAATATTCATCTGGTGCACTTGATTTTTGCAAGATAAATATTTATTAAGGTTTTCAAAATTATTCGCAAAAGTCATCAACATCCATAAAAAAATTTTAACATGATATTTTGCCTATAAATGTTGATTTTATGCTGTATCTTTTTGCAATATAAATATGAATTTTCTTCACGCTACCTTTTTGTGTTCGAATTTTCATTTACATGCAAACATGCATCAGGTAAAAAACCATTGTTCCAATGCTCTCAGTGACATTCTGTGATGAACAGATGTGTACCGTTTTTAATTAAAATTTTTCTTCCCTATTCGATTTTTTCCGTTTCCATTTTTTTTTTGTCGATTCATTGAAATGTTAAAAAATTCAGAGTTGATTTTTGATAAAAATTCTGGTAATGCAAATTATTAGAAATCATTCAGAATGTGCTACAGATTCAACTCTGAATGAAATATTACAAAATCATTGAACATAAAAATGAGCAAAAATTCATAACTAATTCTTCCTTCTCCAATTTTAATTACAGGAATCGCAGATAAATATTTTCGATCGTGCACGAAAACCCGTCGATATTTTAAAGGTGACTCAACATGCGCCAAGTACAAATAAGTACGATTGGGGTTCATATTTTCCTCATGTGGCACAAAATCTTCGCGTTAAAAAGTACAAATACAAGCCAATTTTTGAAAGTGTCTTAAATCACAAGCGTATTCAGCATGAAATTGAAAGAGTTGCAAAAGATGCCGTACGTGAAAGTGATGTATCATTTGAAATGGAAGATATTTATTATGAGAAAATGCTTGATAAATCTAAGAAGAGAGCACATAAACTTCTTTGTGACATGCGACATGCTTTATCAGATGGACTTCTGAGACTAACATCGTACGTGCTTTATAAACTATTACCATGGTTCTTATCTGGCGTCGTTGCACATCCCGCACAAATAGAAATGCTTAAGGTTGCACAAAAGAAATTACCAAATACGCCATTAGTCTTCTTGCCATTACATCGAAGTCATTTGGATTACATTCTTGTGACATTCATTCTACTTAATAATGATATTAGGTAAGTACACAACTGCAATAATCTCATTTTTTATAGCTTACAGTGATTGTGTCTTCTGTCTTTTGGCGACCAACCACGTACTTTTCTCGAAAAAAAAAATTTGAACTTTTAAATTGAGTAAGAACCAATGTAAATCATAATTAATGAAGAAAAAAATGTTATATTTATGAATAAGATTAGTGTGACCAAATTTGCTATTGCGTACTAAGTGCTACAGTTAAAAATTCAATAAGATTTCAAATGCTATGTTAACGGGCCTTTGGTCCTTACGTGGCATTCCAAGTGCCACATTTAAATTCATCTTCCTTTTTGTTTGCGACCATAGTGGCGTGCTGCATAAATGACTTTAAATCAATATAACGTTTATCACATCCATAAGCTATAATTTTGCATTTAATATTGTTCAGATTTTCTTCATAATTAGTATGGAATTTCTTTTTACTAGTTGTATCTATTGACTTTAATTCAATTATTTCCAATAATATGAAAATTCTCACATTCTACATTCAAATTGTATCTTCAAAGATCTTCAGAGTCTTTCAAGGTCTTCAATAGTCTTCAAATATTATTAAATATTTTTGTAACATCATCTTTAATATTGATAATATCATTTGCTGAGACTTTAATAAACACTCTTTCTTATTTCCATTACTAAATTTAGATCACCACTAGTCTGCGCTGGAGAGAACCTTAATATCCCCGTCTTTGGGTGAGTGCATTAAACTGCATTTTTCTTCAATAACAGTAATAATAAAAAATATGCTTTGTCATCAATAGCTTCTTACTCAGGGGCTTAGGAGCTTTCTATATCAGACGAAAAATTGACGGTGATGATGGAAAGAAGGATTATATTTATCGTGGATTATTGCAGACATACATGGAAGAGAGTATAAGTGCAGGTCATAACATTGAATTCTTCATCGAGGGAGGGAGAACAAGAACTGGAAAACCGGGATTGCCAAAGGTTTGTTTCTATTCAAATAAAATATCAGAAAAAAAGGATGAAAATTGGGGTTAAAGTTTCTTGTATTGAAAACTTTTTGTGTTTGTCTTGCTTCCACCCGTTTCACATTGTGAAGTTCTAAATGTCACTCTTGCCCTTTATTATCTTGATTCGATTGCTTTTGAACTATATTTTGTCTTCTTAAGTAATGCAATAAAATGACATGAGATCATGTCTTTGAAGGACTCTAAGAAAAGTCAAGGTCGATGAAGCATTAATTTTTTCTTAAATTTTTCTATCCACAAATTTCATTACTTGATTTCACTGCCTTGTATGCTTCATGGGATATCAGATAATACAAATTTCCTTCGGATTACTTCATGGCCCCGACATTCAAAATTCTCAAATCGTATTATCCATTTTTGCTGACCCTTTTTCCATATCCCATGACGATTCAAATATTTCTTTCATTTCATTTCCTTTTCATCTTGTGACTACTGAGTGGCTGCAAAAACTTTATTCCTAAATTTTTTTATTTCGAATTTCTTACAATTTCTCTTTCCATTTTCTTTTTTTATAGGGTGGCATATTATCAGTAATTGTGGACGCATTTGTTGATGGCCTCATTGATGATGCTCTTCTCGTACCAGTTTCGGTAAATTACGAAAAACTTGTTGATGGCAGTTTTGTTCGTGAGCAATTGGGAATACCAAAGAAGAAGGAATCATTTAGAAAAGCAATTGCTTCAATCTGGAAAGTTCTTAACGCTAAATACGGTCTTATGAGAATCGATTTTAATGAGCCATTTTCACTACGAGAACTCGTTAAATCGTTTAAGGAACGTAAAGCATCAGTTCCACGTCCAGTTCCATCTGTAAGACGATTAATTTCGAAGCCATCAATGACATCAGTGTACGGCGAAATGGAATTTACTGATAAACATAGAGCACTTGTGGATAATATAGGACGTCATGTTGTTTATGATAGCTGCACGGCAATGTCAATTATGTCTACAAATGCTCTATCATTTCTACTTTTGAATAAATACCGAAAAGGTGCATCATTAAAGGAACTTGTAAGCTCGTTAGACGAAATTCGAGAGCAATTTGAAGGAAAACGCGATTTTGGATTTGATGAGCCGTCAGAAAATGTGATAATGACTGCAGTCGAATTGCTTGGCACTGACATGATAGATCGTAACGTTGATGTAAACGGTAACATTTTTATTGCTCCAGTATTGTCAATTCCAAATGTTGTAGAGACATTTTACTATTCACAAACATTTGCACCACACATTGCACTAGATGCTGCAGTTTTAACAGGAATCGCAGCGGAACTAAAAGAGAATAATTGTTCAAGTTTAACAATGAATGATATTATAGACTCAACATTACTCTATTGTGATGTTCTACGTAATGAATTTATATTTCACAAGCCTTGTCAGAACATAAACGATCAAATTCAATTAACTGTCGAACGTCTATGCAAGCTTGGCTCATTGACAAAACTTAAAGGCTCGGATGAATATGAACTTAACATTAAATTATCCGAAACATTATTATCATCTATGGCAGCACTTAATATCACATATTGGACTACCACAGAGTGCCTTCTAGATATCTTTGAGAAAGGACACATACTCGAAAGTGATTTCATTAAATTATGCATAAATCGCATAACCGAAAAGTACAACGACGGTACCATCACATATGGTGAAGCAATATCGACTGATTCAATTAGAAATTGTCTTAAATTACTTCAAAAGTGGAGTGTGGTTGAGGTTGATGTACAAAGTGGTAAACGAATAATTTTATTAACATCACTCTACAATTCAATATCGAGCATCGAAACTGTCGTCGAGAAAATTGAAAGAAATGTGATTTTCAAATAAGAAGAAGAAATTCAATATCTTTACCCATGTACTCCTCCTTCTTAAAACTCTATGACATGTATCTTACTGTATATATATTCTAGCTTTATACCATTCAACATTTTTTCAATTTTATATGTTTGTGGTGCTAAATGAATTCAGAGATGGTAACTTTTATGCTTGCATGTCAATTTATTTAATTTGTAAGTGCTATTTTTATGAAAATCCTGCAAGGTAGCCATTTTAACTTTAAATTCAATTTCTTTAAGATTGAAAAATGTCTCGAGCAAACAACACCTTACCGAATAAAAATTCGTTATCAGCATAAAGGTTCCAACTCTAGAATCAAATATTGTTCATATGTAAAAGAAGCTACAATTGAATGGGTAGATTCAGACGTCTGAAAGTGAAGCATATTGAATTTATAGTCAAAAAATGCATTTCTTCGTCACTTTTTCTTATTTTTCTTCTTAAAACATTTTGTTATTTCCAACAAATTTGTTTCTTCTTTTGCACTAAAAAAACATGTATCATACAGACGCAGCAAGTGACGACTAAAAGTGATTTTGTAAGTTTATCAAATGATATTTTGTAAAAATTAAAATGAATTTTTTTATTTATACTTTTTTGTTAATGAAAAGCTTTATATATAAAAATTCTATACAAAATTTAAATTGTGAATAAGGTAGATTATAGATAAACAAATCATGTGAGTGAAATTTTAAGTTAGAATTGTTAATAAATAATAAAAGTTTTTAGATAAAAATTGAAATTTTAGTCTTTAATTCATATTTTTTTAAAAATGACGTATTGGAGCTGTAGTAAGGGACCAAGAAGCACGATACTTACTTACTTCGATGACCTTACAGATTAATTGTGATCTATGGTCTCCTTCAAATGCCACCTAAAACTGGCTCTATCACTGGCTACCGCTTGCAAATTTTCTATACTAAATGCAAGATACAATATATTAATAACTAGGACGTGTCGTTTTACATCGTGAACTTTAGAAAGGTGCCTCATTAGAGAATGGTAGCTTTTGTCTTTGTGCAAGTCACACCTATGTAAAGACATACGTAGTCAAAAGCAAAAAAAGAACTGCCTGTGATAGATTTTTGTATTTGATAGGAAATTGATAAGTGACAACTCTGACTGATGCTACTCTATATCTGATCTTATTTTGGTGATATAAATTGACTCAAGATAGTATAAATCGTAAGCATTACTGTTATAAAACATTATGCTGCTGATACTCAATATTTGGAAGATGTGCTTTCTTCCAACGGTTCTTTTTGCGTGGGTTTCTAGATTGACAACATTTCACTATAAAAGATCAATGCAATCTAAAGCCACTTCTCCATTCATCAAGTGAAGTTTTAGTGAACGACACAAAAAAAAATGTTTCGTGGAGAAACTGTAAAAATTTTGTTGATTTTTATTCCATTTGTGATTGGTCAAACTAGTTCAGCATCTCTTAAAATTGGATCAGGGAAAGATGCAAAACCAGGAGAAAATTTGGATTATGTGGTGTTGAATATTGTTTTTCAGAATCAAGGACAGAAATGCGGTGGAACCTTGATTGCTTCACAATATGTGCTTACATCTGCAACATGTGTTTTTGAGTAAGTAATTAAACAGCGTGTTTAAGTGAACAAGCGTTCTATTGTAATAATCAATTCTAGTCCAGTTGAAGGTATTGCTACGGCAATAAATGTTACTTTTCCACAATATCGACCAACAGAATTTGTTAACTACAATTTGAAAGTTTATATCCATCCAACGTATAATTCAACTACACATGCCGATGATGTTGCTATAATAAAATTGACGACTCCAATGATACCAGATGGAAGCAAGTTTTTAAATCACAAGCTGTTTACATTTTCTGTCTAATTTTTAAAATTTTTATTTTTAAGAATCTATTTCAATTGCTAGATTAGGAATAAATAGCACAGCCGATGTGTACGTGGATGATTTGGTGCGAGCTTGTGGGATGGGATCCATCGGCAATTATCCACGTCCGCCAAAAGTACTTCAATGTACAGAACTTAATGTTGTTCCAGCTAAAAGTTGTAATTCAAATTCTAAAATCATTTGCACACAATGGCCAGATCGTGATAACAACATGTGTAATGGTAGGGATATAAAAATTATTTCATTTAATTTTTTATTATTGAATTTTTTTTTTATGCTTTAGGAGATTATGGTGGTCCAATCTATTCATTCACGGATTCTATTGACGGTATGAAACTTACTGTAATTGGGATAGCACAATATTCTCCAGATTATCGTACTGGATCATCATGTCTTGATGCTCATAAAGTATCACATGCTCAAGTCGCATCTTATATTGATTGGCTTGCAGCCACATTAATTTAAAATTACGCACAATGATAATTTGTATTTTTAAACATGATGTCTTCAATGAAATAAAAAAAAATTATCATAAATTTGGGTCGTTTATTTTTAAAGGGAAATAGATTGGAATTGACAACTTAAAACAATTTATGCAAAATTACTTTTTTAAAGAAAATCTTTGAACCAAAAAAGAATACCTGTTTGTTATTTGGAACATCATTATTGAATGATTTCATGATGTATAAGTCTATTTTTATTGCTTGAAGCTTTTTACATTTCTTTTTCATGAAGCTTCAACGCATTTTTTATTCCATTATTTTTCCACCTGAACTTTGACTACAGAAAAATTATTAATAAGTTGATATGATTGGAAATAAGTTCTTAAAATGATATAAAAGAAGTGCGATGTGCTTTACTGATTTTAATTTTCGTGATGTGCTCAATCAGTTCGGTTAAAATGTAAAAAGTGAAAAGTCTTAAAAGGATAAATTGAAAGATTTTAAGGACTTCTCAATGTGGATATATTAAAATTCTGATTTTATTATTTTTTGTGGAATTACTTGTGTTGAATTAAGTGATCAAATATAAATTGTGGAAAAAAATTTATCACTTCATATTATCAGTTCTAATCTAATAAAGTTGAGATTACTTTTTAAAATTTAACAACCCAATAAAAAAGTTCAATTATTAAGTCAGTAAAATAAGAATGATTTTATTTTAAAAACATTTAAAAGTGAAAATTTCAAAGATGAATAAAAATTCTATAAAAATTCTTATACTTATTCTTGCTTCCTGCATCCAAAAATCAGAATGTTACCTCCATAAAAAAGAGTCAGATTTGATATTTCAAAAATTAGTTGCATACGACAGCATCAAAATTAAATTGCAGCATCAAAATACAATATCCGATTTACTGCCTGAAACATTTTACTACTCACCGTATCAAAATCTTCAAAATGAAAATGATTCAATTACAATAAAACTTACTAAGGAGGAACGTATAAAAAGGAACAGTGATGTTACATTCCGTGGCAAACCAAAATCCGTTCAAGAAATATGGGCGAAAAATTTTAACTTAACAACACAAGAATATCAACAATCAACATCCTTGGTTGCATTGCTGAGTAAAGTTATTGGAAAGTATTTAGGAGCTTGCGTTCCTGTTATCCTATATGATGAATACATAGAGAATTCTGAAGGTTATATCCTTCAAAGATTGTTTCAGGAATTTCCATCTACATTTATTCACGGAAAAATAAGTTTCAACTTTACATTAAGTAACTCCCAGATTATTGAACCACCTGACAGTAAATGCCGTAGTTACATTTTGTTCTTGTCTGATGCTTTATTAACACGTCGAGTTATTGGACCGCAAATTACTAATAAAGTCATCATCATACCACGTTCATCGCAATGGAAATTGCAAGAATTTTTGGCATCGCCACTATCACGTGATATAATAAATCTTCTTGTCATTGGTGAAAGTTATTCTTCTGATAAGACACGAGAGCGTCCCTATGTGCTTTATACACATCGCTTGTATACGGATGGTTTGGGAAGTAATAAGCCACTGGTGTTAACATCGTGGATGAAGGGAAAATTATCACGACCTCATGTTGATTTATTTCCTATAAAATTAACAAAAGGATTTGCTGGTCATCGCTTTTCAGTTAGTGCTGCAAATTTTCCTCCATATGTTTTTAAAAAATTGTCTACTGATGGTGTTGGAAATGTACAGATTCGCTGGTAGAAAAATTATTTTTAAGGTTATCTGAACCTTAATATTTAATTTAATTTATTTCTTAATCTAGGGATGGATATGAGTATCGAATTCTTCAAGTACTCGGAAAAATGATGAATTTTACATTTGATGTGGGAGAGCCGAAAAACTTGGTTCATCTTGGGTATGTATAGGACTCTTACAGTGGCGTAGAAAGGTCTGGAATTCTTTCTAAGCCCCTATACTTTATTTTATTAAAATTTCTAGACCTGGAGATGCTGTAGCAGATTCTGTATCAAAAGGACTTTATGATATTGGAATTGGTGGATTGTATGTGACTCAGGAAAGAAATGTTGATATGGAAATGACAGTGTCTCACAGCTCTGATTGTGCTGCATTTATTACATTAGCATCAAAAGCATTGCCAAGGTAAATGAAAGAAAATTTCTAATTTCCCGTTTTTAATAATCAATTATTTACCGAAACTATTAGGTACCGAGCTATACTTGGACCATTTCAATGGCCTGTCTGGTTATGTGTAACAATTACTTACATATTTGCTATAATTCCATTAGCATACTCTGATTCCCTATCAATTAGATATCTTATCGAGAAACCAGGCCAAATTGAGGTAAATCTGAAAATTATGTTAGAAAATGACTTGCTGAACAATCTATTTATATGCAGAACATGTTTTGGTATGTTTTTGGAACTTTTACAAACTCATTGACCTTCACTGGTGAAATGAGTTGGTCTAATTCGAAAAAAGCATCGACACGATTACTTATTGGTAACTTAAATTCTTATTGCCTAATGCACGCAATATTTTTATTATTAAAAATATATATATGACTTACACAGGTTTTTATTGGGTATTCACAATCATAATTACAGCATGCTATACTGGAAGTATAATTGCATTTGTAACATTGCCTGTTTATCCAGAAACGGTTGATTCAATCAAACAATTGAATAGCGCATTTTATCGCGTAGGAACTTTAGATCGAGGTGGATGGGAAAGATGGTATGACTTCATTTTATGATTTATTAAATTCATGAAATTTTGCATTATTTTTCAAATAGGTTCCTAAACTCTTATGATAAAGAAACATCAAGACTCTTCAAAAAGTTGGAATTTGTTCGAGACCTAAGTGAAGGCTTAGGAAATGTCACAACAGCATATTTTCTCTTCCCATATGCTTTCATTGGAAGTCGTGCACAACTCGAATATATCATTCAAACGAATTTCACGGATGAAAAACTTAGCAAACGCTCTGCATTACACGTAAGCGACGAATGTTTTGCACTTTTTGGTGTATCCATTGCACTTCGTGAAAATTCTGTGTACCGTTCTCGTATTAATGATGGATTATTGATGCTCCAGCAGAGTGGGATAGTTAAAAAAATTATGAATGATGTGCGTTGGGATATGCTTAGGTCAAAAACGGGAACATATTTACAAATTACTGAAGGGAAAGCACTGAAAATTACTAGCGCAGAAGAAAAAGGTTTAACACTTGCTGATACTGAGGGAATGTTCTTGCTTCTTGGCATTGGATTTTTGATAGCAACTGGTGCTTTAGTTTCTGAATGGGTTGGTGGGTGTACAAATAAATGCATTAAGCTTATAAAAGTCAAACAGGAACAAAAACGTGAAGAGCATAGGATTGATGAAGAAATTAGAATTGAAGATGAAAAAATTGAAGAGATCCGTATTGAAGCAGAACGGCTCGAGAATGAAAGGATTGAAGCTGAAAGGATTGAAGCAGAAAGACTTGAATATGAAAGAAATGTGGATGAAACTGATCAAAAACGTGCACATGAACTTGCAAAACAAGCTTTTGCTTCAGTGACATCGCCTGTTGGAATCTCATTGAAATCACCTCCAGATACATTAACGGAAATTATTGATGAAACAGTTGAGATAATTGAAGAAAAGATATTGTCAATGGACGAACTAGAGGTTAAAGACAGCACAAGCTCAGCATCATCTCGAGGTAGTACACAGCACAGTCGAGCCAGCTCATTATCAGTTCAAGATCTTAGTCCAGCTATGTTAACTGAATTATATCATGGACCGGGTAAAAAGCTCTCAAATATTGTAATGATTGAAGGTAAAATGATGAGCGAATGTGAAGCACTAAAGTATGCAAGTCATCGTAAAGAGAATGACGAGAAATTAGAGCAAATTGATGAAGTTTCGCAAAGTTTTAAATTTCTGAATCAGGAAGATGACAGCTTAGATGGAGAGTTTTTAGAACCAAATTTAACTCATCAGGTGGAAATTAACTTGCAAGCACCAACACCACGCGAAGAAGATATTGAAGAATTTTTTGGAGAAAAGATTGAATTCAAAAATCGTAAAAAATCAAAGAAAAATAAAAAGTAAAGCCAATTTTTTAAAGGAACTTTCAATGCTGCCTAAAAATAATTTTAGACAAGTTTTTGATATTTTTGTGTTGCAATTAGGATCATGGAGGAACCAGAAGGTTAAATAATTATCAAAAGGTATTTTATTTTAATCAAAAATGTGTTAAATGTGTATGAAAAAGTAAGAAAAATCAATAAAATAGTCATTTAACATAGAAAATTTTAAAATTTAATTTTATTTGCAAATTCATCACATTTATAGTCAAATTGAAAAATATATTTGTCATTTACAGATTTAAAATATTAACGCAGTTAATTCAATTTGTGAATTTTAATGTTTCTAAAATTTATTGCATATTTTATTAAATCATTATGAGCACTTAAAATTAAGAAAAATAAATTCAAAATTATTTTCAAAATTATGACAAAGAAAAATGTTGGTTCAAATTGCGTAAATTCAGCTTAAAAGCTTCATTACAAAGGTTTTCAAATTTTAAAACCTAGTAACTTGAAAGAATTTTTTAAATTTCCTAAAAATCCATTTCTCTTCTCTGTTATCACCCATTAGCCGTAATAATCTCCTTTTCTTAATATCACTCGTAATTATTTTTAAAAATTTATGTCCCCTTTTCTCATCGTCATTATTTTTATTGTTTTTATTATGACTATATCTAGCAAACCTTATGATAATGTTCTATAATAAAAACAAAAAAAAAATTGTTATCATCACAGCCACACCGAAAAAGATTAATTTATATGTTTTTTGCTATCCTCATTAAAACACATTTGTTTGAATGTCATCAACTATACACAAACACAAGCCAGTAAAATGAGCTTTTTTACTCCTATTAATTAAAAATGAAAATCAAAAAATTCATAATAATGGAAAATAATTTTTTATTCTCTTAATGAACCATAATCATGAAATTAATCTCATTTGCATTTTAATCATCATAATTATAATAGTTTTAATGTTCTCACTGTGCAGTAGAATGGAATAAAATATTTGACTTGTGAGTTTTTCATATTCCCACCGTTCTTTCTCTGGTTTTAGTTTATAAGTGTGCAGCAACTGTGAATGAAAATTTAAACTGAAATTTTTAAAAGATCTTTTTACTTTCATAATTACAAAATTTAACCGAGAAAGGTGTCAATCAAGTAGAACGGTGACCTAACGAATTGAGTGATGTACTAAATATGGGTATTTTGCGCTATTTTGTGAAAGCAGAAAAATAAATTTTTTAAATTTTGTGAAGTTGCCAGTTCCGAGATATGTCAGTTTCGTAGAATCACCATATGTTTTCAGTTAGGCTAGATAAAAATATTTCGTTTATTTTATTTGATTATGGAACATTTGCACAAATTACTGACCAAGTTTAAACAGTTTTTGTCGAGCCTTGTCAGATTGACAGTCGAAAGTGTTAAAAGTAAAAAATCGGCCCTAGGTCAAATTTCAAATGCTCATATCTCGGAACTGGCAACTTCACAAAATTTTAAAATGTTATTTTTCTGCTTTCACAAAATAGCACAATATACCCATATATAGTATATCACTCAATTCGTTAGGTCACCGTTCTACTTGATTGACAACCAAGAAAGCACGTTGTGAATACAATCAAAATGTTTTGAATTCTTTATGATAACTTTTGCACTTTTCCCGAATGGCACAAGTCGGATCAGAAATCCGGTGTGACTCTGGCATGGTGCTAGTTCGTTTAAAATCCAGCACCATGCCAGAGTCATGCCGGCTTGGTGCTGGATTCCTATTCAATTAACCGACTTGTGCCATTCGGATTTGTTTAAATTTGAATGCATAAAATATGGTCTTTATGAATATTGTGAATGATGTTATTTTAAAATACATTTACAAATGTTTGCTCTACACTTCAGTTTAATATTCTGAATAAAACACTTATAGTATAATTTTAAGGAGAAGAAATTTGGAATAAAAATTTTCAGAAATTTGAGAAAAAAAATATGGATTCATCATCAAGCCACATGTGTTTAGGATCTTGTTTAAATTTGAATGACTTATTCTCTTGTTTTGTCACATGTTTTAAGAAAAAAAAAACATTTAAAGGCAGGAAAAATTGATACTTCGTACTTAAATAAATGAGCATTGAACACAGCGATGTACTTCAATTATTATTCAGTTATTAGTAAGATCTTGTTCAGAGCGGAAGTAAATTTAAAAAACTAATCAAATTTTAATCTTCATCTGGAAAATGTCAACTTTGCAGCTGTCAATTATTGGAACGGTTATAATTGTGGGATTTTATTTAATTTTTAAAGTAAAGTACTCAAAAAAGAAAATTTTATGTGGCAAAACAGCTTTAGTAACAGGTGGATCAAATGGACTTGGTCAACAGATTTGCATAAAGTTAGCCCAGCAAGGCTGTAATGTAATTATTGCAGACATTTCAAGTGCATCGAAGACAATGTTAAAACTTCAACCATACAAAATAAAATCAAGAGAATATAAAATTGATGTTTCAAATTACGAAGAAATTTTAAAAATGAGAGAAATTTTGAGTGATGAGTTTGAGTTTATTGACATACTTGTCAACAATGCCGGCTTAATTCCATATAAAACAATATTTGAACAAACAAGTGATGAGATTGAAACTTTGACTAAAGTAAACTTGAATTCAGTAATATTTGTGAGTAAACATATTTGCAGTTTTAAAAGCATTCAATTTATTCAAAACACAATTGTTTTATATTTAATTTAAACTCAACAGATGACAAAATGTTTTATTGAAAAAATGATTGAAAATGGCACTGGTCATATTGTGACGATTTCTTCAACGCAAGGAATTTATGCCTTTCCATATTCATTGAACTACTGTGCTTCAAAGTTTGCCGTAACTGGCTTCATGTTAGGATTGAAAGAATTTTTAAGACGACAACAATTAAAAGGCATTGACACAACATGCATATTACCAAATGTAATGTCCACTCGTAAAGATATTATTGATATTGTCAATGAAAAGAGGTAAAAAATTTTTACTTTTTTCCAAATATTTTATTAATTTAAATCTTTTTTAGAACCTTAATTTTTTCCGCTGATAAATGCGCGGAAACCATTATCAAAGCAATCATTAACAGGCAGTCATTTGTCACAATTCCAATGTATTATGGTTTAATTATATCAGTTTTTAATATTCTTCCATTCTCAATTCAACATTTCATTCGAGATTTTATAATGCGTGAGGATTTATTTTTAAAAAAATAATTTAAGTTTTTTATACATTTTTAAACAGTATTAAAATTTGACTTTTAACAACCACCAATCCTTAAAACTTTAAAATTTCCAACTGAATATCTATAAACTTTAAAATTATATCCGATTCTGCAAATTCCATTTTTCTCAAGAGTTCCTGGTATTACTGATAAATTATGCTCAGCTCTACAAATAGGAAGTTCATCATAGTTTTTATTCTTGTCAAATTCACACCAAATGTAATTTGGAGATGTTAAAATCTATTTTCAGGAATAAAATTTAAGTTTCTTATATGACAAAAATTTTCAGTTTCAATTTTACTTGAAAATATTTAAAAAAAATTACCTCAAACTTTTCAACTCCATACTCAACATATTCATAGGGGAAATAAGCATGTCTTCTGCCCAATGAAAAGGCAAACTTTCCATATAAATATGATTTATAGTCTTTAATGCGAGCAACATAAAAAGGAACACCATCGACATCTTGACCTCCAACAACAGAATTTTCTGATAAGCGTGTATTCCCTTGGTATGCTTGAACCCATTTATAATTTGTCATGTCTGAACTCCGAGAGATTTTAGTAAGGGGAACATAAGAATGTTTTGAAGCAAACTGTACAATTTCATTATCACTTGGCATAATCTTGCTCATTACTAATTGTGAGTTTAAATCAATCAGATTTTTTGTAAATTCTGATAAAAGAATATTTGAATAAGCTGAATAATCAGTGCAAAATTTTAATAGATTTTCAATCTTCTTCTTCATCTTAAGAAGATCTTCAAATTTCTTTGAAACTTCATCATACTTAGTGTCATTAAGTAGTTCTGATAGATCATTAGTCATCTTTAATTCAGCTTGATCAGTTAAATTCAAATAGTTTTGATGGTTTTCCTCCAAATATATTGAATCATTTTGCAATTTTCTTTCAACTTCATCAAAATCATTATTAACTTTAATAAGTTTCTCAGTACTGTTTTCTGCTGTGTAAAGCTTTTGCAATGTTGCATACATCTGTTTTTTATTGACCACTTTATCATATTCTTTATAAAAAGCAATTTGATCATTTATCCACTTTATTTCTATTGCAAATATTTCACGGATATAATTTTCTCGAATTAATTGCATTTTTTCTTCCATTTCATTTTTGATTTTTTCATACTCATTAAAATGTTCATCAAATTCTTCAAATACAGTTGTAATCATTTGAATTTGACTCTTTATAATACTTTTGTATTCTTTCTCATGAATTTTAGAGGAATTTTTTGTGTCATTTAAATAAATAACTTGTTCATGGTCAAGTTTAACAATCAAATCGTTGAACTTTGATTCTATATTTTTCAATGAAAATATTGATAAGGTTTGACTTACATTCATTTCGTGACTATTCTCTTCTAAATTCTTTATTGTTGATGTTGATAATTCAGAATTCGCTGACGTTGTTGACATTAAAGTATTTATTTCGGTTGTTGTATTTTCGAATGTAATTATTGTTGCACCTTCATCATCATAATCCATAGTACCGTCATCAGCAAATGTTTCACCATTACTCACAGAAAAAATTACGAGGATTATAAAATACAAACATTTTAATTTCTTCATCACAATCAATTTTGTGTGTTTAACGTTTGAAGAATCGAGCAGAACTGTCTATCATTAGTCTGAATATATATTTTATTTTATGATGATTATCATTATCAATACATGAGGAATGCGTAGTATTTTAACATTGTTGTATCAGTAAATACAACTTCTCCTTGCATCATATTTTCTATCTTTGCAAGTTTTATAGTAAATATTTATTATTAATAAGAAAAAGTATTAATTTCTATAGAATTCTAAAGCCTGTGAGTAAATTTGTTTTACTATTGATTCTAGTGATCAGGTTCAAGCCACAGTAATGACTCTTTAACACAATAAAATGCAAAATTATTGAGTTTTATTATGTTTTATTACCAAAAACTAGTGTCATTTAAAAAATAATCTCTAACACTCATAAATTTGTAGAACTTCAAATTGTCCATTCGTAATTCGCTCAACTTCACCGCCAAAACCAAACCTGCAGTTTCCATTCTTTTCAAGTGTTCCAGGAATCAATGAACCATAATATTCAGCTCTACAAACTGGAAGCGTCATATAGTATTTGTGCTTACTTTTATCATAGCTGCACCAAACATGTCTTGGGGATGTTAAAATCTATTAAAAAATTAAAAAATATTTAAAAATAAATAAATAAGTAAAATAATGCTTGCCTCAAAGGTTTCTATTCCTATATCTTCAGTTTCATTGGTAATGTAGGCATTCATTCTAGTCTCCGATCTGACATATTTTCCGTAATAATAATTATGTTTTTGTTCTTTACGAATGACATAAAATTTGTTATTTTCATCGTCAATTCCTCCCTCAACAGCATTTTCAGGAAGCAATATAGTTTTTTCATAAGTTGTCACCCATTTGACATTTGACATAAGTTCTTCTTTAATATTTTTTATAATTTTGTCCATCAAAGTATTAGCTAGCTTTTCATCATTAAAGTTAGGATTGTTGATATCGTGCACGAGTTCACCACGTTTTGGCTCGATTTCTTTGAAGTTTAAGGTTGAGAACACTGGCAAATCATCAAATAAATCTTGACTTATATTTTTCAAATTTTCTTGCACTTTTTCCCATTTACTTAAAGAATCATTAAAAACTTTTTTAAAATCATCAATTAAGGTAAATGTGTCGACTAATCTATGGTATTCAAAAATATTTGAAATAAATTCATCGCCCAAATCAAGCTTCATTTTGGTGATTTGGTCTATTTGATACCCTTTGTCACCAATTAAGCTTAGATTATTAGATAATTCACTGTAAATCAACAACTTTGCATTTAAAAATTCAGCCTTTTTTGTTGAATTATATTCACTTTTAATTATAGTTTCTGATGTATTATTAAGAGCTTCATTCAAAATCTTTTCAAGATATTTATTTTCGTGATCCAAAATTTCTAGTTGCATGTCTTTTGATTTTTCTATGACTTTTAAAATCTCCTCATCGCTTTTTAATTTCTCAAAGTCATCTAATGCTCTTTCCATTTTATTAAATGTCTCTTTAGTAGCTTCATCCAATTTTCTAAGTTCAGTTTCAGCATTTTTTAATTGAACAGTTCTCAAAATTTCATTCTTTGTTATTTGTTCAGATTTCTTATTAACAAAATTTCCGACTATACTTTTGAATCTTTCTTCCATAGGAGAAACTGAATAAAGTTTAGTACTTGAACGTTCACTGTCTACTTTAACATACCCAAAATAATTATTACTTCGAGATGCAATGCATGTAATACACAAAAATTGAATTAAAACAATAAATTTCGATGAAGTCTTCATCTTGTTTAAAGTGCTTTATTCGAAAAATGTACTGTAAATTAAGTGTGCTTAGAGCAGTGACTTAAATGAGAATAATAATAATTAGAAGAAAGAAGTATTTATGAATCTCAGTTCTCATTAATACACTGATAATAAATTTTTGATTTTATTAATCAGTAACGACCTTCAATTATATACTTCTGTCTAGATCTATAGAAATATTGAGACTTCATTTTTGAGTTGATAATGAGAAAATCGTAAAAGTTGTATTAATATTTCCTATGTCCAAAAAACGTGGTAAAAACAATAAAATTTTTTTTAATAAATCTACAAACTGCCTCGTACCTAATTCCTCATAGATGTCGATAGTTTTTAATTCAAATATTTAATAAATAAAAATGCTCTATTATTTTGCAAAGATGATTCACTTTTGTTATTAAATACTAATCTTCAATATTTCTGAAGAATCGAAAACAAATATGATTATGACAATCTCATTTTTTTATAAGATTAGCGATTAATATTACACTAAATTACTTAATCTGCTTTTAGTTTAATTTATATATTTAATCAATAAAATATTACTAATCATTAAAACTGTTTGAATGTCAATTAACATCCATTTACTCCTAGAACTTCGATATTATTTTCTAGAAGAACTATTTTCCAAGCGTAGCCAATTCTACATTTCCCATCTTTTTGTAAGGTTCCTGGAATTTTTGAATTTTTGTATTCAACTCTGCATACAGGAAGATTGTCGTAACTTCTATTTTTATCATGGGAACACCATTTATAATTTAAAGTTGTTAAGATCTGGAAATTAAAAAAAAAAATCAAAAATTCTATAAAAATTTAAAACCAAGTTAAATTTACTTCTACATCCTGCTCTCCTTTTTCCACATTGTTATATGGAATGTAAGCATTCATTCTCCAATCTAAACGAGCATATTTTCCATAAGTACATTCATTGTCATTACATGCACGAACAACATACAAAGTAGCTCCATCAACATCATAACCTGCAATTACTGAATTTTCTGGAATGTATCTAGTCTTTTCATGTATTTTTTCCCATTTTATGTATTCAGGCTCCTCAACTTGTAATGACTCTATAACATGTGACTGCTGGTTAGATTCGTTGCCGTTAACTTCTGTTAAAAAATCTTGAAGGAAGTCTTCACCATCTAATTCATTTTTGTTTGTGTTGTAAATTACTTCCCCACTTTTTTGCTTAATACTATCGAATATCAGCATTTTATTCAAGTTTGAAAGCTTCGACTGTAAGTTCGATTCGAGTTGTTCTTTTTCTGAGAGATATTTTGTTCTGGACCGAGTAAAATCATCTAAAAAATTCTCAAGCTTCGAAACAACATAAAATTTATCTATGATTATTTTAAATTCCTGATTTTCCATCTGTAATAATTTTATCAACTTATCAGTCATGTCAGACCTAAGTTTACTGATTTTGTCACGTAAAAATTGTGCAGATTCCTCACAATAATCATTTTCCATTTTTAAATTTTTGTTAGCTGCTTGCAATTCATTTTTGATATTTTCAATTCTATCCACTTTACATTGAGAACATCCATCTAATAATTTTGTCAAAAACTTCTTTTCATTGTTCAGTAGATCAGTGCTGTTCTTGCATAAAATTGTTTTTAAGTTTAAATCATTTTCATATGTCAAGATTTCCATCATAAAGTCTTTTGTGATATTTAATTTTTTAGATTCCGTCTCATTTTTGGCATTCTTAAAATCATTTAAATTTTCTTTCACTAATATTATAATTTCTATAAAATTTTCATTGATTTTCTGAGTATCTTCATTTAACTTCTCTAATAATTTCTCAGAACCAATTCTGCTTTTATTTAAAATATGTTGTTGCTGCTTTGTAAGTTCATCTGCCAGCTTATTAAACTTTGATTCCATTGCTCCAATTGTGTAAATTTGTACATTCAAGTGATCTTCTTCTTGGCTATTTGCCTGATCGACTTCATATTTTACAAATTCTAGATTATGTTCATATTTTATAACACGTGCTGAGGTTAGCATATAACTTAGAAGAACGACAAAGATTGTAATTAATATTTTCATGTTTTTGATTCTAATTTATCTTATTTGCTAGAATTAATCACAAAACTTTTAAAATTTAATTCCTTTAAGGTTTGCTTTCAGTGAAATATTTTACTTGATTGACTTCATCTCCAAGCATGATCATATTTATATTTTCATCTCGGAATTAACATTTCATCAGTTATTGCAGTATATACAGTTTATATCAAACGTAAATACTCGTATAATCAAGTTTTCATCAAAACATTGATGACGAAGTGTGTATTTCTAAGTGATGACTAATAGATTGATTGTATTCTCGAAATGTAAAAACATTAATTAAGATGAACAAACTTTTTGAAATCACATGATACAAATTTTAGTAAAACTATTAAAGGGTCGTCTACTTATGACATCTGAAATTAACGGTCATTTTTCAAAAAAGAATAACCCCCCCAACTAGATCCAATATGAGCCTTTATTGTATGATGATAATGGGTCTTGAGCAAATTTAAATTTTGAGAGATTGAAAAGTTATTCAAATTTCTTAGCTACAATGAAATTAACTACAAAAAAAAAATTTTAAGTTTATGTCTAAACAATAATTTCAAAAATTCTTAGCAACAGTAAGTTTTGAACAAAAATTACTTTCATATCTTTTTGCTTCATGCCTTAAGAAAAAGAAACAAAAGAAATGGAAAACTTTTTTATTTCAATTTTATGTGCGAAAAGAGCAGAATGTTAATCGTAAAATGGTCAAAAGTCTCCTTTATTTCCATTCCACATATTTTCAGAACATAAACATTCTAATAGAAGAAAATGTAGCAGATTCATTGAATAGCCAGTTCATACACTCAATAAACTTTATAATCCCCATCTACTGCCAACACACATAAATTAAATCAATAAATAAACTTACTCTATTGGTGCGAAAGATTTAAAAGCTTTTTTTCGAATTTTTCTTCCTTTTCTCATCTTGTTCGATGCTCAATAATTTAAGTTCTCCTTTGGGGCATCTGCTATACATATTGAATGGATTCACATCTAATTGGATCACAATTGAGGAAATTTTTCCGCACCAATTAAATTTGTAGAATTTAATTCATTTTAGTAATTTTTGTGGAATTGAAGATAGATGACAAAATTTACTTTTTTGAACAAACAACTAGTGGCATTCTGGATATATATCATCAAAATATTTTATTGTTTTCCATTCAAGACGTTGACAAATTCGATAATAAACTTTATACTTTTGTCAAATTTTTTTCATTTTTTTCTCATGATCGACAGAAGATTCGAATCGATTATAAAAGTTCATGAATAAAATAAGAAATTAACTACAAATCTTAATTAAAAGTAAAAACAAGTTAGGTTATTTTGTCAGTGATTAAACACATTAGCTCCATCATTAATTAGATTACTTGAGAAAAATGAGTGATTTTAAAAATTAAATGACCAATTTTGAGAATAATACAATTGATAAGAAACTCTCACATTTTAACAAATTTTATATTTCCAAGACTCATTATTAAAAATACCGTAAATCTGAAAAGTTTTCTGTAAAAAACGCAGATAATAAAAATTCATATTTTCTGCAAAATGAAGATTTTAACTTCATTGTTGTTGATTTGTTTACTGGCAGATTCAATAATTTCTATTCCTTTTGCAAGCGATGAATATTTTGAAGAAGTAATTGGAAGTAGTGAAGAAATTAGAGTAACTTCAACTTTGGCAACCACATCAACAACAACTGAAATTTCTACAACAACATCGACAACTGTCGCACCATTGCCGCTAATAAGCCCTGAAGTAGAAGAATTGATCGAAAGTGTGTCAACTCGATTCAACGAGCTTAAAAGCAAATTCTTGGAACATCAGAAAAATATTTATGAAAAAGTTGAAATGGATCTTGATAACCATAAAGCTTTACGTGATTCATCTATTAAAATCTTTAAAGATGCTTATGATCATGAAATCACAGATTTAGATAATAACTTGAAGACAATTGAAACAAAAAAGTCGACAGTTCAGAAATTCATAGAAAAATTTCTTGACAATTCTTGGGAAAAGGAAAAGGATGAAAAAAGAGTTGAGAAATTAAAGGAACGCAACAAATTATTATTGAGCATGAAGACTGGTAATTGCGATGATTGTGATGGATTTCTTGATGATGATCAAATCGACCTTCTACTTGAAAAAAATGATAAGCAAATAGCTGAACTTAAAGAAAAAATTAAAAAACAGGAAAATGAAAGTGAGATAAGAAGAACTAGATTAAATGCTGATGAGACTCGTCAACTTAATGCAAAGTATTTAGATTTAATTCATATTTTTCAAAAAGAAGTTGAGGAACGTAAGAAAAAGGACAAATTAGAACTTATTAGCACCGTAATAAACGATAAATGGAAAAATTATGCCGAGAAAATTGGTGATCTTCATGCAAAAGTAACAGGAAAGTTGGACACTTTGACAAAAAATACACTGAAACTCAGTAAATTGACATCGAATGAAAGTTTTTATACAAGTGATGATGATTGGGAAGAATTTGAAATCAGTTCAAATGCTTTCAAATGGATTGCCTTTTCTAAATCAAATAACATACCAACTGATGCAGTTTCTGCTGGAGAAGATACTGATGGATCAAACCTTTACATTATTCGCTCAAAGAAAGATGATTCATATTTGTATGGAAAACTTGCATCAAGTTCAAGTAGAAAGGATGCCTATGTTACCAATAATGATGTAGAAATAACACCAAGTAGCTTTGAAGTAAGGAAAGTCTTATATTTTTGCTACACTCGTTTAATTCACTATTACTGAATTTATTTTATAGCTCTTAACATTTAAGAATTATACTTGGTGTGATACAAAAACTTATAAAATCCGAGAGAATACGCCATCAGTTTGTACAACAACTCACTATTATGAACCTTCGTGGAGTTTCGCCAGAAAAGAAATAAAACTACCAGGAACTCTACTTAAAGATGGAAAATGCAGAATAGGTTTTGGCTGGAAAGTTCATACATACTCTGAAAATGTCAAAGTTCTCGGTCTTGGCTCATGTAAAATTGCTGATGCAAGCACAGGTGATTTGAAATTCTGGTTTTAAAAATTATATTGAATATGAAGTTTTTGACATGACATTAATACAATAAAATTACAAAAATACGCAAAGTTAAACTATTTTTGGATTTATTAAATTTTAATCAGAAATATTAAGGCATAGCCAATTAATGAACATCAGTTATTTACAATGGTTAATTTAAAAACACATAACACAGCAATCAAAATACAAGTCCTAACTCCTGTCCAAAATAAATTATCAGAAAGAAAATCAGAAGCTTCCATTTTGGAACAGCAAAAATGTTTTTTTGAATAGATTAAATCAGAGATCGAAGCCAATTTTTTCGGCTTAACTCAATTTTTGATTTTTTTGATAGAAAAAAGCCATTTACCACCCATATCAAGTATTTAAATTGAACTTTACATGCTTTACTATGAATCTGTGTAATATTTTGTCAGCATGTAGCTATAGTAAGCTCAGAATTTCAAGTTAAAGAATGTTAAGCCGAAATTTAAGCCGATCGGCTTAAAATCGGCTAAATTGAAATTCAGAGCTTACTATAGCTACATGCTGACAAAATATTACACAGATTCATAGTAAAGCATGTAAAGTTCAATTTAAATACTTGATATGGGTGGTAAATGGCTTTTTTCTATCAAAAAAATCAAAAATTGAGTTAAGCCGAAAAAATCGGCTTCGATCTCTGGATTAAATTCTATCACGAATGGCACAAGGCGGTTAATCGATCAGAAATCCTGTACCGAGCCGGTGTGACTTTGACATGGTGCTCGATTTAAATCGAAGGTAAGAGGCGCCATGTAAGAGTTATGTCGGCTTCACACCAGATTTATATTCGATTAACCGACTTGTGCTACTCGGGTATAGGTTTGGAGTGATCCGGCTTTTGCACTCGTAATTAATATTATTTTATTACTAAAATTTTGATGAGAACTGATTGGAAAACAATGTAAATATTTATTCAATTGAGTCTTCTCAAATTACTGAGAGACATTTGTATAAAACCTAGATGAGTAATTCTTTTTACTTCATTCAAATAAAAAATAGAGAACAGTTGACTTGAAATAAAGAAGTGAATTAAAATTTATTAATTAGACTTCCTTTATTATTAAATATTTTATAATAGTGATAATAGAACTGAATTAATTCATAATGTATTTACTCAGAAGAATAGTTTTGATATCAGTGTGTATCTCATTGAGTATTGCCTTTGCTACGAAACGTAGCATTAAAGATATTAATTATCAAATTGTTGAAACTAACATTGAAGAGGAATTTGATGAAAATGGAAATCCAATTTTCAAAACAGTCATTAAAATTGAAGATTCATTGAAACTTATAAATGATAATTTTAATATTATGCGAGAGCAATTTATTGAAGATCAAGGAAATATATTTGACGCTGTCAGAGATAACATTGAAGAATACAAAAGTTCCCGCGATTATGATTTAAAGCTATACAAAGAAAACATTGATAGAGTAACTGAAAAATATTACGACATTTATGTAGAAACATTACGATCTCGAAAATTGGAAATAGAGGAAAATATTGCAAGTATTCAAAGTAAAGCAATGGATGAGAATTCTGAATTATCAGAAAATATGAGAATGACAGAAGAAGAATATAGAAATAAACTAGAGAAATTAAATGATCGCAAATATTCATTGACAGCTTTAATGACTCAACATTGCGATGATTGTGACGAAACACTTAGAGAATATAAACTTGATGTTGAACTTGCACAGAATGACAAGGATATAACTGAACTTCAACAAAAGTTTTTAAAACAATCCAAGGAAAATGAGAAGAAATTGAAAGAATTTAATACAGAAAAAGCTGGAGAATTAATTGTGAAATACTCACAACTCGTAGATTTGCTCAAAAGAGAACTTGAAATGTATAAGAAAAGAGAATCGATCATTGAGCAAAAAGATAGAATCATCAGTGAATGGAAAGCATATTCTGAAAATATTGAGAATCTTCATACAAACGTCAGATCGAAAATTGAGGATTTGACAAGTAATACCATTGATGTTCAAAACTTAATTTCGGGAATTGAAAAGCATGAAACAAAACAAGATTCTAAGAAAATTTCATCCTCATTTAATTGGGTTCCTTTTGAAGAAAATTCAATGACATTACCAGAAAATGCAGTAACTGGATGTGAAGATATTGATGGATCATCACTATATGTTATTCGGAAGAAACGAGGAAATTCATATTTATATGGAAAATACGCTTTTTCAGACGAACGGAAAAATGCTTACATAACAAATGATGAAAAGGAATATGGAATCTCACATTTTGAGGTAAAATTTTTTTTTTCACAAATCACAATTTTTTTGAATTTAAATTTTCTGTTCTTTTTATAGATTTTGACAGCAACAAACTATTCATGGTGTGAAACAAACTCATTTGATACTCACGATCTTGAATATCCTATTTGCAAAGCAAGCTATAAAAATTCAACGGTCCCGGGAACATTGCTAGAAGATGGAAGATGCAGAATTGGATTTGAATGGGGTGTCAAATTTATTTCTGATGACTTTTATATTTTGACACCCGGACAGTGCAGTTTTCAACAAATTCAATATTAACAATTGTAAATTATTTTATTTAAATTATAAAATTTGTGATTAAGATTAAGTCAAGATTAAGTAATTCTTTTTAAAATATATAATAAAGTGTTTAAAAAATTGACATTCCTTCTTGCATTTATTTTTTCAGAATGTTCTGTTCACTACGTGACATTAAAATCATCAAGTATTTTTTGTTTAAATATTCTGTGACATATAGCTGGAGATTCAAGGTCATTTGATTTGACATTTTGAAAACTGCACATCTTATAAATTTCCTGATAATTGTGCATTTCAGATCTGTAACTCGAAACATTAGGAGAGTTAGCTTAGTGCACAGAAAACAAAGCAAAAGATGAAGTTAATTAAAATTTTTGTGATTTATTTGGTTTTAATTTTAGGTTTATTTAAAGGTTCAATTTCTTATTTTACTCATGATAGTGATTCGGAAGAAATAAACCGAAACCTAGAAAGATTTTTTAAAGGATATAATAATAACAAAAATACACAATATGAGTTCCTAGGAATTGAAAACATCAACTCTACTCGTATTACTGATAATGAAATTGATTCACATAGAAATCAATCGTCCCTTGTTGTGTCTACTGATAATGCAAATGATGAGGAAATTTCTACAACAATTTCAATCGAGAATATTTCAATCAGTAAAAATTTTAATTGGATTCCTTATGAGTCTTCTATGGGAGTTGAATTTATTCCTTCAAATGCAGTAATTGCTGGTTTTGATATCAATAAATTAGATTTGTATGTTATACGGACATACGATGAGAACGAAGAATCCTTCAAAGTTGGAAAGTATTCAGCGCTCAATGAGTATGCATCAGTTCTGGATGGAAATGTCGAAAGGAAATTAAATTCTTTTGAAATTTTACAAAGTATGAGTTACGAATGGAGCGATGATGTACATAACAAAGAAAATGCAATAATTGCAGGCCTTGATTTTAAAAGAAGAGAAATTTACATCTGTAGAGCATTATTGCAAATTTATTTACGGAGTACAGGATTCCGAACATCATGGACCCCTGGTGAATTGAGATCAGATGGAGTTTGTGCTGTAGGCTTTGATGGGAAAATTCAAAAATTTAAAAATTTTCAAATTCTTAAAAAAACTAAACAGAATGATTCATCATCTGAGAATGTAATTGATTATGTTGATGGAAGTTTTATTTTAGATCCAGAAACAAACAAAGTTTTGAATTATTTCCTGACAGCTTACAAACAAGAGAGAAAACCAGTTCCAACAATAAACACAAGTACTGTAAATCTAAAATCAACAACATTAAAACCTGAAAAATACAAATGGATATCTTGGTATGAAAAAGCAACAAACATTCCAGATGATGCAGTTTTAGGTGGTAAAGATGTTGACGGCAGTTTACTATACGTTATTAGAGTTGGCAATAAGAACAAACATCTTTATGGAAAGTTTGCGATTAAAAGGCAAAATGCCTATGTTCTAAATGAAAGTCAAGAATTTGGTGTCATCACTTTTGATTTGTTAACTGCAGAAAAATATTTATGGTGTAATAATAGACTTTTCAATCATACTAGCGACTTATCAATTTGTAGAGCAAATGCTATGGAATCAGTTATTCCAGGATTTTTATTGCCAAATCAAATTTGTAGAATCGGATTTGAATGGAAAAGCTATGAATATGATGAATATGAAGTTTTAAAAATTGGTGACAAATGCGAGGTTTAGAATTTTTTATATCTTGACTTCTTACTAAACTAATCGAAACATAAAAGAAAAACAGAATAATAAAATAAATATTTAAGTCATTGCACCAATTCAATGTTCAAATTCCTAATTTTGATTTGCTGACATAAAAGTCCAGGGGCGCAGCAATGATGTTTGGAGCTCAGGGGTTAATTTCAATATTTGCATTCTTTTGTATGGGATTTTTGGTCTCTTTTCATAATGTCTTGGATACCTTTCTCCTTACTCCACCACTACTAAAGTACACACTTATTAAAAATGACTTATACTTCAGTTTTAAATTGAAACATTAATTTACATATTTCTAAGGTCGAGTGCTTTAACCAAACAGCTTTATTTTAAAATCTCTTTCGATCACATGAAATCTTATTCATTTTTTTCTTCGGTCATTCGTGCTGGAACATTTGAACAGAAAACAACGTGCAGTGAGTAGGCTTAAAATGGATATTTCAAAGTTAGTGGAACAGAATAAAGTTTTAATTCGTGAGAATGAGTTGAGGAAGAATCAAGCTTTAGAGCAGTTTCGGAATTGGCTTAAGAAACATCCTTTCATAAAGAATTGCAGACAAGGTAAATTACATTTTTAACCAGAGGAAATAAAAAAGTTGAATAAATATTGATTCATATTACAGACGATGGTTTTTTGTTGATGTTCCTGCGTACACGAAAATATTCTTTTGATGACACTGCCAAGACATTTGAAAATCATTTTCACTTAAGAAAAAAACATCCAAAATGGTTTGATGCCGATCCACCAGCTATGGAAGTATTGAAATCATTAATACGTTGTGGTTGCGTTTATGTATTAAAAGATAAAGATATTGTTGGTCAAACAATATTCTGTATAAATGCTGCAAAACTTGATACAACAAAATTCAATTCGGACGTTTGTTTTCATTCATGTTTCATGACTTCATCAGTGGCTATAGAAGATGAAGTTACGCAGATAATTGGCCTAACCTATATTTTGAACTACACAAATATCTCAATGTCATTCTGCTCATTATTTTCTGTTTCCGATATAATTGATTGGGTGAAAAGCACAGGATCATTACCGCAGCGATTCAAAAAATTTATAATTATTGGACTTCCAGCATTTGCTAATGCTCTTCTTAATGTAACCAAAATGGCAATGACTGAAAAGCAACGTAATAGATTATTGATATTGGATTCATGCGATGAGCTATGTAAACATGTTGATCCATCAATACTGCCTGATATACTTGGAGGAACACAATCTGAAGAAAAAATAATTGAACATTTTATCAAAACAGTTGATGACAATTTAGATAAACTAAAATCCTCAAATAATTTCGAATTTAAAGCATCGCTTCAAAATAATGTAGAAGAAACTGTTGGGAGCTTCAGAAAACTGGATATTGATTAGGCAATGAAGGCAACGACTGTGAAATGCTCAAAAATTTACATAAAAAAAGAGAAGTGGGATACATTTTTTTTAAGTTTAAGTCCATGCTGTAATGCACGCTCTTATTTAGTAATAACTTTGCTCTTTGGCTAACACAAGGTCGTGTTAAATCAAACAGCAATAATTATAAATTATATGAAGGTCCAGTATACATGCACAAACCAACATGTTAATTTAAGTTTGGGACCGTTCATTCATCAATATCGGCAAAGGGAGGTTTTTCTATTGTTTTTCTGTTGTTTTTGTAACTGAATTTATGATTGATCCCTTTACAATTTCATTAAAACATAAAAAAAGAACAATTGTAAATTTTTATGGATTATGTGGGTAATTTTATGGCACGCGCTTTTAATATTTTATGTAAAAAGCATTTCAAATTTTCATACCAAAATCCATGTGCGAAAATTCACATGTTTTTCAAACCAATATACAATAAATAAGCTTATAAATTCCCAAATTACTTTTATTTTTGTTTTAATTCTTCATTTTCTTGAAAACGAAATAAAAACTTGACAAATACTGAATACAAAAAAAAAGCATGTCGCTCAACATGGTTATATGCATGAAGAAAAATTTCTGTGCACTTGTAAAGTAAGTGAGAGAGAAATCATGACAAATAAAATTAAGATAATGATGACAATCTCATAAATTACGATGAAAATGAAAAAAAGTAAACTGAAATAAAAAAATCTACTTCAGTATATTATTAAGCACTGTGTGGTGAACAACAATACCTTATATGATGGAAAGTAAAGGGCTTTTAACAGACAATTATCAAAATTATGACATCAGCCGTGGAATGTTTGGAGGGCCCTTAAATCCATTTGCTGGATATTCTGTCACCAACAAGTTTGCAACACCTTATCAATTTCCAGCTGTGTCTGATTCAAACATATTTTCGCTCGGTGGTGGAGCATTCGATCAAACATTTCCGCAACTACATGATAGTGCTAATGGATTTGGATTAAAATATGGCGGTGGAGGAGGTGGAGGCACGGGTTATGGACATACATCAATTGGAACACAATCACATTACGGACCACCGATGATGTCGGGTGGAAAGGGAGGAAAATTGAAAGGTGCTGCATTGTCAGCATTAACACTGTTGGCATTTTTATACTTTCTTAATCTGTTACAATCGTGTTTAAAGGATCAAATGGAAGCTATGAATCCAACTGTAAATGAGAAAAAATCCAATTCTTTTTTAATTGCTGACAAATGAATTTTTTTACCGTCTATTTCTCGTAGGTGATGGTTATGTCTGCTGGTCAACGCGCAGTAATTGCTCGAAATGAAGAGAATGAAGCGAAGAAACGTTTCGATCTGAATTATGAAAATGCCCCATCTGACGAGCTTACAGAATATGCAGACGATGAGGATTATAGTGTTACTATGGATGATGGTGCAATGTCGGCAACAATGACAAAGAACCACAAGAGGATTAGAGGAAAGCAGCAGCAGCAGCATCAACATCAACAAAAACGACGTAAATTGAAGGGTGCAATCGGTCCAAAATTGCAAAATTTACAGTTGATACGCAGTACAATGTAACAATATTTGCAATGACAGCGATAGAAAATGGATTAATCTGGTAATTGCAGCTAGTAGAAGTGGAATTAAATGCAAGGTGCTGATATTTTAATTTAATAGTATTTAATGTTTGTGCTTACAATATGGTAATATTTATTTCTAGAAATTAATAATGTAATAAATTCAGGCACACAGTTGTGATTAGCACAAGTTTTGTGAACCCAAATTAAATTTCCACTTGAAATAATTCTTTTAAAAAATTGTAGCAAAAGTGGAACCATTTGGTGTTACAACTAAATACTATCGTAGTCATAATGAATCATTATTAGTTAAATGAATGTTCTCGCTCGCTAATTTCCTTTCCATTCCTTTCCATTTCCATCACAAAAATCTCGTATAGAATAATCGGATATTCAAACAAAAAAACTAAATTGAAATTGAAACATGGATATAATCATCCATATGGAGTATAAATACGGTTTTTAGCACAAGTGAGAAAAAGAAATGTATGAACAGTTGTTGGTTCCGCTGCGGAAGCTCACATTTATTGTCACGTTTTTTGATACACAGCAAAATTTTTGTTTCTCGTTTTTTTTTTCTTCTCTTCCCATTCAACCATATTTTATGCTCAGTGTGTATAGAGTAAGCAACAAAATATTGTAGATGTAATGTAATGCATGTATTTATGACAAACAAACAGACTCGGCAAAATTTTTCTTGCTATCCGGGTTAGTAACTCATTTGGAAAATTAATCTGCAACATGCTGTAATAAAAATTTCTTTTCTCTCTCATTTCTTTTTATCCTCTTCCTGTTTTATGTCGCGCTTATTTTTGTGTAAAATTCTCACATATTAAAGCATTATTAAGCATATACGTACGTAAATATGAAGTACATTAAGAATTATGAGCTCATTTTGGAGATATTCTCTTTCTTTTTACAGATTTTTTACACAAAACACCTGCGACGCTTTCAGGAGTTTCCAAATATCTCTTTCTTGCCTTCCTTTTAGAATTAAATAAATTTTTAATCCATTTTCGCAAGGTTTTGTGAAGCTACAAAGTTTATTTCTTAACATTTTTTTTCCTTTAAAAGATGGCATAAAGGAGGTTTTAAATTTTCGGAAAAACTTTAGCTGATGAAAACTCAGGCTTATGGGAGTCATATAAGGAGACATCAGAACTAATCTTTGATTTTATTTTATTTTTTAATTAAGATTTTATTGTTTAAAATAAATAACTTCAAAATTTAATAAATAACAATAATAATCAGTTGCTATTGGCGACTTTATCAGAGCCACTGGCACCACAAAAATACCAAAAATCACATCATAAAGATTGCTGCCTTTTCCACACACCAGGGAATATGCTAAATGCATTTAATCAGGACAGATATATAACCTCAAAAATTCCGTCTTCTAAAACTTTGATATCTATTGTGAAGGACCTTACTCTAAAGTTTTTTTAAAAAGATATCTAAGAGCTAAATTCAGAAGAAAATTCTTAACAAAATAAACCTACAAAGACGTTCATAAGAAAAGAATGTGCACGAAAAATCAGAGATAAAGAATCACATGACATAAATCTACATAAGCCCAATATGGATGTTAAGTAGAGTATTAAGAATCCATAAGTGGAAAATGAGAAGATTTTCTGTCATTTTGTTGTCGCTTGAAGCGTTAAATTGAATCGACAGCTATAAATTTTTTTCTTACTTTCTCTCACTCACACTATCTATATGTCTAATGCTGTTGCATAAATTGAATTTAGGAAAATGAAAAAGAATTTATTGCAAATGATTTTTTCATGAATCAGTAAGGATTCTCTTTTGGATTGGAATTCTAACATCTATGCGAGTTTCTTCATAATTTGGTGCAAATAAAGCTCGATTTTGCTCTTCAAATTGCTGTACTTTATTCCAATCGCTTCCTCTGTCGCTATCAAAACCTTCTTGAAGTATATCATCCATGTGCTCCAGTAATTCCTCTCGAGCCGTAGATGGAAAAATCTAAAAAAATAAACAATATTGTGAGATTTTTTTTGGAGGATCATGAGTCGGTTTTTGACAAAGCATCATTTTTTAAACAACTAGTGTAGGTGCCCTGAGGAACTTTTGAAACCGACCCTGATTTGCCTGATTCTCAAACTATTTTGCTTGCTGACTTAGCTATAATGTCTCAGCATAATTTTTGAGAATCACTGTATTATTTCTATAAGTTGCAGTACTTACAGTTGGAAAGAAATAATAAAATTTCTCATACAGCGTTTTCAAAGCAAGGAACGCAATAAATATTATTGCAAATTTTAAAAATATTTTCTTTTTCTTCTTTTTCAGTATCTTCTTTTTCTTCTTTTTCTTCAGGTATTGATATTTTCGTTTCCCAAATAATTCTCCAGAATCAATGCTGCAAGAGAATTAAATTAGAAAAAAATTGAATTTATAGATATGAAAAAAAATCTTACAATCCATTATAATCGTCATCTTCATCATCACTTTCCTCAGTATCACATTCAAATGGATTAAGCATGCTGAATAGTGAAAAATCCTTTTTTTCATCACTATCTACATGATGAATTATATATTTACTTGGCTCTGTGAGTTTCGGATAGAAATGATTGTACAAGTGTGATAATAATTTTGATGAGAAAAAATCTTTTGGGAAATTATCTGAATGTGCTGTGTACGGAAGTGTTGTTGTATCAAGAGCTTTCTTTAGTGGCATTGGCCCTGGCTGTATTTGATTCACTCTGTATAAATTAGAATAGTAACTTAATGGCATTCCAGGTAATGACGGATTTACTTTCATATTTGTTATTTTTTTAGGAGCTGGTTTCAGCTTCTTGTTGATTTGAATTTTAAAAATAGACTAAAAGATTGAAGGTGAAACTTTTCAAAACATTGAGGTAGCTTTGGGTCATGGAGTGTTGAGCATGTGCTAAGTGTCTGTATTAAAACTTTTAGTATAAAAAAACTGAACTTCACATGCTTTGGGTAATCATAATGCAGATTGTATATAATTGAGCACTAAGAAGCCTTAATTTACTATAAATTATACCACTTGACAAGGCATGAGTGTTAAATGACTTCTATTAAGCAAATAAATGACCCAAATGCAAGCAATGAACAATCTTAAATATATTTAATTTATTTTACTACAAACAATTATCACTACAATTAATAAGATGAAAACTTATCCAACTTAACACTCGATTAAATTTTAATTATCATGACCACTTGACAAATTTGCCTTCCACCAAAACTTTATCTTTCTGATTCATTAAATTTAATTAAATCGAGTTTTTGAGTAAGCTTTGTTGAAAAAAGCAAAGTTTCCTCACCAATCAAAAACTTTTTCTATGCAATTTTTCAAAATTAGTCAATTGCCAGCAATTGCCAACATCAAAATGACTCGAAAAAGTGAAGATGAATATTTTAGTGCTGATAGTTTGGAAAAGTTTGAAGAAGCGATAAAGAAAGAATCGATAAAATCGAAAAATGTTGTAAAGCGAAAGAAACGTAAAACTTACAGCGAATTAAATCAAATTTATTTACTACGTGAGTTCATGAAAATCCAAACGAATGAAATGAAATCAAACTCTTGTGGATGTGACGTAGATGAATCAATAAAATATCCATCTAGATGTTCATCAAACGAAAATGTTGATGAAAATTTAAAAGGATCGTGTGCTCTTAAACAGAAGCGAAAATCAAAGATTCCACGCATTTTGTGGTCACAATATCTATCAAATCAGTATAAATCTTCTCAGTCTGTATCACTTGTAAATAGTGAAACACGTAAATTCCGTAATCGTATTGAATATGGACGAAAAATGAGTTCAATGAACCGCATTAATCAACAATGCCAGAAGTTGCATAAAAGAATCAACAGCAATGAAAGTAGTCATCCAAATAACTCTTTAGACTGTAAAGCTTCCAAAAGTGTTTCATCTATTATTGAAACTACAAAGAATTATTCGAAAGCATTGAAATCATCGTCACCGTCAAAGGATGTGAATAAAAATGAAGAATTTGAAATGAAGCTCGAGTGTATGCAAATTCGGCATCAAAATGATCGAAAGAAGATAGAAAAGTTAAAGAATGCTTTGATGAATGAGAGAACAATTGGAAAAGAGCAGTACAATGACAGTGTAGCCGAGTGAGAAACGAGTAAATTATTTGTTAATGATACTTCAATAAAAGGCTTTGAAAACAATGAGAAAAAAAGGTCTTGTATATTGCATTTAAGTGGAATTGCGACTGTTTGGGAATAAATATATTACGAAACCGCAAAAATCTGCTTTGATGTTTTCAATTTGCTACTTTTGTGCACTATCATTAGCTTACTTGGGAGGTTATTCTAAACAATTTTTATGGCAAAACATTTGAAAGATTTGTGAGTCTAATCATCCTTTTAGATTGAACTTCGTTTATGATAAAAATGACAAAAAAGCATTTAAAAAAAATGTCTGAAAATATTTTTCAAAATTTTCTTACTAAGCTCATTGAATGTGAAATATGTTTTTAAAAATATGATACAATACATTTTAATTTATGTTTCAAGGGTCAATTGCAAAACAGTAAACTCAAAAGAATAATTTAAGTTGGCAGAAATAAGTCATTTATTGCCAAAAGTTCATTATAATATAATTTATTTTCTATAACTTAGAGCAGAAGAACTGTGTGACAGAGTACGACGGCATGAAGTGTCCAATCACTTTCAAATTTTGCTAGAATGAAGTACACATTACGTCCACAATAAAAATAAAAAGCGCGGAATAAAAGAGTGGTTATAAATCCAATTGTCAGTTGAGGATTATCCTGATTACATTTATTACATAAAAATTGATACACAAATTGATCATATTGAGCTGATAACTACATTGAGTAATTATTATTCAATTAAAATATTTATGTCCAATTACTGCAAATTTTCCTATTTCCATTTTTCTTTCTCAATCAATAAAGCTCTTAGAGCAGAAATACGAAATGATTATTTTAAACGCTTCGAAATGACTCTTGAAATTTAAAAAGAATAATTTTTAAGTTTTTATGCCAACAGCTTTGTGCGAGCGTAATGTAATTAAAATAAAATTTTTTTGCAATTTATGTTGCTTAATTTCATTCCATGATGATAAAGATATTTCATTTCCAACTTTATATCTAGCATCCATTAGTTTTGTTCCATGATATGAGAATAGAAAGAGATATACTTGCATAATTACTGTAAGTACGCCAATTTCGAAAAGAATTATGTATTTTTTTTGAAGCATTAAATAGAAATTGAATTAGGGGCCGTTCACTTATTACGTTCGCATTTTAAGGAGGAGGGGGGTTTGAAAAATTGTAACAAAATGTAACATAAGGGGGGGGGGGGGGTGTCAAGAATTATGTAACGTTCTAACTGTCGTCTAAAAAATTTGATTACAAATTCACACCAAAAACATTTGTTTTAAATTTTCCACCTTTTTAATGATAAAATAAATTATGAACGTTCAGGGGGGGGGGGGGGTTCATATTGTAACAAGGGGGGGAGAGGGTGAAAAAAGTATTTTTTTGCGTAACGTAATAAGTGAACGGCCCCTTATAAGATTTTTTAAATTAAAAATAAATGAAATTTCATTTGGAGGGTCTCGTTAATTAGGGCTCCTTATAAAATATATATCATCACATCGATAAGCAACCGATTTATCATACAAATTTTTCAAATGCACACTGAGTTTCCTGGTCAATACCCAAACTTTTTCATCGTTATTTTTTTCAATAAAATGTGCAGTAGTGTTTTAAAAAAAATTGTTTAATAAAAGTTTGAAATTTTTTTTTCAGGAATGCTATAACACCAATGGTTTTTGTTTAAATAGATTTTATGGTTTACTATTAAGCATTCAATTTAGCTTGAGGTTCACCACTCAATGATTATAAGCTTACACTTTTCCGTTATATTTAAAACTTTCATCCAAATGCTATGAGTATTTAATTAATGTGTTAATATAAGGAGATTATTAAGGAACTAAGGACAGGTTAAAAAACATTCTTAAACAAGATGAAGAAGAGGAAAGAGTTTAATTTAATCAACAGGTTAGTTTTGTCTTCTCACAATACTATAGCTCTGACAAATTTTTTTTATATTCATTTCAATTAAGTTTTGCTTTTAAAAATTTTTAAAAAAAATGATGAAAGGACATTTTAACATTTCTCTCACATTCTCCCTTAATGGTACATCTACATTTACATTACTTCCATAATTCCTTTGATTTGAATAAAAAAGAAAATTTATAATTCCAACCACAAATTTGAAGTGATGAAATTAAATATGAAAATGCATTTAACAAATATAGCTTTTAAAGTCAATTAACTGAAAGCTTTCATGTGCTTACACATAAATCCTCATAAAACGTGCATTGCCTCTTTCTGGATTACCCTTGCATCAAAATTATTATTTAATAGCAAGTTTTGAAACTAAATTTAAAATTTTTCTTAAAATTGCTAAAACTTGAAAAATAATACAATTTAAGACTTACGACTTAAAGTGGAAATATGAAAATTCTTAATGTAAGATTTTTGGATTCAATTCAAGACCCATCGATTAAGTTTACATTTGATTTCAGTAGTTTCATCTCTAAATGTGTGATGGAATCCATGTTGAACACTATAAAGAGAGCCTTTATGTTGCATGGTCAATTTAAGTAACAATTACATTCTTCAATGGAGGAATTCAAATTTTAAAAGTTAACGAAAGCCATTAACTTTGAATAAGGAATTGTAAAATGAAATTTTTGAGAAATTTAGACAAAAAAATACCTTTAGTTGAGTACAAATTAAGTACTTTTGAAACTTTATAAGTTGTTCCTTCTTTATGCATATTCCGGTGCTTAAATGCTCTCATCATTAAAACCAAAGCTCCTTATGAATAACCAAAAAAATGTTCCTTAAAAGGACTTTTACATTTCCTATGCTGCATCATTACAAATGAAAATTATTTTCTTCTTTTAGCAAACAAACAGTCAAAAAGTCGTTTTAATTATGCATTCATATCCACTTTCTTTCCATTTTATACGAAAAAATTTTTTCGGCTGCCACATTTCCTCTACCTCCACAAAAACATTTTTTTTCCATCCGGTATCAAAGAGGCATCTCATGTAGACACAAAAATCCCTTTTTAACAACAAAGGACGCCCATGTCATTGCTCTCCTGCTGCTTTTTGTCTGTACTATGATGCTGAGATTGCTTTTCCTTTCCAGACATTATTACACTTGAATTCCCTTTTTCTGTCTTTTTTCTCATGTTTCTCATTCGCAGCCATTACTCTATGCAATTAAGGTGCCTCCTGCTTCGTTGTTTTTTACATGACGGTAACTTTTTTTTCGTATGTATGGCTTATGAGCATGGACAAGTGAAAAATGTTTTCTTGCTTATTCTTGACGATTTTTTCCACTCTTCTCGTATAGAATGTCTACATGCAGCATTCATGCACAATGATGATGACGATGAATGGGTGAACACTTGACGAATTTTTGCTGACGTTGAAAATTTCGATATCAGTTTATATGCAAGAATGGATTGTTATAATTTGGTATATTGTCTTTGTGACTGACCATCAAAATTTAATTATTTGAAGGTAAAAATTTCGAAATTTAAATTTCCTTGATAAGACTCAGAAGAGATATTTTAATAACATTAAAAAATCCTAAAGAAATCTTTTGATTTCATGTATTAAAATGCACTTTTGACATCAACTTTCAACAGCCATATCAACTTATATTTTGATAGGAACAAAGACATAAAAGTTGATGCATGAAAAAATTAACGATTCACAAAAAAATCTGAATAGAACTCAAAAGTTCAGTGACTTTTTAATAATTTGTTAAAATTTTTTAAGGAAAGCATTCTGAATGGTAAGCACTTTACATTTTTTACATGGGTTCCTTGTTAAATGTGATCCTTAATCGTGCAAAAACTTAAAAGCGGCAAAGTCACTTGAAATGGTGAAAATTATTCGTCTGAGTTTTTTGTTATTAAATTCAATACAATCCAGCTAGTTCTATATTGCAATTAAGACGGATGTAAGAATGGCAAACCAAAAGAAAGGAAATACCTTGTTAATATCGAAATATTTTCCGAGATTTTTAAACATTTTCAATTCAGTTCTATAAAATAACAAAAAAACAGTAAAAATATTAAAAAATCGACATCAATTAATGCACTATGGGGCAAAATTGAAAAAAAGCGGCAATTAAGGAAATTTTTGAACAGTTTTGAACTACGCTTTCGGGGTTATTTTTTCTTGTAGAGGACATCAAAATTGACTTCAATGCCAAATTTCAGGTAATTTGATGCTGTTTTTACAATTCTGTGGCTGTTTGAAGTTGAAAATGAGTGAAAATTTTGATTTTTTCACGTCTGATTTAAACTGTCACATCTTTTTAATAGTTAAAGATATTAAGAAACGCTTTTCGGTTTCTAATAGTGTCATGTAAGAGCTTTGTTTTGATAATGTACAAAATTTGTAATTTTGTAGTTTTGGTACCAGTATGGGAAGAAATGTGTGAAAATTCTATGAAAAATATATTCAAGCATGCCGCAAAGATCTTAAATGGCCACTTTTCAGTCATATAAGCACATTGTGTTTTAGTCTCTGTCTTCTAGTTTTCAAAAATGTATAAACATCAAAATTTGTTTGGTACTTTTTTGAGATAAATTGATTTAAATAAGTAGTAGAATAATTCAACAAAAAATAAAATATCTTATAAAAGTTACGAAACAACAACAAAAAATGAGTTTTGTGTTATTTTTCGATGACAAACAATGTTTAAAAACAAATTGCGAAGAAATTTTTTCAAAAACTTCAAAATCTGCCGATATATAGGGTACTTTTCATATCTGACGACTTATATGGTTTTCGCATCACTCAAACTGCTTTTATTTTTGTGTACCTCAATATTTTTTAATTCTGTTTACAGTTTATTGTAGCTTAAGTCTAGACCTTTCTAAGGATATATAATACTTTGTAGTTTAGTATTATCTTGGTCATGAATTTAGGACTTGTTTGTGAACGACCCTAAACAACAAAAAATCTCAAAAACGTCATTTCTAGAAATATCACTTAGAAACAAAATTAGGTATTGTTTTTAGGTTTTTCATGATGACATATGATATTTAAGACTATTAAAACTTAAAAAAGTGTCTTTCATAAACTTTTTGCGATCTCAGGTAGCCTGTTTAAGTTCAACCCTAGTAGTATCTAGTTGATCAGTATTACTTCAGTATTAGACTAATTTGAAGATTTTTAATGATTTATATTTTATATTTTAACATAGTTGAGCCAAAATAAATAAGTTTTAAGTACTTTTGTTTGCTAAAATGTAATTTTTGAATGTTTTAATAAAGACCAGTTTTCGTCGGTCTCATTCAATGCACTCAAGAAGTAACAATAACAAAGTTTCATGCAAGGACTATGCATCATTTTAAAGGTATTGATTTAATCTAGCAATAATTGAAAACAGATTGCAAAAATATTAATTCTGAAAAAAGTTCTAGTCATTTTAGAGAATCAGAAAACATACTGAACCGCAACCAGAATAGGTAAAAACACAAAAATCGCAAAAAAATTTATGAAATACACTTTTTTAAGTTTTAATAGTCATAAATATCATATGTCATCATGAAAAACCTAAAAACAATACCTAATTTTGTTTCTAAGTGATATTTCTAGAAATGACGTTTTTGAGATTTTTTGTTGTTAAGGGTCGTTCACAAACAAGTCCTAAATTCATGACCAAGATAATATTAAACTACAAAGTATTATATATCCTTAGAAAGGTCTAGACTTAAGCTACAATAAACTGTAAACAGAATTAAAAACTATTGAGGTACACAAAAATAAAAGCAGTTTGAGTGATGCAAAAACCATACAAGTCGTCAGATATGAAAAGTACCCTATATATCGGCAGATTTTGAAGTTTTTGAAAAAATTTCTTCGCAATTTGTTTTTAAACATTGTTTGTCATCGAAAAATAACACAAAACTCATTTTTTGTTGTTGTTTCGTAACTTTTATAAGATATTTTATTTTTTGTTGAATTATTCTACTACTTATTTAAATCAATTTATCTCAAAAAAGTACCAAACAAATTTTGATGTTTATACATTTTTGAAAACTAGAAGACAGAGACTAAAACACAATGTGCTTATATGACTGAAAAGTGGCCATTTAAGATCTTTGCGGCATGCTTGAATATATTTTTCATAGAATTTTCACACATTTCTTCCCATACTGGTACCAAAACTACAAAATTACAAATTTTGTACATTATCAAAACAAAGCTCTTACATGACACTATTAGAAACCGAAAAGCGTTTCTTAATATCTTTAACTATTAAAAAGATGTGACAGTTTAAATCAGACGTGAAAAAATCAAAATTTTCACTCATTTTCAACTTCAAACAGCCACAGAATTGTAAAAACAGCATCAAATTACCTGAAATTTGGCATAGAAGTCAATTTTGATGTCCTCTACAAGAAAAAATAACCCCGAAAGCGTAGTTCAAAACTGTTCAAAAATTTCCTTAATTGCCGCTTTTTTTCAATTTTGCCCCATAGTGTAATGCTAATTATGACTATTTTCTCATTCATTAAGTTCATTCTAGTATCGATAATTAAACAAATTTTTAACCATTTAGTTTGCATGATAAATCGACATAGACTGTTCACCACTATCTGCTTATGTTTATATACATCCATGACACATTAAAAAACTACGGTAATTATCACAAGAGCATTTTCACATTTAGCAACAACTACAAACTATGAATTGAATATGCATGTGAACAATGATGAAAAAAACTGAGAGTATAAAGTTGAAGTGGAAAATCATAAATTTTAATTAACATCAATTATGTATAATCCACATACGTATTCTACATGCGATTTGAACAAAGCGTGTGGACTTTGGATATATCTGGATATTGTACTGTTTAAGTTGGCTGTTTCTTTTGATTTAAAATTTTATTGTGATTTAATTGCTTAGAAATGGTCTTTCCGTTAACGTGTTAGAAAAATATAATTTTAAAGTAAGCGTTTAATGGCCATAAAATCTTTACTTTTACACGACTCTCACAAATGCTCCTAAAATGTGTGCATCATCTATCAATGACCCCTTGGAAGTTTTCCTGGATTATCCCCTTAAAAAATTAAAATGCTATGGCGTCTAGTCAGTAATACCATTCATTTAAATGTAGCTCTAAGGATATAGAAAAAGCATCGCACATATATCTACATATCTATGTAATGCATGTTCAACAATCCACTTACAGAGAACATTCTCATAATGAGAATTGTTTCGCTCTCATTAATTATTAAAGTAAGTCCATAGGTCAGTTAATTACATGGCAGCGCGCATTAAATCCAGTCGGAAAATATTCATAGAATAGAAACATTTTCATACAGCATAATGTACATTTTACATCTACAATAATCATGGAGAAATAAATTCAGAGGGGAGAAATAAAAAAGATGAAAATTATAGACATTAATGAAGCATGAAAATTAGCAACACAGTAACAAAATAGGTTCATGAATGAAGATTTATTGAGAATTTGATGTAAAATATTGCAGGTAATTTATCAGGACATTAAAAAGTTGAGAGAAGTAGGTGAGATAAAGGACATGAAAATAAATGACGCAATATTCAAATATCTCATTTCTCCATCTACTCATCTCTTTCTTGCCTGTCATGCAGCATGAATGAATTATTTTCATCTTGCAGTTTTATTATTCTTTACTTTCTGTTCGAAATGGCAAGGGAAGGAATTATTTGTTGATTCCATTAAACCTACTGAGCTTGCCATGCAGGTTTTGTAACTTTGTTTTCCTCTGCAGCTTTTATTTCTTCAATGTCAAGAAATATCACAGTGTGAAACATGGCTTGTCACCAACAAAATCAGGACTAGAAATCCTGATGATTGGCCATCGAATGATAAGCTTCTAGAGAAAGCAGGTCCAAAAGACATCAACAAGAAGATACAGAGTATCTTCTATACAGATACAGATCGGACAAACACTTCGTAAGAAAAATGCCAGAGAAATTCACTGCTGAGATAGAAACATAAGTTTGTTACATCGCCGTAGGTTAGAATCTGCAAGAGAAAATGCGCCCTGGAGCTCCAAAAGCTTCTTGGCACAGAATATTAATGAAGGAATGTCAGCGTAATGTGCGTACAGAGAAGTTGTACAAACGAGGTGACAGAGTCAGATGGAAAGCCTTTTGTTGTAACCTAAGCTTTACATAGGAACATTGACATAAGACATACTTCAAACCTAACGACTATTAATGTCTAATTCAATTGAACGAGAATTGGTGAAGATCATACAACAATATCCCATCCCTTGACATTGCCATTGTAAAAATGCTAAATGAGTATTAAAAGGGAAAGTGAAGATAAAAAGGCAAGCAAATTGACCATTGAGATAAGCACTCATCTTGCTGGCATTTAATCATTTTTGTCAAGCACCGATGAAAGTGATAATATTCGTTGTTATTGCAGCCTTTTGTTCTCTAATTTATTGCAGTTTTCTGTTTGCTTTTATTCCTTTTAATTAATTATTTTGAATTAAGGTTGAATGTTAATGTGCTTAAAATGTTGAAAGGTTGATTCTGAACAAAAAATGTTTAATGTAATTCCAAAACAAAAAAAACAAGTTCTTTATAAGACAATGATGTCAATAAAGTTTGTTGAATTACTTCCTCAGTCGCATATTTATTAGCAGTTTTAGATAGTAATGATTCAAATAACTCCAAGATAACTTCCAACAAAAACAAATATGAACATCTTCACATAAATCAGAACAAATAATGGCATTACAAGCAAATTAATTCAATATCAATCCCAATTACAATAAATCAATATCATCTCGTCATCAATAACGGAAAATGGCAAATGTCTCATCAAATTTGTGTTATTCTTATTCACTCTTAAATAATAAAAATCCATTAAATCCACTTCAATCCCTCCTCTCATTTTATTTTCCTTTCCATCGATACACATTGAGCTCTATCGAAAAATTACAACAGTGATATTGATAGAAAATGAAGAATTAAGGGAAAGAGAGATTGAAAATTATCATCGTAAAGTAAATCAGAGATAAATAAATCACTCGACAAGAATCTTATGTAAAGAGATTTTTATTTTATTTGATATTCTAGCAAATTGAGGATTTATTTATAACAAAATATTCCGTTTTTGGCTTCTTATCGTCAAACTTTTTTTTTGTTTGTTGATGGAAAAGTTGGATGAGTAAGAAATCAAGTCGTTGACACTTTGTTACTTTTTTATGAAGGCGAAATTAAGGCATGTTGGAGATGATTGAGGTGTGCACCGTCCTCCTTCTTAAGATGTTTTAAGCCATAAATATGTTGTTGCTTTAAAACTTTTTATATATTTTCTTTGTCCTTTGGTTCCTCTCTCAAAGTGTCACATCCTGTATGAATTTTTTCACAAAGTAATAGAATGTCGAGCTAATAAATATTTCCTTCCTTTTCTCTTTTTTTCACTTGCTTAACTAACCATGCAATCCATTAAATACAAAAGAATAAAGAAGAAAATCAAGAAAATAAGCAGCGACTTCCTTTACATTTCAAGCAGCAGCAGTAAAATCGAAAAAAAAAGGGAGAACCGAGAAAATATTTTACTTTCATTCATTGATTGATTTGATTCATTTTTAAACAAAATTTCATTTGCGATTGTTCTTTTAGTCCTCAATAGATAAAATAATTTAATTACAGTTAATGTAAATCTTTTCCCTTTTATAAAAGTGACGAGACTTTGTTTTGTTCTTTTCTTTGCCTTTTTTTGTGATTATGTAAATTGAAATTTTGTGGCAAGTCGATAAAAATTAAGTTATTTAAGATAATGAATATTGCTGTTGGGGTAGTTTGAGGGGATTGAAAAGTATTCGATCGGTAAAAAGAATTTTACAATAAAATGTTTTTGATAAAAGGAAAGGAGAACAAACTTTAAAAAATTTCATTCATAGCTTTTAATCTTTTAAATCTGTGAATTAAATAAACTCATAAAACATGATATAAAAATGTAAATTAAATTAAAATAACTCCTGCAAAAAAAAGTTCCAATTGAAAAACTTTTAATTTTCTGCTTCGCCATAAAACCCACCTCAACGCTTCTTCATTTTCATTTTCACTTCACGTTTTTCATCAAAAAATAATCATCAAGTTGCGTTCATATAAAATTCAACATATTTTCTATGCTTTATTTGTGCACAAAATAATTTACGAGCATTTTGTGGTTGCGTAAAAAAGGAGAGGAAAAACTTTTTCAATGCTCATAAAATTAAGAGAAAATTTAAATGAAGATTGTTTTATTGCCGCATTCCATCACAACTTTTTTTTCCCTCTTTTACAGCCACAGCATCAGTATTAAATAGTCAAAATAAGAGATGGTGAAAAAACAATATGAGGAAAATGGGTAGAAAAATTTTCAAATTTTTTAAAGAAAAAGTTTTGGTTGTAAATTTTTGGCCTCGCACGTTCATTCATCTTTTCGTACTCACATATATAGACTAACATAAATTTGGAAGCTAGCAAAGGGGGTGCAATTTAATTTTATTGTACGAAAAACTTTTGCCTGAAAGAATGATTAGAAAAAAAAGAATTCAAAACAACAAGAAAGAATTTGTTGATGAAAGAAAATCCATCTTGACTGGATGTATTTAAAACTCGTCTCGTGATGCTGCAGAAAATTGTTTATTAAATTTTAAAAGGCGGTTATCCAGTTTACTTTGAAGTATTCTGTATGGTTTACACAGGTTACTAGCCAGATAGGTCTACAAATATTAGATAAATTTTCTATAGCTTGATAAAGCCATCACAAACGAGCAAAACCTAACCTCCCAAAAAAAAATCATTGATTTCTAGACAATTCATTATTGTCTTTGTAGTTTGCCAATGTTATTCCTGCGCTTAAAAACATATTCTTTGTATCTAATTGCGCTTAAAAACATATTCTTTGTTTCCAATTATTTCTTCAAATTTCAATCCATATCATACCAGAAAAATAATAAGCCTGCTCGTGTTCTTCTTCTTTAGATACATATATTCAACTTGTAACACTTTTATGTAAAAAGTTGTAAAATAAATTTTAACTCAAATGTAATCAAATTGACGAAGAACTATGGGGAAATAAAAACAAACAAGAGAATCAGTAGCAAACTTTATTTGAGATGGGAAAGAAATGAAGAAAAACAATTTTCAACACTTTTAAAACTTCATCAATATTGATTAAAGTTTAGTTGAGAAGATGTACATATGCTTTGTTTTGAGGGTGTTTTTAAATTAGAGTAAAATCTTAGTTTAAAATGAAATAATTTTATGTCCATTTCAGCATAGTCCAATGACTAATTCTTGAATGTTGATAACTATCGATATAAGCAAGCTAGAAACCTAGTTGAAATAAAAATTAAATGCCGACGCTGATTCAAGACTGATTCAGTCAGAGGAGTTTGACATCGCAGCATAGAAAACAAAAAGCTGAAAACTCATTAATGGAAAGTTTAAAATTCTGCTTAACTCTACAGTTCAACAAACAATTATGCTTTCAAAATTCTATAGCCAAAATGATGGTATAAATACGCAATATTAATTCAATGTTCCTTTTTTCCAGAAAATTGAGCACAAAAACTTTTACGTAGCTTCCTTTATTGAGTTAAATTTCAGTAAGTACAAGAAAGTTTAACATAATATAAAATTTGATAAGGAATGAAAGTTTTCTGCTCATATGAATCTGATACTCATCAATTTTTAAACAACAATTCATCTTTTTGTTGGGGAAAATGTTAAAGTTTATGTTAATTGAAAATCAAATATTCATGAAAATGCTTTCAACCAGGTGGAAGAGAATGCTAAAGGATGAGAAAAATGATTCATCATGGTTACATTGGGAAAGGAGGTAAAGGTGTTTCCAATATGAGAATATAATGGAATTGCAATACATCTATGAAGGTATGGAGAAAGGTAAAAAATAATGTTGGAATTAAATTACTTTCACAGAAGTCAATGAATTATGTTGAGAGAACAATAAATTATATATATACAGTAGAAAAGGATGTGAGAAGGGTTGAAGATAAACTTAAAGGTATTGATAAAATGTTTGCACATTTTGAATTTAAGTGGCACCCTTTTATTAAATGGGATATTCATATTGAACTTTTTCAAGCCAATCACAGATTAAAGTCAAATCGATAGAATTTGCTATGTTCTTGTAATTACCAAGCTTGGAAAATTCTCAATTTATTTTCTAAAATATTATTAGCTTAGTCTTCATCTTGTTTTAGTTTGCAAACATATTTACCATTTGACATATTCAATATTTAGAGTAAATTAATACATCTCCTTACGCACAGCATAACATGACTGTAATTAATTACCACAAATTATAATCTTTTAATAACGCTGATTTTAACAACGTCATGTTGACATTAAACATGTACTTTGATTTTTTTTTCAAACACAAAATTGTGTGTGTATACCTAAAAATAAATCCACAAATCACTTCAACAAAACAATTCTGTGTTCATGTTCATTTCCAATTGCATCATCATCATTACGACATTTTTTTATCATATGCACATCCAAAACATTCATGAAAATATTTTTCATTAATTAATTTAATTTTTTCTTCTTTATCTCATCCCGAGAAACATTTCTTGTGTCATCATAAATCTCTTTATGCTTGTTACTAATTTTTTTACATACACAAAAATTTATTTATGTTGTATGTTACGTTCGGTTCATGACATCCCACACATGTAACATTTTCATGTTAAACGGGGTGGAGAGAATGAGAAGGAAAAAAAATGTGAAATGCATCAGATGAATGTCATTTCAGTAATTAATATCCATTAAAATATCTCATGTTCACTCACTACAGCAACATGTGTCTTTATTAGTGACGGAGAAATATCCAATTTTTTTGTGGTAATCTTTTTTATGCAAATAATTTCAATTATTTTTAAAATTAACCTCATCACGTGTGCCTTAGTCTTAGATATGTGAAATCTGATCTGTAAACTTCCTTCTTTGTTTACTTTAAACTGTTGTTGTACAAAAGTAAGTGACATCATCATCATCAACAATGTTAAATATGTCTTCGCATCTTTCGTCTACAGAAAATGTAATTAAAATTAAATTAATGAGGAGCATAGGACAGAACATAAATTTCTATCTCACGTCACCGTAAATTATAGTAGTAGTTTTACTTTAAACTAAGAAGAAAATCTACGAACACAAAAAATGTAAATTGGGACATGTGGATAGATGAAAATTTATCCAAAATGACAAATCGATGTGGTTTTGTTTCATTTTTGAAAAACTTGAAGAAATAAAATTTTGTTCATTACATTTTGCTCCACAAGTTTTAATGTGGTAAAATTTTATTGTTTGTAGAGATATTTGATATAAAAAAAAAGCAAGGCGTGATATCTGAGGATTAATCCTGAAAATGTGAAATCTTTTTTAAATCTCGAAATTATTCATCAAATGCAACAGGGATTTAAAAGATTTTCATATTTATTGGCTCAGGGATTTTTTAGAATTTTTCAGGATTAATCCTGAGTTTTCACGCCTTGAAAAAACGTTTTGGGAATTTTCATTGTTAAAAGAATCCGACTTTTGGACATTCAATGTCCAATGGAATATTTTTGATTGAATAGAGTATGATCTACAATAAAAAATTGATGAGCGGGGTCAGCATGATAAAACAGGCAAGCACATGATTGCTTTCTTCGTAATTGACTTCTTCGATTCCTCTAGATGGATTATTACCTTTTATGCTTAGAGAATTTACTGTCATTATAATTCATACAATTTCCAAATTATTCAAACATTGTTCACAATTGCGTTTGATCTATAAATACTTTCAGTGCTCAAGTTTTAATTACTTTCAACTGAAAGTTTCAAGTTATTAAAAACAGATTTTCTCGATTTTGCAATCCTCCCTCTAAGAATTCTAGACGACTAGTCATGTTCATTAATTCTTATACAAAATTCATTTAAATCAGTTTTATATTCAAGTTTTTCATAATTAAAATACAGATTTTATTTTAAGAAATTCTCAAAAGTATCATTGAATCCAACTGTAAAGAAGACAATATGCCAACTTTATTTTGCTTAAAGCAATTGAAACTCATCAGACGGGAAAATTAACAATAATAAAATTGAAAGTGAAAATTAAAAGCCAAAATAGAACTAAACACATTAAGATAACTTTCTTCATATTAAGTGGAGTTAACGACCTCATTGTTGTGTTGAACTGAAAATTTGCTTTAAGCACTACAAAATCATTTAAACTTAAAAGGTGAAAATTATAAAGATTTTACACTTGAAAGTAAGCGAAAAGGTTAAAGAAGTCATTTTAAAGTTCAGCGAAGTAAAACATAAGTTTTAATCTTGTTGAAACAAATTTTTCACAGTTCAAAATCTTTTAGTTTCTTTTAACATTTCAATTCATCTAGAAGTACATGAATAAAATAAATTTTAGCAAAAATGAGATTAATTCCATCACCAACACCATTTCCATTGAATTTATACAAAGCTAATCAAATTATACCCACAACAATAGCATCAGCTATAAGAAAGAGTTTAGAAATTCCATATTCTTACGCGAGTACTATCGATAATTTCCCAAGAGATTTAATTCCGTCAAAGGGATTGCCACACAAATTCAAACCGTATTTTAATCCTCAACCTATTACTTCACCTACAAAATATATTATTCATCATGTGGATGACTCTGACAATAAGGATGAATCTTTTTTTGGTATGTTCAATCCATTTGAGTGTGAAAGTGAGGATAGTGAAGAAGATGATGATAATGATGAGGATGACGAGAATGAAATGTAAGTTTTGTTATATTAAGTTGAATTTAAAGTGAGAGAAAATTTGTTAAATTGTGTAAAATTACATCTTCGGATGCCAGACAGTGGGAAGTGAGTTCAAATCCCAAAGCAGTGGAATTGAAATTTTATTTAAAAAAATACAAAAGAGCAATATAGCTTATAAGTGCATTATAGCTAAAAGGGGCCAATTTAAGTTTTTATTCGGACCAAACTCGAATGGCACAAGTCGTTTTATCAATCAGAAATCTGGCACCAAGCCGATGGAATTCTGGCATGGTGCTGGATTTAAATTGAAACTAGCACCATGCCAAAGTCATGCCGGCTAGGCGCTGGTTTTCTTTTCGATTAACTGATTTGTGCCATTTGGGAAAGAATAGAAGTCTTGATTATAAATTGATAAGGTAAAGTTCTTACATTTCGTAAGGTGGGCCTTCTTTCCTCCTTGATCATTCTGAAATATGCAAACGACCCGTAAGCGGCACACTATGGGGCAAAATGAAAAAAAAAGGGACTTTCACTTTGAAAAATGGACTTTTCCGATTTACACTTTTTGGGTGATTTTTTCTTGTAGAGGACATAAAAGTAGATAGAAATGCCAAATTTCAGGTCATTTGGTGCTGATTTCGCGATTCTAGAGCTGTTTGAAGTTGAAAACTAGTGAAAATTCTGGTTTTTTCATACCATGTTTGAACCGGGAAATATCTTAACTGGTTTAAGATATTGCAAAACGGTTTTCAGTTCCTATTAGTAGTATATAAGAGCTTTATTTTGACATATAACAAAGTTTAGGTTCTGAATGTTTTCGTGCCATTATGGTAGAACATATGTGAAAATTTCAGGAAAATTATCTTCAAACAAGCCGCAACTATCATAAATGAAGAGTTTCCAGGCAAGTAAAAACGCAGTTTTGTAGCCCCATATATCTAGTTTTCAAAACTGTATAAACTTTGAAAAAGTAAGCTAACGTAATTGAGTTATGTTGATTTTAGTAGGTCGTTGAGTATTTGGCCAAAAACTAATAATTCTTTTAAAAATACGAAAACATAGTTTTAAAAATAGTTTTTTGGTGTTTTCTTATGAAAAATAACAATTTAAATGATTTTGTGAAGAAAATTTTTCAAAAACTTCAAAATCTTTCGAGATATAGGGGGTATGTGCTCTCCATCGATTTGGCCATTTGTCACCCTACTTAAACCACTATAACTTTTTTTTGAAAAAATATTTTTTAATTCTGTTTTCGGATTATTGTAGCCTAATGTAATACCTATCCAACGATATATAATACTTGCTAGTTAACTTAGTCCTGGTTATTTATAGGGCTGTTGATTGTGACATACGCAGTTTTTGAAATATTCCCAAAAATTGCATTTTCAAAAATACCACTTTTAAGCAATCTCGAGTATTTTTTAGAACTTTTTTATGTTTATTTATGACATTTATGAGATTATAAAGCCAAAAAATTAAATTTAGAAACTTTTTACTTCCCTAGTTAACAACTTTGTAAAGTACCCTTGGTAGTCACTATCAGGTGTGAAAATCTCAGTTTTGAAACTATTTTATATATATACTCGTGAAATTCTCTCTACACATCATATCAGTTTTGAACTTCATTGAACAAGTCACTTTCAAAAATAGTTTTTTCTGGAAGATCCTCTCCTTTTTGGCACGCCTTAATAAATTCTTTTAACATTTTAGCTCCTTCTACTTTTCCTTCTTCTTTAGAAAGGCGAAGTGCCAAGTGAAGAACTGATAACAATGATCCTTTTGCTTCTTTTAAACTGATATCTAATTCGTCCACTCTTCTACGTCGATGCTTATCGCTTGTTAGTTGTTCAAATGATTTCCTCTTGATGCCCTTGCTGGATGAAGGCTCTATGTCATGGACGATGTATTCAATCTCATCCATATCTTCATCTGTGTCAGTAACATTTTCTGCTTCATATATAGATTCTTCCTCAAAAAGAATCCCTCCACTAGATTCGCTGAAGTATCGTGAGTCAACTTCAAATTCCTCTTCATATAAATCTGCATGATCTCTTAATGCATTATTCCAATTTGACTGATTACAAAACATTTTTGACTTTGACTTCAGCTTGTTTAATTTATTAATTAAACTTGGTTTCTGTGATTCCGCTAATTCTCTCCCATGAATTTCTTCTATTACTGCCAAACAGTACGTGTGCTGTGTTGCAAGATTTAACGTTTTGTCGCGAAGAATTTCACAGAGTGTTTTCTTCGTAAGTGTTGAATTTTGGTTCATTTTTGAAAGTGACTTGTTCAATGAAGTTCAAAACTGATATGATGTGTAGAGAGAATTTCACGAGTATATATATAAAATAGTTTCAAAACTGAGATTTTCACACCTGATAGTGACTACCAAGGGTACTTTACAAAGTTGTTAACTAGGGAAGTAAAAAGTTTCTAAATTTAATTTTTTGGCTTTATAATCTCATAAATGTCATAAATAAACATAAAAAAGTTCTAAAAAATACTCGAGATTGCTTAAAAGTGGTATTTTTGAAAATGCAATTTTTGGGAATATTTCAAAAACTGCGTATGTCACAATCAACAGCCCTATAAATAACCAGGACTAAGTTAACTAGCAAGTATTATATATCGTTGGATAGGTATTACATTAGGCTACAATAATCCGAAAACAGAATTAAAAAATATTTTTTCAAAAAAAAGTTATAGTGGTTTAAGTAGGGTGACAAATGGCCAAATCGATGGAGAGCACATACCCCCTATATCTCGAAAGATTTTGAAGTTTTTGAAAAATTTTCTTCACAAAATCATTTAAATTGTTATTTTTCATAAGAAAACACCAAAAAACTATTTTTAAAACTATGTTTTCGTATTTTTAAAAGAATTATTAGTTTTTGGCCAAATACTCAACGACCTACTAAAATCAACATAACTCAATTACGTTAGCTTACTTTTTCAAAGTTTATACAGTTTTGAAAACTAGATATATGGGGCTACAAAACTGCGTTTTTACTTGCCTGGAAACTCTTCATTTATGATAGTTGCGGCTTGTTTGAAGATAATTTTCCTGAAATTTTCACATATGTTCTACCATAATGGCACGAAAACATTCAGAACCTAAACTTTGTTATATGTCAAAATAAAGCTCTTATATACTACTAATAGGAACTGAAAACCGTTTTGCAATATCTTAAACCAGTTAAGATATTTCCCGGTTCAAACATGGTATGAAAAAACCAGAATTTTCACTAGTTTTCAACTTCAAACAGCTCTAGAATCGCGAAATCAGCACCAAATGACCTGAAATTTGGCATTTCTATCTACTTTTATGTCCTCTACAAGAAAAAATCACCCAAAAAGTGTAAATCGGAAAAGTCCATTTTTCAAAGTGAAAGTCCCTTTTTTTTTCATTTTGCCCCATAGTGCGGCAGCAACATACAATGTACTACTATTCCATTATATTACGCCACACAAAAAAATTTCTTCAAAAAAAAACAACAGAATTTTTTATAACCAAAATTTAATGATTCTTAAATTACTTTTCAGCTTGGAAACTCCATCATCAAATGAATTTTATGAACGCAAATTCCTCAAACTTTTGAAATGGAAAAAGAAAAAGAAGAAGAAGAAGAAAATTATTTTATTCAAGCTTTTCATTGGCATTCTGGTTTTCCTTGCTGTCAAATTTTTACTTAAAAAAGCTTTCAAGTTTGTTCCCGCAGTGAGTTCATCAAACCAGCAACACACACTAAAAGAAGAAAAAAAAAACTTTTACTAACGAATTTCTCTTCATTTCTATCTCTAGGTTCTAGCATTCGTGAGACGTGATGAATTATACCATGATGGTGAACATGAATTAGATAGAGACGTTGACTTTGCTAAAACTTCAACAACTGATGAAAATTTTGTAATTCAGCATCGTGAACTCTTTCCATCGAGTTATGGAGTTGAGTACAAATTGATTTTGTGATTTCTCGAATGAATTGAATGAAAGTTTTATTTAGCTTTTACAATGTTACATATTATTTATTGAGCGCACAGAGAATTCAATTTTATTGCTGATGATCTTCATTAGAGATGTATTTTATTGAGAATGGTAGAAAGTTTTACAAATGTTGAGTTGATAAAATTTAGAATCAACTTTTTGATAGTTTATGTTGATAAATTCATAGTAAATTGAAAAAAAAGAAGGTCAAATAACTGTTATTACTTATGGATTAACGCACTAAGTCAGTGTTGTCCAAACTTTTTGAGCCACGGCACACCTTATTGGTAAGCCATGACTGAAGTCGCACACAGCATGCGGCTCGTGTCATTTTAAAAAAATCTACGGCATATTTGTATACCGCAGCATACAGTTTGGACAACACTGCACTAAGTGGTTCTATGTAAAATAATTGAATTAATGTAGAGAAATTTTGACATCTCAAAAATTTAAAAATTGTAAAAAATGTAATTTTTGGACCAAAAAATTTTAAAGTCATATTATAGCCATAGATGAAGGAAGATGATGATCAAATATTGCAATAATTTTGGTACAAATAAAGATAGGGCAGAGAGCAAATCGTATAAACTCGATTACGAATCTCATTAGAAATTACTCTTTTAGTTGATGAATTGCTGAATGTATAACACTCAAGCAGCATTGATCAGCTCGACTTGCAAGCCTTTGTAAAGATAGATTTCAATGCATTAAAAAAGTTTGTGGTCTCTCTTTTTAAAAACTAATCTTAATAAAGTGTGGGAATCTTGAATATTAAAAGTTTAACAAGGGGTCGTTTACTTATGACTTCGAGGGGGGGGGGGGGGGGGGGGGGAAATGTGTCAGCAAAAAAAGAACAATGGATTTCCAGAAATTTCTAATGTTCTTTTCTTGCTGACACCTCCCTCACCCTTTTGGAATTCATAATTGAACGGCTCTCAAAGTGATTTGAAGAATATTCCACAAATTTTAATTTTTTTCTTCCAAAAATAACCATAATTTTGAAATTTGTATTATTAAAGTTGATATTAAACTATTTTAGCATAATTCATGACCTAAATTGAAAATCAAAAAACTTAAAATAATTCAGGTGTTGTTTTGTTTCTGAAATGAGAAATCGCTAAAGAGCGGAAAGAGAACCACCTCAAGAAATTGTATTGATAATTTGAAAGTGAGAAATGTGCAAATGGAAAAGGAATGAGAATGAGAGAAAATTTGAGAATGGATTAAAGTTTTTTGTTCAAGGAGTGGAAATTTTGACAGTTTTTTCATTGTTTGAAGTTTGTAGCAATTTTTTGGCTGCTCTCCTGGACCATAATATTTATTAATAATTGTGTCACATTGAAAAGCAATTTATAGACCACCCTAATCTACAGATTTAAGATCAGAAGGAACGCAACTTAATTTTAAACAATGTCTTAAACCCCTCAAATAATCCATGACAATTTATTACTTTATTATCACACAATATCCATCCTTTGGACATAAATCCATGCAATTTATTCCACGCTCCATATTTTCTTCTCGAATAATATAAAATTTAATTTTCCACAGAAAATAACATCAACCTAAATGAAAAGTTTTTCATCTTCAAAACAATTTCTTCTCAGCAACTGTAACTAAAGTTTCTCTTTCAGATTCTCTCATCATTTCTTATGCAAAAATGTTTGTGCACAGTGAGGAAATGCATCATTATGAGGGGAAAGAAAAGTTTTTTTCTTCTTGTTTGTTTCTTGATTTATTTCCATTATGATTTTGTGAATGTACGAATGTGAATTCAAAGTTTATGGATGAAGTTTTCCTGATGAATTTGCATTAATTTGAAATTGAAAAGGAGAAATTTGTGTCAGATTATTTGAGCAGTGTGAATTTTCGCTTCTGATTGTTCATTTGATATTTCAAAATTTTAGTAAATAAAGAACTTTATGAGACCTGATTGTGAGTTGTTCATAATTTATTTTTACCATACTGGATCGGGGAAGCATCAAAACCTTGTTCACACAAAAGAAAAGCTTACAGATTTCCGAAAAGCTCTGTTACATTAATATTACGTTAGAACTGACCTATTCCACTCAAACAACTCAAGCTATAAGTTTATCCGAGTAAACTCAATTCAACCACCTAAATAAGAATTATTCCAGTTTTGATTTTCAGAAGGATTTACAAAATTATCTCAATAATATTATTTATTTTTAAGAGTGTTATAAGATTATCAACCTATGAATATGTTAGAAATTTGCGTAAAAATACAGCATTCAAGGTTCCTTATCTTGAACATTGAAATAAAAATTCTGATTGTTTACAAACACAAATATTTTTGCAATGAACTCAAAAACAGCGCATCAATTGTGTTATCAAATTCTGTTAATGTTTTTGTAGAGACTGATACAAATTTCGAGAGCATTTTTTTGCTCAATGAACCTCAATAGTTGATAATCACTCAGTGCGTAAAGTTGCAAATAATTCAAAAAAAAATGAAATTTTTGGTTTTTATTGCTTTTTTGCCTTTAATTATTTCAATTGAAGAATCAACAAAACATCCATTTGAACATCTCGGTAGTTATCAACAGTCGGATGATGTATCCAAAGAATATTTTTACTCAGGAAATATCCACGCAACATGGCTGAAAGCAGCTGAATTATGTGAAATATTTGGAATGAAATTATTAACATTTAACGATACAAAGGAGGATGAGAATTTTCGTACTAAATTCGAGTCCTTTTTTGATGGGCGAGACTCATTTATCTTCATTGGAGCCAACACAACAGAATCGGGGACGAAAACTAATTGGAACTGGATGAATGGAGAGAAAATAAATTTCGATATTAAATGGGGTAAAAAGCAGCCAAATGCTGATGAAAATAATGAATTTTGTTTATGTTTCGACGAAGCTAAACCCTTATTGTATCATGATATATCGTGCGATGAGAAATGCCCATTTGTTTGCCATGAAGAATGGCATTACAAAAAGATGAAGGTGAAGGTTAGTGGAAGTGCTTTGTAGATGTGCAGAGAATATTTATTAGATGATAACTTTATCAATGTGTTCATATTTTTTTTATAAACAAAATACAAACAAATAATTTAAAGTACAGATGTATAAATCTACAGATTAGTCCACGATTTAAATGTAAATTGATAGCCAAAGTAAATTAAAAGCACTAAAATAAAATAATTCTAATTGATGATATAAATCTTTAATTTTAGTTTCTAAGATGAAGGTGTCCTTAAATAAAGCATAACTTTTAAAGTGAATGGGAAGACAGAAGATACGAGGACATCAAAAAATTTGACATATGTAGGTCGAATGGATGGAATTGATTCAAAGTCAGCTGATTTTAATTGAGTCTTGATAATTCATGTTGTGAACTTTCGCTCAGGTAGCTTGCGTCAATATTAAGTTCTTTGAGTCTCTAGATTCAATCTTGTATAGTTTTTACAAACGATGTTAGATCCCGCAACAAAGGATCATTCAAAACCCTTGCTGAAATTTAAAGCCATGTAAAACTAAGAATGGGGTCCAAGAAATTCATTTCTCAATGGAAATCACTTCTTTGAGGAGATTAATATCATACTTCCTTTATTAAATCTAATCCATAATAAATCATATTAGCCCTTATCATATTCAATTACCACAGCTTATATTATAAGCTTTCTCTTAAATTTCCACTTCCTTTTTATGAACCTCCACTTCCATCTAAAATTCAACTTCCATCAGAAATGAAATTTCCGTTCTACTCTCCGAAAAAAAATCCTCAAGATAATAAATTCATTTTAATTCTACTAATTGACCGCATTTTCTTTCCACACTGTAGGAACTGTAGGAAATTACGAAAAAATAATTCTCATTCCAACTCGCTCGCATTTCTTAATCTCATTTCATGATTCATATTGTGTGAAAAGGAATTTTCATGCGATATGTGCGTTCACTTAAATCATATCTCATTTTTTGCTCTAATTATTCCATCGACCGTTCGGGTTAATATTCTTTGTGTGTACATTTTCAAGGTTTATAGTCGCGCTTCACAGCAGTAAGAATATGCAATAAAAATCGATCATTATTCTATGACCCTTTGACGTGATTTTGTATAGTAAAATTTGAAATTAAAGTCGGAATTAACATATCAGTGGCAATTGAACAAAAAAAAAAGCGAGCATTCATTTGTTGACTTTTTTTCGTTTTGTGTGTCGAATTTCTACCTCATTTTTTATTGCCTTCTGATTGCTAATTTCCTTGTCATGAATATTCATTTACTTGAAAATACGAGAAAAAGGTGAAATTTTAGTGAAAATTAAATCAAATGGACGGAGCAATTACGACAGTTGTATTCTGTTGAAAGCAGCACGAAAAAAAAACAAGAAAGAGCAATTTGTGGATTTAAAATGCAAGTTTCATGCTTTAGATTTCAGATTAAAATTAACGAGAAACTTTTTTAGAGAAATTTGACCACAAATCACGTTAGCATGAAAGCCACAAAGTGGAACTCCTTTTTATTGGGTGCAAAAACAATTAAAAGTTTCTGAACTTTTTTTCATTTGGTTTTAGTTGGAATTTTCATTTTGTGCAAATTGACAAAAAATCATTCCCGTGATTTGAAATGTATCCTTTTTGTGGGTATTCTCGGTAATCTAAATTTTGTTTGGGATTTTTTCCAGAGTTGTTATCTTTTTATTAATCTAGGCTAAATCAAATTTGAATTCGGACTCATCTGTGACAACGCAATATGCCTTCCTGATATTTCTTTTTCACAAAATTATAGTTTTTTTTTTTTGGTGATACCCGAAGAGCACAAGTCGGTTAATCGAATTGAAATCTGGCGCCAAACCGGCATGACTCTGGCATGATTTTAGTTTCGATTTAAATCCAGCACCATGCAAGAGTCACACAGGCTCGGTGCCGGATTTTTTATCGATTAACCAACTTTGCCATTCGGGATATGGCTCCAAATTCTGAATCGATTTAGGTGTCTTTTTAACCTAATCTTTTACTTATTCTTAAGTTTATTTTAGTTTTGTTATAAGCTTCATCTAAGTAGTTGTATCAACAACTCTGATTTTATTTATTGTGAAGAATGTATCAGTGTTTCTCATACTTTGCTTCATGATAGACTCAGAATCTTAAAAATGTAGGAAGGTTTAATAATTTTTAACTATTCTAGTGCAACAAAGTTGGGTGGATCTGTTTATTATCTCACACTCTGCAACAATCTGGAATCACTTACTTGAGCGCTATAATTGATAATCAAACCTTTGGACTCGAAATAATTAAATCCGGTTCATATTGGTCTTGAATGTTTACTAAACCTCTTTTAAGTACAGAATCTTAATGAGTCTAAGACTCTTTTTACTATATCCAGTTCATAAATCCATCAAACTTTTCAACAAAAAAGTTTTCCTATTCTCATCTGGATTTTAGATATTGTAAAAACCACTTACAAAATTCTTCCTTATATTATTTCCATTTACCTCAATATCCACTTCCATAAAACACCTGCAAAACAAATTTTTTCTTATCCACAGAATGAGGAAAAAATTCAACAAGCTCACCAACAACATTCCATCAAATGAATAGCATGTAATCCTAAAATTACAGTTGAGATGAATGAGTTTTTTTTCCATCCATATAGAATAAATGAGTAGCACGGTGTGTAAGAAGCTTCTATAGATCTATGTGTTCTTTTATTTCTTTGAAAGCACCAAACTTAAAAGAAAAGTTTTATCTTTTCTTCAGCATAACTTTTTTTTTATTTCACATTCACTTCCTTCAATTTTTTTTTCGTTCCTTTCAACACTCACGACAACCGTTAATGGGAAAAAGAAAGACGAAATGAGAAAGAAAGGAAAGAAATCAGTGTGAATTAGATTTTGTGGCAAAGATAAGAGCAGTAAACTGTAGATTGTAGAAAATTACTTTCATTCATGAATAATAATCACTAACGTGTTGCTATGAGTGACTTTAATCGCTTCCTATTATTTTTATTATTGTTGTTGCTTCTGTTCCTTCTTACTTATTTTTGGATGAAAAGTTTTCGTTATATAAGAAAGGAAAAAATTGGAAGATGTAAAAAATTCTTTGAAAGTGTTTAGTTCTTTGAGAGTTTCTTATCTCATAAATTATTCTTGACTGATTCTTGTTGAAAAGATTAATTGTAAGTCTGTAAGTTTTTAATTTTCAGCAACAAATAGCTCCTGTTTTGTCAACATTCTCAAGTTTCATGTTGAAAATTTGTTGGACTTAGTTAAAAAGTATTGCAATTTCTTAAATCTAGGAACTTATTAAATGACATGTATCCATCACGAAGAGAAGGCTGAACCTTTAAGGACTGACTGAAGAACGACGGCATGAAGAGTCTAATCATTTTGAAATTTTGTCAGAAGTAGGTCCACATTCAGCCGATTGCGTCCACCAAAAAAATAATTGTGTCCTACTTCCTGTGGCTAGACTGCCGAACTTTTCTGTCATAATCTGATAGACACCTTAGTGATAAATCTCCTTACAATTAATCGTTAATTGATTAATGAGCACCAAACTTTTATCCACTTTTATAATTATCAAAAAATTATTACACTTTACAGTTCATGGCAATCCAGCTTTAATATAATCAACTAAAAGTAAATCATAAATCTCAAAAGAATGTGCAACGAAATCTGAAGAACGTTAACTTCTTTTACTTTGTGAAAAAACTTTCTATAGAGCTGCAACTTCGTCATAATAAATCTAATTTTTATTTTTATAAACTTTAAAACTCAAGTAAAAAGAAGGATAAACTTTATAAGAATTTTCCTCATGTTGCACAAAAGTAAATATGGAAAAGTAAAGAAGCTTGCTTCCCACATGTTACTTCATCAGCTGTTATTTTAAAGTAAATTTACTAAAGGAAGGAAAACTTATTGACATTTATTTAACATTGTGGAACGAAATGGGTAGCTTGAAAGTTTTTAAAGGAAAAGAATATTGAGACCGAGATTGAAAGAATAGTTTGTAAATACATATATGTGGTTTGATTTTATTTATGTGTATAGAATTTTCAAGTGTTGTAAATCATTTAAAAAAAATTTGGGTTATGCGTCTTGTAACTTAAACCTCATTCATTTTTGGGATGGGAAATTAAATGCTGATGGTGACGATTTATAGGAATTGAATTTATGGTTGAATAAGTCATTGCTTTGGACATACAAGCATTACCAAGGGTGTAGAGTTTTGTGATTCGACAGAAATTTTCCAATAAATTTATTCAAAATCTTTAAAAATTATTTCAAAAAAAGATTTTAAATATTAATAAGCAGTCCTGTTAAATATTCATTTTATAGAATTTATTGAAATTTTATTTTATTTTATTAAAAACCGCATCAACGAATCAACATGATAAATTAAACTAAAACCTCACAAAAAATTCAGACCACGTTTAATTTTTTAGAATCATCTTTTATCATCTGAATTGTAAATTATTACATGGAAAATAAATGAAGCAATTTTCCAAATGGTGAAAAGCAATTTTCCATAAAAAATTTATTTTAGTTTCAGGAAATAAAATTCACTTCATCAAATAAAGTTGCTGAAAAAATATTATTATTAAAAATATGAAATACGCGAGCGATGAAGTTCAACATGTCAGTGAATATCCTTTTATGTGATAGATATTGAAACAAAGTTTGACCCTTGTGCACATTTGTTGGAGTTTTATGATCAGAACAAGAAATTATCTAGGCATCTACAAATATCCTAAGTGTTATTTTAATAATGTATTTAAAATTTTAATTTTTTAAAAATTCTAAAATTAAACTAGTGTATCGGGTAGAAACCCAATGCGGGGTATATTCACACCGTACCATCAGAAGTCTTATGGATAGACCAAGACTTCGCTCAGCATAAGTTTGAAGGTATAAAGCTAGCGAGTCAGCTGAGCTTTGCTGAGCATATGTTTGAAAATTTAAAGCTTAACGAGCATTCTTTAAAAGTTTTTTAAAAAATTTTTTCATCCAAAGTTTAATTTTATAAAAATCACAGTAAACTTTTTTTTGGAAAAATTCGTAAGAAAGGAAAGTTTTTTGCTTTTTCTGACGCAACGGCTGTTCCTACCTTGCCCAGAAACAATACAGCTTTTCTATAGAGCAGCACGGATCAAATGTAAAAAACTAGAAGTCTCGTACCCTGTTTTTTCGTTATAAGTTACTACTCGTTACTAAGCTACTAGCTTAGTAAAGTTTTTTTGAACATGAAATTTTTTTGTAATCTTTACTAAACTACTGCCAAAAATATAGTTTAATTAATCTTTTTCAACTTTCTAAGTATCAGTTTCAATGCCTTATGACATTGTCAATGAAATAAAATCGAGAAGATAGAAAAATTTCTTTAATTAAGTTAAAAAATTCAAAATTTTCATTGAAGTTCAATTTCTTTACTAAGCTACTAGTGAGCCAAAAAAATCACTTTTTATTCTTCTAAGCTACTAGGTTATAACGAAAAAACAGGGTAATTGAGATTTCTTGCTGATTAACTTGCATGCTCGCTTGTTTGCTTACAGAAAGCGTATTTTGCGATTTTTTCAGCAATGCCTCAACCAATTTGAAATCTGTTTTTTTGCAGAAGATGTGAAATTTCAGGCACAAACTTTTCATCTTAGAACATGTTAAGTTGTCTTGCTACATTTCCTCGCAAACTGCGAAAAACTGACTTTTCAATCTGAACAAAACCAATAGATTCGCACGTGAAAACGGTGTGAATATTAAAAAAATATATAAATCAAGCTTTATTCTCACAAGGGGTAGTAACAGCGATGCGCTCATATAAAAACTCATGAATAAAATAAAAATATCAAAAAATTGTTAATAATTCAGATCATCATTCGCTTACAAACTGCTACATTGAGACTCCAACTTATTTTTCATTCATTCCGTTTTGGGAATATTTATGCTACCTATCGGGAAATTAGTTGTAAAATTCTACTATTCAACACAATATTGGGATATTAAATTATTCACTGATGGCTCATAACAAAAGCAATAATGGCAACACACAAAAAAAAACTCTCTCCAGTAGCTCCTCTTCTTTTTTGGATAGATGTGTGAAAGTCTCTCTCTTTTTTTTTCAATATATTATGAATAAAAAACATACATTGATGAGCAGACAAAAAAAGGAATTGGAATAGCACGAGAAGCAACAAGAACAGAAAGAGAATAAAATTGAATTCGATATAGAAAAAACAATGTGAAAAAATAAGTTGGAAATAAGTTGGAAATTAATATGAAGCTGATGATTAAACAGCATTTTAAATAATTATGGATTAATATTTAAATTCAAAGCGGCAAAGGTATGGGTCGGTTTCTAAGGCTGCTCACCTAATAGTAGAAAATAAATTCAATGTATTGTATATAAGGGATTAATAAAATTTAACTGACACTAGGATTGGGATAACCCTTAAACATTATCCCAGGAATTTAGAATGAGTTTTCATTTTTTTTTAAATAATAATCATAATAATGAAAAAAATTTTAAAGGATGAAGGAGGGCGTTAATTTTGAAAGTTCAAAAAGTTCCAACAAAGAACAAATCCTATGAAAAAATTTCCAGAATTTTTGATGCCAACAGCATTTTACATTTTATTGAAAATATATCATAATATTTTGTGCGTATAAATAGGTGGCAAATATCTCTCGAGGCAACAGACAGACTGTATTGATAGGATGTTGCATAAACATACTCATAATACATATCTATGCTTTAGATCGACAGATAAATGGATAACATGTCAGTAATTTAACAGCTTTAACATATTTGCTTATAAGAAGCATATAAAAGGAGGTTTGATGGATATGTACAAAAAAGGGGTAAATGTTTCACATAATTTGGATTAGATTTGAGAAAAAAAATTCATGAAAACATTAAGCACCTTTAAGAATTCATATTTGCTGTCTGTTTCTCATGAATTTTAAATTAGGTTAATATTATTTTGGATAAAGAGAATCGGAATAGAGCAAAACATTGAAATAATGTGTTCTGGAAATTTGTAAATCCTCTCACTCAAAATTTCAATTTTTTATGTTTATTCCACACTTCCGAATGCTATAAATTTTCAACAACCACTTACACAATGAATAATTTTTCCTTTTTTCAAACAAAATAGAGTTAAGTTTACTGTATTTGATATAGTGGACCATAATGGTCATGAAAATTTAGAGAGAGAATGATGACCATCGAGATAATGATGCCAACCAGCAAAAAGAGACAAGAGCATTCAAAAGAATCTAGTGGAAGTAAATCTCACTCAATCAGTTTCATGAGAATGGTTTTATGATGATGAATGTTTGTTGCTGTTACTGAACGTTGTAAAGTACCATAAAATGAGTTCACTTGAAAAAAATATTATGAATAGAAAGTTAATTCACATTTTGATTCTGATTTGGCCTATCACTATAGTATTTTATTATGAGTCGATACCATTCTTCCATTTTAATAGCTCTTAATGATTTAGTAGTTTAATTATTCATCATCATTATTCAATGAATTATGGATATGACAGAAGGTTTTTGGAAGCTAATGTAGTGATTGTTATAAAAAATGGATGAATAAATTATGTTAAGTACCTTCTTATATTATTTTCCATGTGATTTAGGCTCTGTAAGTTTCGCTAAACCATGCCACAATCCATTAATTTCAAAAATCCTTCAGCTAAAGCAAACCTTAACAATAAATACATTTAATCCTCAACAGAAATACATGCAGTGGTAATTATACCATTTCCATCTACTCATTCACATATCCACATGCATAATTTTACCAGAAATACTCATTATCATTAACAGAGTTTCCATCATTTGCCTTTTAGTTGATAAGCATTCATTGCTCCACACTCGCATATACATAAGTAGACATAAAATTTAGTTTGTATACAAACGGCATCATTAAGCATCATCTCCATACAAAAAGCGGATTACGAGGGCAGAAAGTATGCAGAGCATGAAGGAACATAAAAGGATAATGGCAATAACCAACAGTGAAACAAAAAAATCGTAAATTGAAAGCTCATGTGGAATACGCTAATAAAAATTTGTTCAACATACCCCAGAATTAAATATCCTCCTTTGACTACTGTTGCTGTCATGTTTCCTTGGAGCTCATAAAACTAAGGATGATGAAGAAAAATCATATGATTTTGTGTAACTTGACACATAAAAAAGTGGCTCTACTTTTTGTGCCCTTTCAGCACTTTTTTACACTGTTGCAAGCAATCAGCTCCGTAATTATATTGACGAAAAAGGTCTTCATCTCATTTTGACTCTACTCGTTACAATAACAATTATCATTATGCTCATATCTTGCCTGTATTATATTCATACGACTGCACTGTGTGCTATAATTTTCATTGTTAACGTTTTGATATGATTTTGTCTTTTTCATTTGATGCTGAGGAACAATTTGTCATGACTTTTATTGCAGCATAGTCATAAGCTTAGTCAGTAGAGTGAAAAGGGTCTCATAAGGTCAAGATCGCGTATTTAAATTCCAGTGTGACCCTGTCAGGGTGCTGGATTTCTATTCGATCAACCAACTTGTGCTTTTCGGGTTCTGTTTAGCAGTAACCGGTTTTAATCTTCCTCAGGATTCAAAACCCAAAAGTCGGACCAAGGATAGCTAATTTGCTTACAATTTCTTTCTTGCTCCAACTGCATCATATTTAACGAGCACTAATACTAGATCGCACATATTGATGAAGAATAAAATAGACATTTCGACATGGAAAGGAAAGCGAATAGAATAGGAAAAATAAAGTCGTTAAGATACAAATCCATATCGGCATATTGTCACGTCTCCTTATGATAGCATTATTCTCTCATCATATAATCTGCAGTAGTTGTAAATAGCTGTGGATGGGTGAAAGAAAAGAAAACTAAATGAAAAAACAACATGACTTACTAAATCCGTGATTAATATGAATTGGTAAGTTGGAAATTGGGACAAAAATGGTTGTTTAAGGAGTAGGCCATATGTGCTGTATGCGAGAATAGAAAAGTTTTGTGAACACTAACAATATTTCATTATAGATGTGCTGAATAATTAAACATTTACAGCTCCTCGCCATTTATTTAAATTGATGTGATAATTACAAAGTAAAATATGTGACTTTGATAATTTCTATCCTCGTTTACATTTTTCGGGCTTCGTTAACTAAGTTTTTGTGTGCTATTTTGGAATCTCAAGGTTTTACATCATGATGAAATTAATATATACAATCTTTATAATTAAAATTTATGTAGACTTTTGCAATTTGTGGCAAGTTCGCTAGTTAATGTAATAAAAAAGTTTTGTGATGGGAATTTTAATTACTTAAGATTGAAATTTTAAAAACCAGCAACAAGATTTCTGTTATTAAAAAAATAGAGAAAAATTCTTTAAGCTTATTTTTACTGATTATTATATCCAAATATATAAAACTATGAACAGTTCGCATCAAATTCCTTAAAATGAATTTTTAATTTTCATAATTTTCTCATCCTTTAAAACAATTCATTTTTTGCCTCAAAAATTGAGATATGAATCCCTGAATGAAGGAACCACATTTTTTTTTGTTTCATTCTCACTTTCAACTTCTCACTACTTTTATTTCCATTTTATTGCAATAACAAAGACTGCGGTGAAAAGAAGGGATTTTTTTTCGTTTTTAATCCATAAAATATTACATGAAGGAAGGAGAAAAAGTTTTGCTGTTAACTTTTAACAATTTATCTTTGTCTTAGCTGCTTCTTGTTGTATTTAAGTATAAGTTTTTAAAAAACAGAATAAAATAGAGTCTGATGTTTAAATCCCTCAGTTTGTCATAAGAGACGTCTTCATTTTTGTCACTGTTTTGATGCTTCGCGACAAATTACTGTGTGCCGACAACCTATTACTTATAACATTTATCACTTAAAGTCAGAGCTCGATGTCGATGAAAGTTTGTATTAAGAGTTAACTCCGCCATACAAAATCAATAAAAATCTCTAGTCGACTTCGAACTCTGTTTAAAGTTAAAAGGTTGAATGATTTTAATTTAGATCGCTTATTTATAGCACTTGAGAAGTATCCTATACCAGAACAGACCAGTACCAAAGCAAAAATACGTCTTAGTCAGTTCCAATCCATGTAAAATCTTACTCGTCTGCATTCACTCTTCTTTTTTAAAATTCCTCTGTTGTTTTCTTATTCTGTTAAAAAGCAACTCAAAACATCTCGTAGAGGAAGATGGAGAAGGAATGTGCATAATTGCTAAAGTTTTTCATATTTTCATAAAAAATTTCCTCTTTTCATTTTCATTTTCCTGCTTTCTCCTTCCTTTATTTCGCTATTCAAGTGAGAAACATTAAAGTTTTCATTTATTTTGTTAAAAAAAAAAGAAGTCATTTAATCATCTTTATCAACACGTTAATTCAGCAGAGAGATGAGATGAGGAATGTAGGTTTATCGAAGACATTGCTATGAATCTCAAGATGATGTTGCATCAAAATGAAATTTCATTTAATTTACAACATCTGATGATTCTATTTCATCCAACTTTTTTTCTTTATCTGCTCGTGCTTCATTCATAGCTGAATTATCGTAAAACTCATTTCATTCTATTGTACGTAGATTGAAATAGGGAAAGTGAAGATTGATTTCATTAATTAGAAAATGTTGTGCTGTTGATCTATTTTTAAAAAGCAAATTGTGACTTTATTATATTTTTCGATGGAATTAAGAACATCACATCTGCGTTCTTTTGGGCATTGTTGATAATTTTAGTAAACTCTCATTACCACGTTTTTTTTAAAGTGATTTTCTTGTGATTTTAAATCATAAATTATCAAAAAAAAGTCATTGAAAACAGATTTACTTGATTACTTTTCCCTTAAATCCAGCAGAATCTGTTTGAATCAAAGAAAAGAAGAGCAATTAAAAGTTTCTCCATTTAAAAGTCCTCTTAATCTTTGTTCAACATCATTCATAACTTCAAAGAAAAATATTTTTAAAAAAAATCTTTAAAATTCATTTGATGAATGTTCATCCCACAGCAAAATTTCTACAACTTTTCCGTCATTTCAATTCTCTTTATCATTTCTTCAATCCTTCAGCTATGAAAGCTCTTGTAGATAGAATAAAATGCCCGGGATTAATTATTCACATAGCAAAAATTCATTTCACCGATTTCTATCTTTCTGTTCGCTCATCAAGGCTTTTGTAATCTGCTGATGACGGCATAAAGATTCATCTTTTACTTGTTCCTTTTTCCACCATGTAAAATAATTTTCGTTTCTGTCTATTTAATTTATTTTCTTCTTTTTCTTATTCACTACTCTTAACTTACTTATCTTGATGCAAAGCTTTTGGTTGTCGGTTGATGTGATGTTGTGTATATGGAACTTACTTTTGGGAATTTATTAAAATCAAAGAGAATAACATAGGTAAGAAAATCATTTTATGGACTGACTAAAACGCTCTCACATCTTTTTACAACCTAAACCATTCAGGAGCATCGAGGGAAGGGGATAGATGGGAGATTGATCCTAAAATTATTGAATATAGAAAATCCCAAGCACTCAAACTTATGATTTAAAATTTAAACTAATGGATGATTCGAATTTATTTGGATATGATGAACAGTGATCATACAAATCTGTTGATTCAATAAGTGACATCAAAAAATTAAATTAACTTTTATGCTGTACTTGCTGCTACATAAATCTAGAAAACTCAATATGTCCAATTCTACTAATGTTTTGTCTCTAAGATTCCCAATGGAACAAAATAAGTATCCACAAATTTTCTTCTTCTTATTAAAATCACCTAAAAGTAGAAAAGAAAATTATTTTTTTTTATCTTATAGAGGGGCTTAATGTAGAGCACTGAAATGATGGGAAATGAAATGTGTACGATTCGTTGAACATTCGGTTGTAGGGAGTTAAGATATATGAATATGTGAAGATTGCTCTTTCTTCTTTTTTGTTGATCATACACACAGATAGATATGAATGGAGATAGCAATTAGTGAAATAACTTATGAGATGGATCTGCTTGGGAAAAGGTAAAATGGAGCATCCTCTATAACTACCACATCCGCTCTTGTAGTTTTCGTAATGTTCATTTAAATTTTTTTGTGAATATCTTATGAATATTTTTTTTTTTTTTTTTTTTTTTTTTTTTTTTTATATTTCATTTTATTTGTAAATAACCTTACGGTTGTGTTACAGATATAATAATCAAAATTGGTGACAAAGTGCTGTATTCATATTAAACATAATTTTAATTTACCTAATTGCATCACTGTAGCCTTCATAGAAGTATTCTTTTATTCGAGATTTAAATAGGCTAAACGAAAAAGTATTTCGGATTCTCTGATCAAGCGAATTATACAATGCCAGACCTCTTATATAAAAGTTTTGACTTCCTAGCTGTGTGCGAGACATTGGAACAATGAAATTTTTTCTTGCTCTTGTATGATGACCATGTCTTTGATCAGCAGTTTGAATTATTATATTATTCACTAGCATATTGCTGATTATTTTAAAGATCTGAATGCATATATTCACTTGATATAATGTCGACAATGGCAGTATTCGTATGCTGTATAGTTCTGATTTACTGCAGTACCAACTCTTGTTTAATAATATTCTAAGCGACTTTCTTTGGGCAACCTCGAGGGAATTTATATTGTAATTAGCAGCAGAAGACCATATCGAGCTCATATATATGAGGCGAGATTGTACATGCGCGTAATATAAGTCGATTGCCGTTTTATCCGAAATTAAATGTCTTATTCTTTTCGTAGCATACGAAAATGATATGACTTGATCTTTAATTGATTGAATGTGTGGTTTGAATGAAAGAGTTTCGTCGATAATAAGTCCTAGAACTTTAACATTCTCAACTCGTTCTATTGTTTTCCCAGAGAATCGAATATTTAATGATGCGCCTGTAAAGTTCTCGAATTTCTTTTTATTATGAAATAAAATGTACTTAGTTTTATCCGCGTTTGGTACTAATCTATTTAACATTAACCATTCTTCTATTTTCCGTAAGTCATGTTCTATGTTGCTTTTTAATTCCATTGGATCATTACCAACATTAACGAGTGTAATGTCATCACAATATAAAGAAAGCTTTCCAGATAGATCAAGATTAAAGATATCGTTAATATACAGATTAAAGAATGGGTTCGACAGTATCCCACCTTGAGGCGTTCCTGATTTGATGGTTTTGAATGAACTAATAATGTCGGAGATTTTGACCGCCTGTTTCCGATTTTCAAGATATGAAACCATCAAATTATGGAAAAAATTATCGAGCTGAAGTGTTTTAAGTTTACTAATAAGAATATCGTGTCGAATGGAATCAAATGCTTTCGATAGATCTATGCACGTTAATGATACGGCTTTTTGATTGTCAATGTTAATGTATATATCATTTAATATGTGAATTGTGGCAATTTCTGTGTTTGATTTTTTGACAAAGCCGAATTGATTACTGTGAATTACATTATTTGAGTCGAGATGATCTTGCAGACGGCGTTGAATTATGTATTCAAAGACTTTCCCTAATATTGGGTTTACAGTTATCGGTCTGTAATTATTTTTATTTTTCCTATCACCGCTTTTGAATATTGGGGTTACAATTCCGATTTTCAGAGCATCTGGAAAGTTACCAGCAAAGAGATTGACATTTATAAGTTTTGTAATAACGTTAACAAGCGCTTTCGAATGAATTTTAATGAAATTATTTGACATTCCATAGACATCAGTCGCATTGGATGATTTAAGATTTTGAATTACCATAATGACTTCATCTTCAGTAACGGATGGACATGTAAAATTTTGTTTAATTTGGTATGAAATGTTCAGATCAGCGAGCGTTGGAGATGTGTTATTATTGAACGTGTTGAGTAATGATATATTAATGAAGAAGTTATTAAGATAATCAGCAATTGAATTGGGATTAGAAACAGATATACCATTTTCTGACAACAATGTGCAAGTTGATTCACGTGAATTTACTTTATTAAACAAAATTTCATTAATGTTTTGCCATGTTTTTCTGGGATCATTAAGGCAACGGGTGAATTTTTTATCGTAAAAAGATTTCTTAGCTTTTTTAATCAACCGATTGACTAAATTTCTATAAAACCGAAATCGTTCTTTAATTTCCATACTATGTGGGTATTTCGCTTTTAATGTAACAAACTTATTTCTTAATTCGATAAAATTTCTGGTTGTCGTATCAACGAATGGTTTTCTGCATACTAAATGCGTTTTACATGTTGTTGTGTTATCTGAAATAATGTTAGCTAATTCTGAGGTCAATTCTTCGAATGTTTCACAGTTTAAGTTCTCAATTAATTTACTATTTAAGATTTTGAAGTTATTGACCCGTTTTATGTGATATGGGATTTTACTATCGTTTCTTTTAGAATTAATTGGAATATTCAAAATGATATTTTTGTGATCGCCTATGTTATCGAATAAGAACATTTCATGTTCTAAACTGTCTTCATAAAAATGAAGATCGGTAAAGATGTGATCTATGCAAGAGTTTGAGTTGAATCTATAGTTAATGCGAGTTGGATATTCATGTGAAAACGAGTTTAGAAATTCGAGACTATTAGACTTTACAATTTCTTTGTAGTCGCATACAAGAGGGGAGGTTTCATCAAATAAATTAATGTTAAAGTCACCGAAGAAATATATTTTGCTGTATGTATTTAGAAGGACGTCGAGTTTGCTTAAGAAGAGTTTTCCATTTTGATCAAGCGAATTATTTGGTTGCCGATAACAAAGGCCTAAGTGGATATTTGTTTTGAGCAATGAAATTATTAAGAAGTTATTATTATTAATGGACTCTTCATATACCATGTTTCCTGTATCGAATTCATTAAGAATAAAAATAGAGGCACCTCCACCTATCGAGTTAGGTCTGGTGGAATGTAGAGAATGATAGTTAAGAAGGTTGAAAAATTTCACTTCTACCGGTTTAATCCACGTTTCGACGACAAGTACGATATGTATTTTAAAATTTAAACTAGTTATAAAATATTGTAAGTCATTCAGTGAATTTCTCAGCGACTGAGCGTTTAGGTATAGACAATTAATATGGCCTTTTGATTGAATTACTCTAGGGAGGCTATTGTGATGCTTTACAGATGGTTTGATTTCATAATTATTATTTCTATGCATTTTTTGTGTATTAATTCAGCTATTATCCAAGAAAAAGAAAGTTATTTTGGCTTTGTTGCCTTATTGAGAAAATAAACTTCCTGAGACTAAAAGTTTTGTGTGTCCTGTCAAGGAATATGATAAAGACTTGCGTTTCAGTTATAGTGATTTACTCAAGTTAATTTTGTTGAGAATAACGTAGCATCAGCGATTCAGATGTTATTCTTGACTTGTTAGTATGCGATTGGAGACGAAGTTAACAGAGATATGTACATTTAACGCTTTCGCGTTATTGAAGCTGGAAAAAAGATTTGACATTGTCGACTGTTAATTCCGATCGTAACTTCAAGGCAGTTTTATCGGTTAATCAAACGATATATCACATCAATCGCCAACATACACTTCCCATTAAAAAACATGATTCCGTCTAATGACCTAGTGAAATCTAATGTCGTACATTACTCGTCGCGTATGAAAGTGGGCACCGACTATCGCAAAAACCGAACTTTGCACTAGTAATGCTTTCACATTACGATGAGCTCAACGTACCTCTCATAAAGAAGTCAGATTCAAATTGGTTAAGCGAGCATAGTTTCGAGCCAACTGTCTTGCTACCATTTGAAAACGTGTTAAGAACATTTAAATAAGACCGTTAAATTTCACGATTTCGTCAATGACCTAATGAAATCTAAGGGCGTGCTTTAAAAGACGCGATAATGTCATACTAATGATTAATGTGTACTATGTGGATGTAAATAAAAGGAATTTATGCGACTATATAAGCTATTAGCAAGTTTATGCTAATTCTTGACATTATTGACATCGAGAAACGTGACGCGAACTATTTATCTTTGTTTTTATAATCAAGAGACGTTGAAGGGCTGATATAACACGTCAAATACGGATAAATATGAACAATTAACTTGAGATTATTACGATCTACTATTATTATGCAAGATTTATTTAATTTAACTATAAAAAAGTATCTCGATATTATCATATAGAGACAGAAAACGTTAAACGTTTTGTAACGTCTCTTTAGAGTTTGAGTTTTATTGTTGGATACATTTTAGTACACGTACTAAAAAATTGTTTTGATTTTAAATTTAATGTGATTGAGAGGATTTGATAGCAAAATCAGGCAGAATTACGGACAAATCTCTATTAATCATGACAGGACAATTAGCAGAACTTTCAAGATCAGGTTTTTATCGGAAATTTAATGCGTATTGCTATTATTATTATTATTATTTTTTTTTTTTTTTTTTAGCAGAAAGAAATGAATTTTTTTTTTTTTATTATTATTATTGTTACGAGGATGAAACTTACAGACTATTCCATTGGTAATTGGATGTTGTTGGAGCTAAATAGATCTTTCAGTTGCTCGATTTCATTTATTTGGACAGGCTTCTTGTTCTTTATTCGGATCTTTATGGTTCCATTGGATATCCAGACTCCTTCAATTGCTGCATTTTTCTTCTTTGCGTCCCGTGCCTTGTTGAATATTCCACGATTGATATAAGTCATTGGTGTACGGAATTCAATAGCCTTAGCTCTGTTGACATCGGAGTCTTTAAGCGTGAATATGTTTTCATTTAGGACGGGGATGTATTTATTGTTTGCATCTTTTTGCTTTGTTTTGAGGAAACTGAGGAACTTCTTTTTATCATTCGATGTATTGAAGTGTAAATGAGCAGATTTGGACTTGTATTTCTCATTAGATGAAAAATTGTGACTCATAAGGGTATCTTTCAGGATGTTATTGCTCCATTTATTCATGTCTTCTAGAAATTTGTCTTCATTTATAGTTGTTGCTATGTTGACCATGGTAATTTGTTTCTCAAGTAAAATTTGATTAATGGCATTTATTTGACTATCATGGCTTTGCATCTTTTTATGAATTTCGAGATTATCAACTTCGAGATTAATTACTTCACCTCTCACATCTTCAAGATCTTTCTTCACTAGATTTACATCAGCTATTAATGAATCAATTTTGCAGTCAAAGTTCCTGTTCCATTCATCCATACGCTGACTCATTGATGTCATTTGATTTCTCATTTCGTCCATGAAATTCTTAAGATCCTTATCACTTAGTGACATGTTGTGGCAAGGCTTTTTTGGACTAGTCTCTTCGTCTGTTGGTGTTAATTGATAATGCTTTCTGGCACTCGACTTTGGTGTTTGATTTGGTATTGGATTTGGAGAGTGTATGTTTTCTCTTGTTGGAGATTCAGGCATTCCAAGAGATGAATTTTTTGAGGTTTGTAGATTTTATGAGCACAAAAGTTTAAAGACACTTTTTGCGATGTACAGCACAAACTTCCACTTAGTTTCTACATATAAGCAACTCAATGATATTGATGATCTTCTTGGATAATAATTTGAAATTTATTAAGTTAAAATAGCATAGTTATAATAAAAAAAAACTTTTAATTTGAATGTTTATGAGAAGAATATAATTCTGTTAATGGAAGCTTCTACAAGCTGGTTTTGTGATTCTTTTTGTGGTGATATAAAACAGAATATTGCTTAACAAGAGTTGGAATAAACTTTGGGGTTAGTGAGCAAATTATTAAATCCAATGGGGAAATCTTGTTTTATTTAAATTGTTAATGATTTCATGGCGATGCTGGTGGATTTACTTGTGGACTTTTAAAGCTCAAAATGGAAGTTGCAATAATTATATATTTTTTTTTGAAATCTGCTTATTACACCTGAACATGCAGTTCTTTTCTACATTATTTTTAAAAATTAAAATCTATAGTTTCTCCTCCTTTTTAACCAACCAAATATAATTGACTTAATTTCCATTAACATCACACATCCTTTCATAGAAATATGAAAAAATTTAAAATTTTAATTAAACAGAAAACCCCAGGATAGAAAATGCTTTTACTATTGTGCTTTTCATATGTTTTAATCTCCAATTAGTAAATGGGAAAATTCATGCAAAAGGTATGAGCAGCAAAAAATTGTTTTTATCATATTTAGTTTTGCTTATTCATTTACCTGTTAAATGTGCTTGCTGTTTTATTCTCTATTGTCTTTGAAAATTTTTGTCTTGCTTATGGTTTTTGAGGGTTTTTTTTTCAAATATTAGGTAACTCAAAAAATGTTATTTCTTTCAATGTGGAGAATTTTTTTTATTTTATGAATTTTATGATGTTGGTAATGTAGGCTAGGTATAAGGACATTATGGCAATTTTAAGACAAATTAAAAAACCCTAAAGTCTTTACGTTGGTGCATCAGTTTTAATTAACAAATATTTATGAAGAATATTGACATGTGATAAAATGCACTTGTATCAAATGAGGAACATCTTCAAATTGATGCTACTTACGAAGAAACACTAAGCAAGCAATGCACAGCTTAATAACAAATTCAATGAATACAAATATTTTGTCATCAGTGCTTCCAAAATTGCTATTTTAAAGCTTCAATTCTTATTCTTATTTCTTCATAGCTAGTAAAACAATTTGTAAATTTAGCAATTCATTCATTCTTCTCTCTGAAACTTTATAGACACTGAGTGTCTGGCAGCTAAACAAAAGAAATACAAAGCAAATTATAACAAAAGTTTTTACACCTGGAAAACTTTCCTATTTCAAAAATTAATTCCTTTTAAAGAACAAAAAAAATTAAAGAAAAAAAATTATTTTGATCCACAAAAGTTTTTCTTTTGTTTATAAAATGCTATGGAGCTATTTAAGAGTTGAGAAAACATTTTATTTCATCTCTAAATCCTTACGGAGAGAAGGAGGTAATTCGACACATTCAAAAGGATCTTTTCTATTTTTTGCATACAACCCTTTTTACTCTCTGTCGCTTACTTCCATTCTCTTATTAGAAGTACAACCGAATTATTTAAGGTAACCTGAAAAAAAGGTAAAAGAAAAGTAGCAGGAAAGATATATTTACCATAATTCATTTTTCAGTCAATTTTGTGAGTGATAAAATGAAAAGTTGACGAGGCACAAAAATGACTTTCCTTTTCTCAGCTAATTTCTTCCGTTCGAATGAATGAAAAGGATCCTCCGAGGTGTATTTAATCAAAAAATATGAGGAAGGGTCAAATTCTTTTTGCTGTATAATGTTTATTTTTGCCCGCAATTTTTGCCACTTGTACCTCATAAATTTTATGAGTGAAAATTGTTACCTGTGAGAAAATTGTGAACTCATCGGCATTGAGACGAAAATGATGGGGTAAACGGGTTGGAAAGGAAGCAATGTCAAATGTGAATGAGTTTTTAAAGAATTTTATTTTGTAGTTTTTCGAATAGATTTATTCAAATTTATTATAAAAATTTGTAGCTTCTTTAAAAAAAAATGAATGAATTTTAATCGCATTAAAAATTACTGTCGTTTTTGGTTTATTTAGCATCCTTCAAATTCGCATGGAACTGGCCAACTTTGGTCTGAAAAGTAATTGTTATTGCATTTTAGATTTTGTATGATGAAAATTAGTGTCATACCTTCAGGATTAAATTCGTCTTTAAAAGACATTGCAATAATTAAGCTTAAAACAGCTAAAAGCCATAATTGTAAGTTGTTCATTTTTATAAATTGAAGTGCTCTGTTCTAATTTTTATAATTAACTGCAAATTTTTAATCAAGTTTTCCTTTTTTATAGTTTGATTACTGATCGACTGGAAATTTCTAATAACTGATGGAATGACTTATTGAATAAGATGTTTTTTAATCAATTTGTGCTGAAAAGCTTTTCATTTATGATGTTTAGAGATGTCGTGGGTCTTGAACTGTACAATAATCAATACGAAAGTTTGAAATGAAAGTTTTAAGCAAGATAGTCCTGAACTAAGTTTTAACTGGCGTCAAGTCACGTGTTGTTATTAAATCTACAAAGGTCATGTTTAACATCGATGAATGATTACTTAAGTTTGACTGATTTAATCAAAGCGTGGACACTCAAAAATATGCTGGGATTATTGGGATTATTGGGGATTATTGAGGATTATTGGGATTATTTCCAGTGTCCACGCATGCGAATTTAATAAATCAAAACTATTGAGTTGTTTATTTCATTATTTTGTATATTTCTTTTCTTATTTTCAGTTTAATCTATAGCAAGTTGCATAATAATACAATAATAACTGGTTCATAACGTTAATCACATTTCAAGATCACTCAGACATTGCATGCTTTCCTCTGTGTAAGTAACTAGAAGTGAGTGGGCTATTTACGTCACATCACTCATCAGTGTCTGAATCATTTCGCATCAATAATATCTAGTGTAATTTATTTTTTAAGACAACTGAATTATTTTAGAATGCTTCATGGCATTTAATTATGTACACAGATATCACTTAGGTGCTAAGTTGCATCAGTTCTGTTGATTATTCTTCACAAATTTCTTAAAAATTGGAAATTTGCTTTTAAAGTGATTTTTACCTATACGAATTAAATAAAACATATAATGTAAGTTTGGATTTTAATATTAGTTTTGATTCCTTACGTTCTTTTTCAGCACATTTTAATATTAGTTTTGATTCCTTACGTTCTTTTTCAGCACATTTTTTATCCGCTGACTTTATTATATTTCCCCAAAAGTAAAAAACTAGCTTCATGATTAAGTGTTTGTTTGTTACAATAACAAAAATTTAATTTTCTTCAGGCTTTTGTATCACGACAAACCTCTGAAGAACTAAGAGTTTTCAAATTGTTACTTGAAAGTGAGTCTACGATGAACTGATAATGAAATCTTATGCAAACTTCTTTTTAAGCTAATTCAAACTTTGCAACAAAAATGATGATGCTATAGGGGTTTCCCAGTTCTGATCAAATTACTTGTTTACTTTATATTTTTAGTTTATACACACATGATAGGAAATTCTCAATAGATGAAAATCATCTCACTGTCATGATCATATCAATTCCGTTGAAGCTCTTGAAAAATACTGCGATGAACACTTTGCTAGTTTAAGTCACTATCAAGTATTATTCGACGCAATTCTCTTATCATTGATAAGAAAAGTACACATTTTTTTTTTTCATTCCGTAAGTCATTTTCCCTTGTTTATATTAATCTTTAGTGTATTTTGCTATATCATCAACTCCAGTAATTTACAAATTTTTGAAGATTTCGCGCAGTGCTACTCAAACTATAAGCTGCTATAGACTAAGAAGCTTCAAGTGTTTCACAAATATTTGGCAATATATAAATAACACTAGATAAGATTACACACGTCCAACATTTAGCGGGGAGAGGGTCAAAAAATTTGTGAAACATTGTGACAGGGGAGAGAGAGGGGTCAGAAATTTGTGACATCCAATTTTTTTAATCTGGAAACTATAATTTATTTGTGTCTTGGATTGGACGTCACAACATGGGAGTGAGACGGGGGGGGGGATATTGACATCTGTGACAGTTTTGTGACAGACCCCTCTGTCTTAAAATTAGGTTCAGGAGGACGTCATAAGTGAACGACCACTAAACTTAAGCAAAAAGCATTGGAATATGTAGCATAATTGCAAATTTTATTAAGATAAGGTACTTTGGTTTAGTGTATCAAAGTATATGCTCCTGATTTAAAAGGGAGAGGTTTGAAACTGTATTACACTATAAAGCAGTAATGGATAATCGGTGTGTCGTAGAAAACTGGTTTTGAAGTGTACCACAGGTCAAAAAAGGTTGGACATCACTGATCTAGAGTAACTTTTTACCTAGTAATAAATCAGAGCTTCTCAACAAAAAGTCATCCTCTACAAAATCGCAAAATGAAGATTGTTATTAAGAAAATTGCCATCGTCAACATCTTATTTGTGTATATTTTCGTATGTATGTCACAAAAATTGCTTCTTTTCTTCCGTTATTTATTTTATTCATTTGTTTCATCCTCATGTCTCATATTCAATTGCTGGTATGCATCTGTTGTGATTATTTTTTTTTGCATGGAAATTTTCTTCTATCAAATTAGCTTTCAAGAATTGAATCCATAACAAATATTGACATAAAAGATTTTGTTTAATGATTTTGCTTCTCGTGCTTCATGTCTATCTCCTTTCTGTCTTCTAATACACATTACGATGTAGATTGAATATTATGCAAATATTTATAGATATGTGTCTAGATATATTTTCCCTTGTAGAACATTCATCATAAGGTGAGGGTGTGAGAATCATTATATCTGTCTTTGTGTAGATGTTGTCTGTATTTGATGATGATGATGATGAGATATTTGGATTTGCATACTTAAGCTTGTTCATTCTGTCAAAATCTTAATCTTCTCGTATTTTTGTTATACATGACAAAATTTTCATGTTTGAGAACGAAAAATTTAATTTTCATTAAGAGATGAAAATTTATTTGGTTTGGTTTTAATTGTGACATTTTAATTGTAGAGCATTACAGGAATAAGGAAGATTTTTGAGATGTTCATGCGGTTTCTCTCTAGCATTTCAAATGTTAAAAGACTTAAATTTTAATTTCTGTTTGCCAACATTGATGTGGAAATGAATATGTATTTAAAATTAAATTATTTTTGAGCATTTTAATTCTTGTATCGTTCTGTGGCTCTTGTGATGCGTTTAAAATTTCCAAGTCAAGTTAAAATTATTCCTTTTGCTTACGGAAATTGACAATTCAAGAAAATACTAATTAAGTCTAGCTAGGATTTTTAGGTTTACCTATCGATGGGAAAAGTTTTACAATTAACTAGCGTTTTTAGAAAAATAATTAAATTTCCAATTTTATTTTAATTTTTGCGATGAAATTTCTTTTAATATTAATAATGTCGATTGTTTATTCAAACATTAATATCATTTATAAATAGTAAAGGGTTATAAACATTCCAAAAATTCGTCATTCACTTGAATGCTCAGATTTAGCTCCTATTTACCATGCACGCTAATAATCTGTTACTTCCTTTTATTTCGAATGTCACTAAATTATTTCAACGCTTGTAGGTAAGGTGATTTGCTTAAACAAATATTTTCCATTAAATTTTCAAGCATGCAAATCAGCTTTTCCAATTAAACTCATTCTGAAGTCTAATTTCTTCCTAAACATAACAAAATTTATGTATTAACCCGTATTAACATTTTTTTCGTCATAATAATTTTAATCCACAAGCTCAAAAAAAAGTTTAATTCATTTATGTTCATAAAAAGAGATTCCGACATGCACAAATGCTACCTAATAAATAAAATTGCGTGGGAATCTCAATTCCATTCAGTTTTTATATTCAAAATTCAGGTCAGTGAGGTTTTATAATAAAAGCACAAAAGCATTCATATTTTACTTATACGAGGCAAAAAGCAACGCCAAACTGGGCATTGAGATCGGAGGATGAGGTTTTGTTATTCAATGCAAATATTTTATTTTCTAATGAATATTTTAAGAACTTTATCCAATGTGAAATGAAACAAAATGAAAAAAGAAAATTTTTTGCTACCATTTGCTGTAGCTACTTTCCATTTCTAACTTACTTCTTCTCTCACTCATTCATTTATTAATATTCAAATGTCATGAAAAGTTTTCTTTTATACTTAAACTCAGCATAAAAAACAGCATCAGTATTATTTTTTCCTTTAGATATTTTAAACTTGTAATGACATGAGCAGCAGATGGTTGAAGCGCATTTTGTCATGCTTTATAATTTCAAGTAGCTACAAAAATATTTTGCAAATTTGATATTCAAGCTTAGCTTAAAGACTAAACCAAACAACTGAATTTATTAACTAGCTAGACAAAGCATGATCAAAATTCTTAATAATCTGCATCATGTCCCTTTTAAAGCATTCAATGAGCAATCGAGGGAGCAAAATTTTCCATTCAAGTCACACTGAAACCAAAAAATATAAAAAAAATTATATGTAAGGTAAAACGCAAAAGAATGAAAATTGAAGTGGAACATAAGTTGATGTGATTCTTTATGGTTCACTCAGTATTCGCTTTATTCATACTTATATTCGCAACTTTCCATTGGCGAACAAGCTACTGTTCAATTTTTATATGACACTTCAATTTTCTCTCCTTTTTTCTATCATATACATTTGACAATGATGACGATGAAGGTCAGTGATCCATAAAAATCAAATTATCCATCTACATGCATAGATGAGATGAAACAAAAAAAGTTAAGGGTGGAAACAGATGAGATGTGAAAATATTTTAGAGACAATGATTCTAATTAAAATGGAAATGTGTCATTAGAGGAGAAAATTGTTCTTTTTATGGTATCATGTAAAAAAAATTTGGATATGAGGGAAAGATAGATAAAAGAGAGTCAGGTCATTGATTACAGTTACTAATTAACTGGTATCCGTTAGAGATTTAAATTAGCTTTCGTTATACTCAGATTTTTCGAGGACGTGCCTTGAATAAATGTATTTTGGGTTGTGAGATTCTTCAAATCCAGAATTTGTTCCGAAAATTGTCGTAAAAAGTCTTCAAAACTTACCCCCAAAAGAACTGGGTAGAAACTGAACAAGAACAAGGAAAGGCAGCTGCGGAAAAAATTTGCATTTCACCTAATTAAACAATAAGAATAATAATATGAATAAACAATAATCCACCTCCAATGAGGTCATCACGCACAAGAATAGCAACAAAGTTGAATGGAAAGTAAGTAATGTAATAAAATGGAATAAAAAATTACTTTTCGGTCAGACGCTCGTGGTTTTATGAGTTTAGTGAAAACGACAAAAAATATTTGGAATAAAAATGAGATGTTGAGGCAGACGGAGAATGAAAAAGGGCGAAAAAGAAGAATAAGATAATAAGAGGATTAAAGGGATGGGAAGTTGAATTTTTTATAGCTTTGATTTTGTTTTGCAAATAATTTTTATAATGTCACTCACAAGCGATGACCAATTATACGGAATAAAAGAGATTTGAAGATGTGTTGGTAGCCTTTACAGAATTTAAGGATCTAAAATTAATGCATTCTCTCTCACAGTTTCATTTTATTTGACATATTGCCGTAATTACATTCCTCGAAAGCTTTCCACGCCTTGCCTCTCATTTCATTATTCTTATTAGCCACCTTCGTTCAAAGCTTGAGACGACATAAAACATGCAATATAGCACATGGTAAACAAAAACAACAAAAAATATTATTAAAATATCAACAAAAATGTTCCTGCATACCGCACAATAAATCAAATGAGGACGGTCGTGAGTGAATGTTGCAGAAAGTATGAAGGTAGTGTAGGCAGTTAGAAACACATAGGAAAAAAGTTATGGACAAACATTAAGGGAAATATATTATATATACACATTTTATTCGGGTATTAAAATTTATTCACTAACAATTCATAATCAACACGACAAATAAATTAAAATGTATATCCGAAAAATGAACTTTCTATGTGTTCTGAATATTTTTTTTATTTCTTATTTCTAGGATTGAGAGGTTAGAGTTTATATTGTGTTGGATTGTCTGAATTCATGGTAGATCAATACATTATTTGATTATATAAACGATTTCATGTAAATGTGATTCCAAAGATAATTAAAGACCATATTTTCACTGGAAAGACCTTGCGTGCTTGCTGTGATTTTGCAGGAATCAATCGAGTTAAATCTAATTTGGCTTTAATCAAAATCATATCCGTTTTCATCTTGAAAACCCTGCATGCACTCTTACAATTTTTTAATGTGAATGATCAGATTTATGATAGAATAAAATAATAAAACAAATGCTGCGCCTTAGTCTGCAAACCACAATAATCAGTTCTACTTATTTGTATTTTCATTATAACTCTCTTTTTGCTATTGTCGAGTGGTGGTCAAAAAAAATTTATATACATGCATACAGAGTGAAAGGCTAAAGCTAAGGGTGACATGCATATTAGTATGAAAAGGAACGAGGAAGGAATGTGAAACAAATTATTAAATTTTCGTTTTCATCAAGCTTTTAGTGAATGAATTTCCATTTTCAATTTCAAATTTGCGTGTGCAATGTTTATGTTGAATAAATATACATAAAAATATATAAACTTCTATTTATGTTCAGGTTGTATAAGTGTATATCTGTGTGTATTTATTTAGAAATAGTTTTTGGTATTATGTTAATTGGAAGCACTGGAGGGAATGAGGAAATTGAAAGCACAAATTATGAATTGTTTTTTGATGAAATTTATTGCTGTTGATTTGATGAAATTTAATTTAGTGCATGTGCAATTTTCGCCTAATATTTATTGCCTTTGTGTATCTGTTTTATTCAACAGTATAGAATTAAAATTGTTTCGTATTATATTGATTGGAATTTAATTTGATTTGGGGTACGTAATGAAATTATGTACTTTTTTCAATTTCAATAATATACAATGGAATTCTAAGAAATCGGTCGGCCTCAAGAGTGTGGAACTTAAGAATTACATTTTGATCATTTTGATCATTTTCTTGATCATTTTTGATCAGTACCACACCCTTGGTCGGTTTCTCCCTTTTTGTACAATAAGTGAACCAGTTGGTTATCCTAATTTTGAATTTAATAAATTAAATTTCAATTTAACTTATTTAAGATTTTCATTTTGAATTGATTATTTTTGATTGAAGCTTTAATTATATGAAGTGAAACATGAGTCGTTTCAAAGCTTAACTAGTTTCAATGAAAATTAAAAAATTCATAATGAACACAAATAATCGAAAAACCTTTTCATGGACATTTTTGCATGTTTCGCTTCTTTCTACTTTTCTCACCTTCCCATTTTATATTACAATATGTTGAAACCTTCAGTTAATGATAAATTCGCAATAATTTATTTTATTGATCATTATTGTGAGATATTTAATTCATTAAGTGCTATTAGTCTCACGGCTTGATATGAATCTATTAAATATAAAATAAAATAATGAAAAAGGAAATCCAGAGTTGCATTAATGGCATTAAGTTGGTTAAGTCATTCAGTTGAATTTTCAGAGCTTGACACATCGATCTAGAGCTTTTAATTTAAACCTGTGGTCAGCTCAATAGCCTGTAGTCAGCTGTTGAAAGAAATCAGATCAAAATATGATTTTAAAGATCCATGGTTCTTAAACTGTATCTTAAAACACAGCCAAAACAGGTGTGGACCACAAACTAAATAATCCAGCATATCAAACAATAATCTTTCGTTCCATCCCTGGCATGGATAATTATGCTGAGAGCATTTTACAAATTTGCTATCATTATCATCGTCTCAAGCTTGAAGAAATGTTGAAATAAGAGATCTCCTTCCATCATCAAAATCTGACTCATTAAGAAAATTGTTGTATATAGCAATGTAAATGTGAATTGAAGCATGCTCTCATTCCAGACGAGAAAGCTAAAATGAAATCGCCTTAAGTGAGAATTCCTTAAAATTCAGCATTCCTCATTGTTTTATTCACGAAATTTTTCTTCTTTATCTTTTGTTGAATTTTTTATCATTGTCGTCACCAGCATCATCGACATAATTTACTTTATGCTTTTCATGTATTGCTGTTGTTGCTTTTAGTCGTCAGCATCATCATAATAGATATTTTAAAGAGTTATGAAACTGAAGACGACGAATGAATGGATGATGTAATATGTACAACGAATAAAACAATGGATTTATCAAAGAAAAGGGATTTGCTTACTGAAGCATATACAAGCTTTTTTCTTCTCTATTTTCTTTTCACTTCTTGTTCCTCTCATTTTTTTGTCGTTGATGTTAAGTGCGCCTCAAATTTACATGATGACGAAAATCTGAATGAACAGAAAGGAAGAAAGATTTTTTTTTCGTCTGCTAGATTTTTTAATTATTCATTTTTTCGCCTTGCTTCATTTCTGTTCTTCCTACAAGAGTCACGATAGCTAAAAAATGGAATGAAATTCGAGAATTAAGGATAATAAAAGTTTCAAATTTTTAGGACTTAGGCAGACTTGGAGACGCATTATTTTAGGTTCTTAAAGCTAAAAGTGGGTTTTTAACAGCAACGGTCTTTAAATCCTTTTCACGTATGATCAGAAAGTTTTGATTCTAAATGAAATAATTGTAATGAATGGCCTTCCTGAGACGTTCACTAAGTAAAGTTAACTTTATCACTAGTTAAAATTTGACAAATTTACATTCCAAATTCCAAATTGAACAACTTCATGAAGCTTCTTTAACCGCAATTATAAACTTTTGTCATCCACAAACTCTGTAAATTAAAAAAAGACAATCCGACGAGCATAATTGAGCTCATTTATCCTAACATTTTGTTAGATTTCACTCAAAATATGAAATTCATTACGGTGGCTTCATGTTCTTCCGCTCGAGACTTTTCTTTCTCTCTCATCATATGCTTATTCTCGATGCCTTTCATACAGTTTTTGTCCTCTGTTGTTTATGCTTGTCTTGTAATTACAGCTAAAGGATCCTTTTTATTTTCAACATTTTTTGTATGTGCATATTTCTTACATCTCCATTTTCATTCCTCATATTAACGTCATTTTGTGTGCTATGTTTTGCTGCTTATTTTATTTTTTTTGGGAGTGAGACGAGAAAAGAAAGACGAAAAAAAATCTTCTGTGTGAAGGAAAAAGGGATTTTTGGGTTTGATTCAAGCTGTTGTTAATTCCCATGTATAGATGCTCTATGTGTGTAAAATAATGAAAAAGTGAAGGCAAAAAATTGTTTGGATATAAAATGAGGAAAGGGTATTAAGCATGTTGCCAAACTTTTTTATGCCATTGAATTTTTTTCTACGTGCACATGCTTTCAGGAATATTTTAGGCAGCAAAAAAAATTAAAGCATGCTTGATGCTTAAAACTTTTTTTTTTTTTTTCATAAATACTTCAATGTTGATTGTTGAATGTTTTATTCTGTTGCTTAATGTTTTCGCATTATTTAAGCATTCAGCATTGCAATTGTTTTACAAACAAGAAGTCTAATGCTGTAGTGTTTTTATGTAAAAACGTCAATGCTTTAGAATGTCGGATGAAATTATTTCAGCTTTAAAATTTGCTGCTTCTACAAAGCAGTCAGTGGGAAATTTTCCTCAGTGAGAAAACTCAATTTATGTTCTTTTCTTCATGCCGCAGTATTTTTTCACGTGAATTGAGTTTTATTTTCGCTGTATTTTATAGAATGTTAAATAATGCGTATGAAAATTGAATGGAATCAAATTTCTTCTAGCAAATGCAAAGTGGATAAAATAAAAAGAAGTGAAATGTTTTTGGTCCTATCAAAATTTTGTGTTAATTCATTTTGGTGAAATAATGAGGATCTATTAAACACACTTCTTTTCATCGACAATTTAAAAAATAGAGTCTTTGCAAAATGATTCACGCGCGTGGCCAACAGCATTCGGATTATCTAATTCATCCCTTGAGAACGTTTATTCATGCGAATTGAAATTAATTTTACGTGATTTTGTCGACTTTGTTACATTGTCAAAACAAATTACATTTTGCAATAAAAGAAGCAACTTTTTTGTTCGTTGAGACTAAGTCAACATACCTGAAACATGAGATGATGGAAATTCTAATGATGAAGAAAAAAAAATTGTTTTGTAAGAATTTAGTCAGATTCTTTTTTCAGTGAAACTTTTCAAGGTTTGATTTGGAGACGTTCATTTATTACGCAAAGCTTTTAGATAGAGGATGTCTTAGATTTTGTAACAGATCAAAAGAAAAATTTGAATATTTACGACAAAAAGTCTAAGATACATTTCAAGCTACCTCTTAGTTTTGTCACTTTATTAAATTAATATTTAAATAATTTGAGTAAGGTTTGAAAATAAATACCTGGCATCATAATCTTCCCTGTCTGAATATTTCACAAGGGCGTCCTTATTATGTCAATTTTTTATAAGAGATAATTTTCATGCCTGTGCAAAGCGAGAAAAAAAAACTTTTCACTCCACTTTAATGTCATGATAAATTGACAGTAATCATTTTCTACATTGTTTGTTCTTTAAGAGCTTTCTTTTTGTTCCCTCCTGAAGTGCATTAAGCTCCTTTATGTCAACATACACACACAGACAATAACAATAAAAATAATAATGAAAGAAAATATACTCAGCGTGACAACAATGAATCAAATGATGTGTCTGAGAATGCGATGATAACACTCCTTTGAAATGTATCGTAACGAAAGTTCTTCACTCATACACACACACACATACACCTATTTCACTTTTACAAATGCATGATGTAAAATAAATTACACCGCTTTTAACCAGTCAAGTCAGCATGACTCGAGAGAGTGCGAAAATATGTATAATTGAGATAAAAGAAAGAGACACCCAAGTACATGACGGGACGAAGACAATGAGTAGAAGGATGTGAAGAATTAAAAAGAACAGTTGAAAGAATGAAAGACTAAGTGGCGTGAAAATTACGCAATTGAGACGCTCACATTATGATGCATTCCATTGAACTTTATGCAGTAAATGTTTCCCTTTCTAACTTTTATTTACACTGTGTGATATGACGATTGTGCTGAGCAATAAAGAATGAGAAGCAATAAAGAGCTTTTACGACATCAAAACGAGAGCAACTGAGTTTGTTGATTATTTCGAGGGTGGAATGAAGCATGAATCTTTATGAAAATGAATAAAAATTTCTTATTTCATGCGAAAGATTAATTTCATGTATGACTTTTCTTATTGATGAAAAGAATTTTTATATCTAATGGAAAGACTCTTGAGACTTTTTTCGTCTTTTGATTTGAGTTTGACTTAATTTTCTTCTCGATTATGTTTGGAATGATACTTGAATTATGTGTCTCGTAAGAACATTTACAGGATTTTTTTTAGATGGGATGAGGTAAAGTAAGAGTTTGTCAATAATTTTGTTTGTATTATCTTGATCATTGTGCAAATCCCAAGGGTCAGACACTCCAACAGAATTGTAAAAGATTGTACAATTCTTCACAATCCATATGGAAGGATTGTAAAGATTGTACAATCCTTACAATCCTTACAATCTTTATATGAGAAGGATTGTAGGGATTGTAATCCTTACAATCCTTATATGGAAAAGATTGTAGGGATTGTAATCCTTACAATCCTTTCCATATAAGGATTGTAGGGATGAAATAATTGTATGGAACACTTAAAAATGTTTTTCATAGGTTATTAAAGAAGAAATATTAACTTAATATTAAAAATCTATTTGTTTGAATTTAAAGAACGAAACAATGGAAATACAGGGTGGGTGATTTAAATCAAAAATCAAAACCTTTTTGCAATGATTTTTCAAAGGGATTTTTTTGGATTTTGATTTAAATCTCTTGTTTGAAAGATTTTATTGGGATTTTAAGATCACTCCATGCAAAATTTTTGTATTCAATTTCTCAAATTATTTTTCAAATCAACAGTTTTCAGTTGCAGTTCCTAATAAGTAAGAATGTAGTTGATACTTTTTTGGCCAGAATCTTGCAACTGGATCTTTTAGATTCAAACATTTCTTAAAGAAAGTTTACAGCAACCAATGGTTCCATGCTGTTTGACTTAAACGAAATCCTTTTCATGATTTTTAATCTTCTGTGCCTTGCTGCTTACACATAAATAACTGGACTTCATCAAGCATGCCTGGATCTTACTGCATATGAGGAACTACCTGCTTTCAATGCTTTTTAAAACTAAAATATATTTTATTACAGTACCAAAGTAATCTACGTTAGTTTAATGAGTCATAAGCAAGAATAGGCACTTGAACTGCCTAGTTCCTTTACATCCACAAAAAAATTTTTTTTTGTTGCTTTTTCATCAAGGAATCACCTCTTGAAGTCAAAATTTTTTGCGGAACTGGCCTGTTCCTTATGCAGCAACCTCATATGCAGTAAGATCCAGGCATGCTTGATGAAGTCCAGTTATTTATGTGTAAGCAGCAAGGCACAGAAGATTAAAAATCATGAAAAGGATTTCGTTTAAGTCAAATAGCATGAAACCATTGGCTGCTGTAAACTTTCTTTAAGAAATGTTTGAATCTAAAAGATCCAGTTGCAAGATTCAGGCCAAAAAAGTATCAACTACATTCCTACTTATTAGGAACTGCAACTGAAAACTGTTGATTTGAAAAATAATTTGAGAAATTGAATACAAAAATTTTGCATGGAGGGATTTTAAAATCCCAATAAAATCTTTCAAACAAGAGATTTAAATCAAAATCCAAAAAAACCCCATACAAAACTGATTTAAATCAAAATCCCTTTTAAAATTCATTTCAAAAAGATTATGATTTTGATTTTTGATTCAAATCACCCATCCTGGTCACAGGTGTAAAAATTATACATTTTACAACTTTTTAATAAGTTAAAATGTATAAAAAATCATTCGAATTGATTCACAGTAAAGTATTGTGTGTTCCTATATATTGTGCAGGTATAAAATATAAGAATATATAGATATATACATCATAACAATATGTGACTCCATTAGCAACTCCGTAATTTTCAATATAATTTTTCTTAAAAAATTTCTGACTGTTTTTCTTCATTTTTCGTATTTTATTTTATTTTTTAAAAATAAATGAACATTATTTTTGTTTAGTAAGGATTTTACAATCTTTACAATCCTTATATAGAAAGATTGTAGGAATTGTACAATCCTTACAATCCATATATGAAAAGGATTGGGGGGATTGTAAGGATTGTACAATCCTTACAATTCGTATGGAAGGATTGTAAGGATTGTACAATCCTTACAATTCTGTTGGAGTGTCTGACCCTTGGCAAATCCATGGCATATCAACATCACTCTACCACGTGATTGAGAGATCAGCGTCTTAGTCCGCATATTTATTTTTGTCTTCACTAGATGACTCTGCATCTGGATTTTCTTTTGAACTTTCAGCTTTAATTTGCTTTGCTTTTCTTTACGTTTACCATCATAATCTCGATTTAATTCTGGCTGGACAAACTCATCATATGCAATTGTTGCATTTCATGGTCTCTCTAAACAATCTTTTTATATGAGTCATAGCTCCACAAATCTCACAAGCCCCATTGCGATATTTTGTTGCTACTCTTGTTTTGTTTACGCCTTATTTTCAATCATTTCAATTAATATTCTTTTAGGTCTTTGATTTTTCAATGTTGATTCAGCAGTTCTATAATGCTAAGGTGCACTCGAAATATATTGCGGATTGTGTGAATTTATGTCTCTCAATAGTTTCTTCAAACAAAAATATTGCACAAAAAAAAATTTCTGAGGAAATTGTCATTATCATCACAAATTCAATTAATATCAAGGAACATCACCAAGAAACATAATCAAGAAATATCGAGGATTATGTCGTCAAATAATTTAACAATGATACGGTCCAGCGATCAATGATCTGGATGCTTTTATAGAGGTTAGAATATAAATTTGTTAAGTTGTTGCTCTTTTGTGGGCGCGTGGATAATAAGTTGTAGTGAATTTCTCACGAGCAAAATTTTTGGTGAGCAATTTTTTTTACTTACGAGCAAATGTTAAAACTTACACGCTTTTCTGTGGAAATTAAATCCACCATTTTGAATACTCAATAAACCGCAGATTCACATATTTTTTCAATATTCACCCATATTCATAGATGCTTCTTTATACAAGTAAGCGAAAAAAAAGAAGAAAAAAAGTTAATCAACTACCAACATAAAGAAGAAAATCATAGTAAAAAATAGAAATAAAGAATAGCAATAATAAGGAAACAGTGATGGAGCATGAAAAAAAGCAATTCTCGTGAAGATTACGTCATTATCTCGTAAGATTAGTTTTTATTGCTCCTTATTTCTCGCTTTTCATTTCAACAACTTTTGATATTGCTCATTTTCATCTTAGTCTTACCGCTTCTGGTTGATTCTTGATGCTCATTCAGCCATTGTTACGATGAAACGCAATCATTGAAACATAAAGCTTTGTCTATCATATCTCTGCAGAGTCATTATTTTAACAAATCATTTCTCATACTTTTCTCTATTCTTCATATAATTGCAGTTTTCAAGTGAATGAGTGTATTTGTGGATGGTTTTATGGATTACTTTCGGAAGTGTCTGTGGATTAGACAATGAAATTTTTGTGGTATTTTAGTGGATTAAGTCAAACTTTTTAAAATGTGCTTTATTTTTGGCATTCTGGGTTTGTTCTTGAACAGAATCCAAATAATTTTTTTCTTCGTAAAACCCGTAAAACCTTAAAGTAAATTATTAAACTCAGAATTTTAGGACAGAGAAGTAGTTAAGAGTGGACTATTGAGAAGTGAAAACTGCTTTAATCCTTAATATGCGAGGACCTCTAAGATAATCGACCATCAAGAGTTAATGAGCATCAAACTTTTCTAAGTACATTCCAGTCTACAGGACTACAATTTCATTAATTAAACATGCCTTAATTTTTCAGCACCAAACATCATAAACATCAAATGAATATAAATTGATACCAATTTGTTGTGGATTTCAATTTTTACCATACAAATTTTTTCCTCTAAATTTCCTCACAAAAACAGATTCCTTACAAATCCAAGCCTTAAATCATCACACTTAGCCATCTCCAATTTCACCAGAAGAATCTTTTTCCACCCCTCACAATATATATGAGGCATTAAAATGTTCCCTAACAGTTTTCATTCTAAACATAAGTAACAATAATAAGGTTTACAATAAAAACAAATTGTGTGTGTGTGTTAGTGAATATTATATCAGCGTGTATGTGTCGACAACAGTAATGATGAAAAAAGAATAAATAACATGAGGAAAAAGTGAGGAAAACTATTAAATGAAAAGAATAATCTTTTATTAAATGAGCATTGTGATGCCTCAAGATGGGTAAAATAACCATAAATTGTAGCTTTGATGTCGGTGTAGACTCTGTATATGCTGAATGTTATAGTAATAATATAAAAACAACAGAAAGAGGCTCAGAAAAAGCAGAGAGATGAAAAGAAAAATGAAGATGGTTGTGAAAATGAATGGATGGAGGATTGAAATCATTATGTATAACTTTTATTTTTGCTTTAATACTAGAACTTAACTTCGACATGCATCAAAGTATTTATAAAAGCTAGAGGCACTTAATAATGCATATCTGATAATCGGATTTATCAGAATTTGGATTATTTTAGACTGTGTCACATTAAAACTTAATCATTTCAGCAGATAAATGGTGGAGGGTATACACAAATTCCTTAAGCACATAATTTTTTTTAAAAAAAATAAGCATATAAAGCATTCTACACATCAGACTTATAAGGAGTCTGTAAGATAGTAATGCGGTTTTATATATGAATGTTTCACATGTATATCCATGTACAATTTTAACAAGCATAAAACAAAACCAAAAAAAAAAAAATTATGAATGAAGGCAATGAAAAATGTATGAGGATTTTGAATGTGCAAAAAAAAATTACCATACTTTTGCTGTTACTTATGATGTTTGGTGCTGATGTTGCTATTGTAGAATGATGGAATTGTATAATTTTAAGGGGAGTTTAGTTAAATTTTATTTTATGGAGAGGTTAAATTAGCAAGTTACGATTAAAAATAATTTTGTTTTTAGCTCTAACGCTTTTTTGGTGAATTGAGTTCACTGCTAAGCATATAACACTTGATTATCAAAAGAAAATAATTAAAACTCCACGAAAATAAAAATTAAAGATCCACAAAAATATTTTTTAAGTCACAAATCAATTTTTCCTTTACATTTCTACTGAACTTGAACTTGAATAGCTTTCAGCTTATTCATCAAATTTACTTACTTTTTGTGAAAGTTAAATATTTATTTTTGTAGCAAAAATATTCAACCAACCCTAAAATATTCAATTGAGCAGCTATAGTTTAAATATTGTGCTACTTCGGCCAGTTCTCTAAATTCTAGGAAGGTCGTATAAGTTCTTAAGTAAACTTTTCGTTTCTAAATTTCAACTAGCAAAATATTGCTCATTTTCATTTAAATTGTTTCACAAAAATCTTTATATTTAGAAAAGCATCCTACATATTTATGTAAGTATGGTCTAATGCTGCAAAAAGGTTTGCTTTGTTTAATGCTTTGAAAAACCATAACCTTTAGTCAATTGAGGTGGAGTGGAACTAAAACGTATGGAAATTTAAATATTTTAAAAATTCATCAAATATTGAACTTACGATCGATTAGAAATAAAGCAGAAGCACAGCCTGAGATTTTATGATGATAAAATAAAACTATTTGATTTTTATTTCTTCAATTTTAATTTTTATATTCAAACCGTTTTCACGTGTGAATCTATTGGTTTTGTTCAGATTGAAAAATCAGTTTTTTTGAATTTTGTGAGGATATGGAGCAAGATAGCTTTAAATGTTCAGAGATGAAAAGTTTGTGCCTTGAATTTCACATCTTTTGCAAAAAACAGATTTCAAATTGGTTGGGGCATTGCTGAGAAAATCGAAAAATATGCTTTCTCTAAGCAAGCAAACAAGCAAACAATCAAGTTAATCAGCAAGAAATCTCAATAACGAGACATCTTAGAGACTTCTAGTTTTTTACATTTGATCCGTGCTGCTCTATAGAAGAGCTGTATTGTTTTTAGGCAAGGTAGGAACGGCCGTTGATTCAGAAAAAGCAAAAAACTTTCCTTTCTTACAAATTTTTCAAATTAAAAGTTCACTGTGATTTTTTTTTATTTTAAATTAAACTTTGGATGAAAAAAATTTTTTTGAGCAAACAACCAAGAAGGAAATACAATTTCAATTTTGGACTAGGGGCGACCCTAGTCAAAATCAATTTTGTCACTTTTTTCTTCGAGGGTTTATCCAAATGGATTGAAACTTTGCATAAATATTTTAATGCTTAAAAAAATACAAATAAAACATCCTACAATTTTTTTGAGCAAAGAACCAAGTAGGAAATACATTTTCAATTATGAACTTGGGACAGGTCTAGTCAAAATCTAGTTTTTCACTTTTTTTCTTTGAAGGTTTATCCAATTACAGTGAAACTTTGTGTGAGTATACTAATATTTATACAAAACAGTTTTAAATATCTAAAGCAAGAAATGTATTCTATATGTCGTCAGACTTAAATTTTATAAATTTGGTTGTACATTAAAAAACAATGTGACTTAAAATGTTGTCCAAAAAAATGATTTTTGTTAATTCAGAAATGTGTGACCTGAAGATTAGAATGCTCATACAAAGTTTTACTGTATTTGGATTTATCCTCGAAGAAAAAAAGTGAAAAACTAGATTTTGACTAAACCTGTCCCAAGTCCAAAATTGAAAATGTATTTCCTACTTGGTTCTTTGCTCAAAAAATTTTTAGATGTTTTATTTGTATTTGTTTTAAGCATTAAAATATTTATGCAAAGTTTCAATCCATTTGGATAAACCCTCAAAGAAAAAAGTGAGAAAATTGATTTTGACTAGGGTCGCCCCTAGTCCAAAATTGAAAATGTATTTCCTACTTGGTTCTTTGCTCAAAAAAATTGTAGGATGTTTTATTTGTATTTGTTTTAAGCACTAGAATATTTATGCAAAGTTTCAATCCATTTGGATAAACCCTCAAAGAAAAAAGTGAGAAAATTGATTTTGACTAGGGTCGCCCCTAGTCCAAAATTGAAAATGTATTTCCTACTTGGTTCTTTGCTCAAAAAAATTTTAAGATGTTTTATTTGAATTGACATAATTCTGACATAAATCACATACCAATATTACTTTTTGTAAATCATAGCTTAAAAAAAATCGAAATCTAAAATTTCGACTACCCCATCTGAATTTTGTTCATACTGTTCACTGTGGAAACCAAAAAACATATTCTTAATCTTAAAACACATTAACAAAATAGCGACATAATTCAGGATTAATTACTTTTTAATAATATTTTAATGGTTCAAATAAGTGTGAAGTATTGCCGAAATTTGGACCAAAATCAGCTATACTGGTTCATAGTGTTCCCGAGGGTGACAAAATTTAAACTAAGTGTTTTTATAGCTGACATAATTATGACATAAATTAGGTATAACTTTTGGACTGTGTCGATATGGGTCTCTGCCGTACTTCACACCCACCCTTCAAACTTATGCTGAGCAAATCTTGGTCTATCCATAAGACTTTTGATGGTACGGTGTGAATATATCCGCATTGGGTTTCTACCCGATACACTAGTTTAACCCAATCATATTTGCTATAAATATGTACATGGCAAAGGGAATTGTCAATTTAAGTATTAGGAATTAAGTAATTTTAGCAATAAGGATGTGGAATTATCATCTAAAAAGCCTTGGCTTGCATGTCTTACAATTCTTTTAAAAATAATCTTATAGCAACAAGCAATTTGCGAATGCTTCCTGTCCGAAAATGCTTTAGTAAAATTAGTCTTAGAAACGGCAGTCATTTGAACAAAACAGACCCAAGGAAATGAAATAATAATGAGCACAGCAAAGAAAGCCTTCTCTTGTTGTTTTGAAATTAAAGCTGTAAATCATAATTACGCGTCTTGCTAATTAACTTTATTAAGTACATAACATGAATATAAAAGCAATTCTTATGTGGCAAAATGAAAAATTCCCATTGCGATCGTAAAAATCTTCTCACTTTCGAGTAGGGTTTCTGAAACCGTTAACGAAAAACGGAAAACGGCCGTTAACGGTACAAAAATTGAAAACGGAAAACGACCGTTTTTCATTCCGTTTTTCCGTTTTCTCATAGTTCATTCAATGTAATTTTTAAAAATTTTTTTGTTTATTTCCTTTAAAAATTATTCAAAAAAACAGTTAAAAGTTTCTGCAATTGAGATTTATTATTATGGATTGCCTGGAAAGTTTGAAAATCTCATTTCAAGGAGTATATTAGAATCAGAAATGTAATCATAGTTGCGAGTCCAGTTTTGTTTGTTGTTTAGATACAACAAATCAAAATCTGGACTCAAGAATTTACAACGGGTTTTTCATATTTTGATTTTTATCAATTTTTATGAAAAATACAGGAAACGATCGGAAAATCTTCAAAAACTTTATGATGCTTTGTTGTGTATTAAGCCGACATCTACAGATGTAGAGCGAATATTTTCAATCTGTAATAATTTTTGCACAAAGATTCGTTCAAGCCTGGCTGATGCATCACTAAATGCTCTTGTTTTTCTTAAGTTTTATTATAATAAAATGAATAAACAGTTATAATAAATGTAAATAGAAATCTACATATTATATTAATCTACATATAAATTTTTGATCCATGTTCTTTAAAAGTTTGATTGCTTCAAAAATAAACTTTAATTAAGCTTACACTTTTTAAAACGAGTTAAAGATCTTCATTGACTATTAAACTTTTAAAAACAAGGTTCTAATCAAAGAAATTATTGTTAATTAAAGTAAAAATTGGTTTTTTAAAAATTATTTCCTCACGGATTTGGCTTAAGCGTTGGTATATTACATTAATTGCATTAAAATTATTCATTTTTCTGTCTATCGAGTGTCTTTCAAGTCAATTTAAGTATGCAGAATCAAAGAAGAGGATAGAAAGAACGGTTAATAACGACAACATTAATAGTTGTAAAGACATCTTAAAGTGGTAAATTTCTGCTTTCATATTCAGAATTCAACATTGTGTAAAATACCAACGCTCACAAAAATCCAAATATTTCATTAATTAAGGCATGACAAGAAGCGTAAGTTAGATAAAATGAAAGAGCTCGGCGTTTTACATAAGTTTGTGAAAAAATTGCAGCTGCAAAGTTCTCTAATTAAGAGAAAATTCGATTAAAAGATGAATATTTTGGAAAAATCAATCCGTGGAATTGCCCTTATAGCACAACAATTCTTTATCTTTTGAGGAATATTTCATTTATATTTGGTTATTTAAAAAACTTAAAACGGTCCGTTAACGGCCGTTATTGAAAATAAAAAACGGAAAACGGCCGTTTTCGAAAATGCCGTTTTTCAGAAACCCTACTTTCGAGTACTTTTTTTTTGAATGTGTTGAATGAAAAAAAATTTTAATTACAAAATCTGGAGCGAAATATTTTTAATGCTTAAAAATTTCCATTTTCTTCTTCGTCTTTCATTTGTAATAAAAGTTTTCCTTTATAATTCATTTTCACGAAAGGAATCGTTCGCATTTAATTCAATTTATATCGCAACAGTACAGCATAAACAGAAATAAAACGAAAAGAATATTTCGGAAAGCCTCATAAAATTTAATGTAGCGAAACAAATCCCCACGCATCCCACTTTGATATTTTCACTTCTTCTTTTATTTCTTTTCAACTCCTCAAGTCGAATAAAAAGGCATAAATGAAATCCGATTGTTTGTTTATATTTAAAATCAATAAGATTTTCAACAATCTTCCATTCTTTTCACAACCCTCGCGATTGGTAAAGAAATTTTGTTTTTTTTTTGTTCTTCCTTCCTGTTTTTATATCGTGGGATTTCATTTATTTATTTTTTTATTTGAGCATTATATAGATGAATATTATGGATGGAGAAAGTTGCACAGTAATCATAATTTATTTAGCATGAATGAAAATTCTCCTTCGTTGTTTCCCATGAAAAAATCTACAAAATTTTCGTTTTGTGTTGTGTTTATTAATTTTTCATATAAAATGTGTGGAGCAGGGATGTGATGGGGTATCTAACTTTTCCTGCTTTGATACAAATACTTATAAATACACTTTGGCAAGAGGTCTACACCAGAAGTAGTACCTAATATGTTTGTACTAAGGTTTGCCAAACAACAGACTTAAGAATCTCACCAAAATCTTCCTTTATGACCTTTAAAAGTAATTCTAGCTACGCCTCTGATTTAATGATGATATGAAAATATGTGGAAAGAATTTGAGGATTTTAAGAAACATAAAATATTAAAAGGCAAACAAATTCAACTTTTTATATGAACTGAAGGTTGCCACATTGAGTAGGAGTCAAAAAACTCACTTAATTGCAAACTTAAAAAAATTCCAAACATTTTCTCAAGTTTTTATTTTTCAATTTCTCACAAAATTTTCAAGATCGTTGCTTAATCCATTTCTACGAGATTAAAATTTTTATACTCTGCAATTCAGAAATTTTCCTTCCATTTAGTTCTTCTTTTCTATAATAAAACAGAATCTTTTTAGATGCTACACGAGCACAATATTTTCAAAAAAAATCCCCCATCCTCAAGTGTCGGTGAATGAAAGCAGAAAAGTAAGTCACAACCAAATAAAAAATCGCTTTATTCAAAATCTTCTCTTTTTTTCATTCTTATTTGCAGTATCTTAAGAAGACATCAAATTTTTTTCCTCTTTTATTGCCGTTTTTATATTTTTTTTTCAACGCAAGTAAAGCGAAACGAGACGATGAATTTTGTGGATAAAATAGGAAATAAAAAATTTGGGAAATAAAGGGGTTGAATGGCATAAAAGAAAATTATTTTAAAATTGAAAGGTGTGGAGTGAGTAAGTCAGGGTGGAATAACTTTAGTATTGGAAGCTATTAGCACTTTATAAATACAAATAATTTTATTTTATTGAATTGCTGTAGATGTGAACTTTGACACTGTCTCAAAGATATTGAAAAAGTTTTGGTAATTTTTTGACTTCTTAGGGCTCGTTCACTTATTACGTAACGCAAAAAAACGAGTTTTTAGACCCCCCCTCCCCCCCTGTAACAAAGCGTAACAAAATCTTAGACCCCCCCTCCCCCCCTCCATAACGTAACAATAATTTTTTTCATTAAAATTGTTTATCAAATGTTTATTATACTTCCTTTAAGTACATATGTAAAAGTAAATAGAAGGAAAGCAATAAAAAAATATATTAATCGTTTACATCCATATTATTAACTAAACGCAAAAAACTCATAAGTTTTGTAATCATTAGTCGTTTTCCCAAATTGGTTGAAAATGATCTTCAACTGCAAATACATTTTGATATTCAACAATAATATCAGTATTTGCACGTTCCTCTTCAATATCCAAGTTCTCAGCTTCTACCCAATCCAAATCCTCTTGCAATTGTACTAATACTTCTTTTTCACGTCTGCATATTACTTTTCTTGGTTTTTTCTTAGTATTAACTATACGTTTGTGAATAATTTTTCGGTGATTCTAAAAAGTTCTTAAGTTAAAATTTAACGATAAAAAAATTTAAAATTAATATAGAAAAAATATATTTTTTGAAAAGTTACGTAACAAAATTTAGACCCCCCCCCCTCCCCCTGTAACAAACCGTAACAAAATCTTAGACCCCCCCTCCCCCCCTAGTGCGTTACGTAATAAGTGAACGAACCCTTAACGCTTAAAATTTTTTTTTCGATATTATGCTGACTTTTTGGCTGTTCCAGATGTTTTAAAATATAAAACTTTTTTATGCTTACAAGGTTCTTACAGTTATTGTTGCTTTATTAAATTTTAATTTGAATTTATAACTTGATTCTTAAATGTTATGTTTCGCTTAGGTACAATTGAAGTTATTAAAGGCATAACCACATCCCAAACTTTTAGGTCTTTAAAATGTTTATAAAGTTTTTTTTGCTTAATTCTTCAATTCAACCCTTCCTTGTCTCGGTCTGATTGAAAATAACAAAAGATTTTTTTTTTCAATTTAATTCCTCCCGATTTAATTTCATATTCCTATAAAAAAAATTTTGGATGGCATCTACCCTTTAAAAGTGCTGCAAAAAAAATCTTCTTAAATTTTTTTATTGAACCAAAAAAGCTTTTCCGCCTTCACGGAATTCGAAAGTGAAAATTCATTTCATATTCCATTTATTTTCCACTTTCAGCTCTTTTTATATTGAACCCTTTGTTGCACAGCGAATAGAGAACTGTCTCGGCTTTGATGCATGGTACTTGAATGATAATGGAATGTCAGAGAAGACTGAAAGTCGTAAATTCTCAATTCGCAATAAAGTAAAGGAAGAAAAAAGCCTTTTCAATTTGATCCATTTGTGATGAAATTTATGTCAGTGTCTATATGTGTATTTTAGACTCCTGACTGAATAAAGAGGAGGAAGCAACTTAACGAGAAAAGAAATCATAAAATGAATTTATGTTTGGTTTTGCAAGAAAAATCAGTCGAGTTTCACATTTGAATATTAAATTGAAATTCCATTCCCGAGATGCTAAGGATATAATAAGTCAGTCTTGGGCAACATATTAGAAATTTTTTGATTTGCCTCCAAAAAATTTATATTTGCATCCCTTGCATTCCGGATTGCTCGGGTTTATGCCAGCGTTTTTTATATGAATGATGATGTCTATGTTAAGTGAAAGGTTCCATTTCAAAAGAAAAATAAAAATAAATTTCAACTCAACTTTGTATGCACATCTTTGGAGCTTTCTCACATTTTTTGATTTAGAATTTTATTTTTCTAAATTTTTATCATTTTCCATTTTTTATTTGGTGCAATTTTGCGCAAAAATTTCCATTTCGAAAGACATTCAAACGATTATTTTTCTACCAAGACGATTCCTATCTCTGCAAAAGCATTTCTTCCTTCATTTTTTATTAAAAACTTTTTTGCTTTTAATCTTCCATTAATCTCCTCAACAACTATAATCTCCTTATGTCTATACAGAAGGAAAATAGAAGAAAAAACATCTCACTGAGTTTATAGAACGAGCAGAGGATGCAAAAATGAGAAAATAAATAAGATGTAAGGGAAGAAAACAGTTTAAGTAGAATAAACATGCATTCGTGATACACGAAGATAATTATGTATACATTTACTTTAATAAGGATGGATTTAATATGCTTGATGGAATTTACAAGCTTAAAGATACGACCTTGGAAGTTTATAATGAGTTAATTAAAAAATCAATGTTTTAATTCTCTGTTAATAAAATTATTCTTTAAAAGTTCAGCATTAGTACACAAGCACCACATGAGGAAGTATGGGTTAGTGGTAGTCCCTTTTAGAGGCATAGATGGGAATGATTTCAAAAGTTAACTCCCTAGAAGATCATTGCCAAGTTAAGCTTAGTTTTGCTTTAGTTTAAGGATTTCATTTACAATATCCATTAAATTTGAAAATTATGATTCCTCTCCTTAGCCTCTGTTATCAAAAATTTAAGACCCCTTTGGTCTCTCCATCCTCTGAATGCTAGACATCCTTAAGAAAAATACTCAAAAAGCTCACCGTACAACACTAGAAACTAAGATGATAAAAAATTCAATTGATCAACCAGATTAATTTGAAAAGTTTAAATTCATTGCATTAATTCTCTTGCAATCTTCTTCATCAGCATTTCCTGTTTCAATAAATCTTAAACCTCGTTAAACCTACTTCTTCTACTTCTTACAAGTATTTTTATCGCATTTCTCTTGTGAAACCGCAATCGACAATATCTCCTTAAATCTTTTCAAATAATAATAAAAAAAATCTCATTCGATCTCTTATTACCGAACAAACAAAAGGGCGAAAAACCCTTTTACTTCCTTTAGCAATTTGAAAAATGTAAGAATAATTGCATCACTTGAATGCTTTTTAAGAATTTGCTGTCTCTCATCGATTTAGCTTCCTTATAAAACGAAATGGAATAAATGAGAAATATTGTAGTGAAAAAAATAAGGAAGGAAGAAATTTTAAAGGCAATGAAAAGAAATTCTTTCAACTTACTGAAGTGAATTGATAAGGAAAAGATGTAGGAAAAGAGAAAGGATTTAGAATTTATTCCGCAATTTAAGGAAAATATTTAAATAAGAATACATGGGAATTACTGAGCTGGAGTGAAATGGGGTTACTCTGTTCAAATGAGAGATAGAATAAGAAATAATAGGAAAATTTTTGTTTCATTGAGTCAAATGTTCTTTAAATTTTTAAGGACTTTCTTATTTTGAGAATTTTAAAGCACAACAGGTGTGTATCCAAAAAGACTGATACAATTGAGCATTAAAAGCATAAAATCCAATGACAGATTAGTGGTATTTTAACGAGTTGGAGATAGCCAGACCATTCAAAGCTAGAACCTATCGGCCTGTTTCATTAAATAGGATTATCCTCGATTTCGGATTATCCACTTCAGATTTTTGGAAATATCTCCAGACGCTTAAGGTTATTAAGAGATCTAATGTGTGATCTATCCGTGAATAATTCGAAATCAAGAATAATCCATTTTAGTGAAACAGGCCGTATGATTTTGATGCTAGTAAAGCACAAGAGAAATATGCTTGTAAAAAGTCATCACCGTCGACACTTTTTCGGTCGTCTATGTAGTCTATTAACAAAATACTAAGAAAAACCTTTAGTAGTATCCAAACATCGCCCACATACGTAATGAATATCTCCATGACATTAAGGTACGAAAGTCTACCAAATCTTTGTTGATATTTGATGCCCAAATAAAACTTTTATTTTCTTCTCACTAACTTTTTCCCATTTGAATCTCTTTCCGATTCATAGCACTTTGAGCTTCCCTAAAAGATTTTTTTGCCTTACTTCAATCCTTTCAATGCTCATTCAATAAAAGAGTAAAAAAACCATTTTGAATGAAAAAAAAAAAATCTCCTCAAAAATTTAAATCGAATTTCTCAAGAAGCTCTCTTGTATGCTTTTAAGAGGAAATGAATGAGGAAGTTGTGTCTGTATAAAAGAGGAATAGGAAGTATCAGGCACATATAGAGCATCGATTTTTTTTCACTTATTTTTGAACAATTTATAATTCATGATTTTTTATTTATATAAATGTACATATTTGAGCATGTATCAATGTCAATTGTTGTATCAATATCTCTTTAAAGTTCAAAAGTCAAAGTTTATTTTTTGTTGCCTTTTCCGAATCTCGTTACGAGTTGTAAAAGAAGAATCTTTTAAAAGAAAAAATTTAATTTTTTATTTCTTTTTTGTTTTAACTTAAGGAAAATCAGATTGAAAACTTTGAAGCCGATCACTTCCGTTTTCTCAATAGGAATCTCATTTTATTACATAAAAAATATGACCTCGAGTAACATTCGAATAAGTCTATAGGGGATGTGATATAACAAATGGACATGAAAACTTTTTTATAGACATGCTGAAAATGAGGATGTACCCTCATTTAAGACATGAGAAGTATTTGAGGGCATATTTGTTTAGATGTAATTGGGGTGTTCATAGAAACTATTTATCAGCTTTGTGGGGTAAAAAACTTAGTTGAGCATTTAAAAAGTTGTCGAAAATACTTCAAACAATATCAAGAAATTCACCTTTTTGGTTCAAATCATCGTACCACTAATTGCCCAAAAAAATCGATGAAATAAAAATGAAATTGCATTTTATTAACCATTTCGTGCCCTCAAACTCGTTAAATAAATTTTCAATTCATACTCCATGCAACATATGACTTAAAACCAAAATACGCACGTGTGTGTAAATTCATATTTATGGGCATAAAATTCTTTTCTTCAAAAAGAAAATAAGGAAAAAGTTTTCCTTCTTAAACAAATGAATTCAAAAGAGAAATAAAATGGGGATGAGAAGTTGAAAAGGGAAAAAGGGTTTACGTTTAAAAATCAGTTTCGATCTACAAAAGGAATTGGAATTTTACTCCTTATTCGAGTGATAATAAGGGAATCAAATCTCAGTTTCAGTGATTGCACGACACTAACACCAAAAAAAAGGGGGCTTGAAAGGATTTAAAAAAGAGAATTTTTTTATTGTTGAGACGAAGTTTTTTTTATGATTTTTTTCTTATTGGTATTTCCTTTTTATTTTTGATTGTGGGGTTGTTTACTTACAATATTTTTTTATTTCCACAAATTGGTTTACGATCTGAATCTGATTTATGGATTTTTTTATGTCGTTATTGTGACTCGGCTTAACTGTTCAAACAATACACTTTTACTAATGTCGATATTTTGGTTTTTAGGTCAAATAAAATTTACGCAACTTTTTTATTCCATTTTTTAAGAACAGGCAAGCTTAAAGCTTGTTTTTGGAACAGTTCTTGTTTCTAAGACTTGCAATTAAACATCTTTGTTAAATTGTAATAAATGAACAGCGCTATGAACAATCACTTTTTGTCGAATGTTAAGTCTAAAGATAAATGTTCAAATTTTCTGTCAGATTTAATATAAAAAATTCTCAGAGCAATTATGAAATTGTTTTTTCTCATGAATCTCATTGACAAAATTAACAAAATAATGAGATATGTATGAGCTTCTAATAGAATTGTCGTAATAATTTTAACCGACAAAAGTAAAGTTTGGTGGAAGTACTAATTACGCTGTAAATAAATTCTTCTTTAAAAATTCTGAGCGCGGTTTTCTATAGCTTTGATTATTACAAAAGCTATATGACACGAAACGAAGTTGGAAATTATTTTTCAAATTAAGAAAAACACGCTACTAATAAACATATCACAAATGTTGACCATTTCAATTAAAAATATGTAAGACTCAAGACACTCAAGGACATCATCACACGAAAAATGTAATAAGCAACTTTACAGAAAATGACAGAACAATCCCAATCAAAAAGGTTTCTTTTGTCGAGTAGCAAATATCTTTAGCTCATTATTCAGTTGACATCTGTTGAGTTGACAAGTGCGGATCAAGAAAAATAAAAAAGTCAATATGAGCAATATTTCGGCAGAAGTATTAGAAAAGGCAAAAACTGAAATTCGTGAGGATGAAATAAGAAAGCAGCAATCATTGGAGCAACTTAGAGACTTTATTTCTAAGCATGCATTCATTAAGACATGCAGAACTGGTAAATTTATTTACATACTTATAGCTTAAATTAATGAAGGAATAGAAATGAATTAATATCATTTAAATACGTACTTTGTAAAAATTATGATTTTTTTGGCATTTTTAGAGGACTCATTTCTTCTTCCATTTTTACGTGCCCGAAAATATAATATGGATCGAGTTTGCGACACTTTTGAAAAGGCATTAATTTTTGTTCGTACTCATGATGAATGGTTTGATTGGTCGGAAGATAAATTCAATAGAACTATGGAGCTCTACGACACAGGATTCATCAAAGTTATGAAAAATAGAGATTCCGAAGGTCGACGTGTTGTCATCGCAAACAATAAACTTGATATGGAGAAATACAATGCTGATGATGTTTTTCGTCTTCATTGCCTTGTATTTTTAGTACTTGCTAATGAAGAGGAAACTCAAATTTGCGGTATAGTTTATATCGATGATTTTAGTGAAGGAATAACAATGAAGTATCTTTCTATGTATCCACTAAAATCAATGTATGATTTCACAATCCAATTAAAAGTCACACCTGTACGATTGAAGAACATTTGTTTGGTAGGATTACCATCATTTGCGACACAATTCCTAAACATCGTAAAACTTGGACTTTCGGAAGTTATGAATCAAAGATTACATGTTGTCGATAATGCATCTGAAATTGGCAATTTTGTCGATCAATCAGTAATGACGAAGGATTATGGTGGTGATTTTGATGGTGATGAGTGCTTGAAAGAATTTAGAAAGATTATTGAAGCAAATATTGACACTATAAGAACATTCTTAGACTTTGAGCTTGACATGACAAAAGCAGAGATTTTGAAAGATTATCATGAGAATATCGGAAGCTTTAGGAAGCTTGAAATTGATTAAATAATTTTTTCAGTTCATTGACTTTTTTTATGATTTTATTTGATCGGGTAATGATGTATAAGGTGATTATTAATGCAAAATAATGTTGTTATTTAAGTAGCAATTTTAATAATGTTGAATAAAATTTTTAAATTTTGGCGTAGCTGAGGTATGATGCATTTTTAATCAGATTTTTATATTAAGTTTTACATCACGAGACCGAAGAAAAAATTAAAAAGTTTTAATCTTCAAGCTGTGCGATACTCGAAAAATGTGTGGTGACAGGTTTAGTCAGGGGAGAAGTGAAACTTCCTTAGTTTGTTATGTTTATGGAGAAATAGATTTCCACACAAAATTTTCTTTAAACCTCTGACTACGTGCCTGGTACTAAGTATAAAAAGTGAGTAATATGCTAGTGCAATACTTAATTCTGTCTGAGATGAAGATTGGGCCGAGAATTAATCTGATTAAATTTTGCATGAATAAATTCAATTAAAGCTCATGTGGTGAGTGGCTTAAAATGAACTTAATAAAAAATTTGTTTTAAAATAATTTTGCTTTAGTTCTCTCGTTTCTGTTGATCAGACAAGACACAAATTTTATAGACTAAAAAGCTCTGTAGATATTGTTAAATTATGAGTAAAGTGCTGTCGGATTTCTTTATTAAAAAAGCCAAGAATGAGTTGCGAGAAGATGAAAGCAGAAAGTTGCAATCTTTCGAGATTGTAAAAGAATGGATATTGAAACATCCATTTATAACAGTTCTTGATCCAGAAATGTTAAGTATGTAAGATTAATTGAGCAGATTTTCAACTAATACTAAATTTCTCAATTTTAGCATTGGAAATTTTTCTTCCATTTTTACGTGTTAAAAAGTTTTCGATGGACAAAGTTTATGAGTCAATTGAAAAAACGTTATTATTCATCAAACGTCACGAGAACTGGTCTAATTTTCATGGTGAGAATTTACAACGTGCACTTGACTTGTATGACACTGGATATATTATTGTTTCAAAAGAGCACGATTCCGAAGGTCGCAGAATAATTGTGTGTAATCATGAGATGGATTTGACGAAATTCAATGCCGATGACGTTTTTCGTCTAGTTGTTTTACTGTTCTCGACTCTATACAATGATGAAGAAGCTCAAATTGGTGGTGTAATTTACATTAGTGATGCAAGAGCTGCAAATATAAATTATGTCACAAGCTTTTCACTCAAATCATTCTTTCAATTCGTAACACAGTTAAAGTCATCGCCAATTCGTTTGAAGAATATAATTGCCGCTGGAATGCCAACCTTTGCTAATCAGTTAATGAACATTGCAAAACTTGCATTTTCAGAAAAAATCAAGAACCGTTTAATGTTTATGGATAGTATATCGGATCTACCAAATGAAGTTGATGTGTCTATTTTGTCAGAAGAGTATGGAGGAAAATTCACAACAGCAGAACTGATTGAAAACTTTAAACCAAAGCTCATTGCAAATGCGAATTTCATGAATGAATTTATTAAAAAAATAGAAATTGACTTCTCAAAAGTTGGAGATAAAGATTTTGATGAAACTGAAATGTTGGGAACATTCAGGAAGTTAGAAATTGATTGAGAAATCCAGTGAGAAGTCTTAAAGTTACTTCATAAATTAATCTTTATCTGATGTTGTAAAGAACCTTACTCAAAATTTTGAAAAAGATCTCGTAGAACTCACTACTAAATTCATAAACCGTACAGGAAAAATCAAGCACTAAAGCACACAATTTTCATGACAGTCATATTTTCATTCTAATAACAATTTCGGATTCCACTCATTCACATCTGCGTACATTAAATTTAATCAACTTATAAAAATTCATTGAATTAAATAATTTACAGAATCTTTATTGCAAAAATAAAAATAAAAAGCATTGGCATAAGAATGCGACTATAAAATTTTCAGCGTTTCATTATCTCTCTTTAATTTTCATATGCTTTTTCAGAGGCAAAAAAAACCCCGAAAGTAATAAATCGTCAGCACAACTACGTCAACATCAACATGGTTTAAATATTAAGTAACGCACAATATTCGCATACAGTGGTGTGTATAAAAAATCCTTTTTTCCTCCTCAACTGCTGCGGAAACAGAAAATTCATGTTGCTATCAAAACTTTTTTTATGGCACGAAACTTTTACCTTTTCTTGTTTATGATGTAATTAAATTGATTTATTTACTCTTCTACTCGACATCGTTTCAACATTTTACACACGAAAATTAAATGTTGACGAGAAGTTTGCTGTTTGTGCCATTAGTGCTACTGCCTTTTCTGTCTTTATATTGTTTTTCTTTGTTTTTTGTGCTTGAAATTTTTTTCTAAAGCTCATTTCATGATTTTTGCAACAAGCAATTACATGAATGAGTTTGTTACATCTTGTGTGATGTACTTTGTTGCTATATTTTTTTTATAAAAATGCGTAGAATAAGATAAAATTGTTTTACGCTCTTCATTTCGCTTTTTATCACACACATGTGTGGATGCTTTAAGCGGTAAGTGACATAATACGTCATGACATGATAAAATAATTTTGTTTTATTAAAGTGCTATACAATGTGTAGGTTGATGCTTTTTAAAAATTATCTTGTTTTTGATGATTTAGAAAATTAAAAATTTTAATTAAAGCTAAGTTAAATCTAAAATTCCACTCAGTGTAATGTAAAAGACTAAAACAAGTTCCTATAAAAGTAAGTCATACTTAAACCAATAATCAAAGTGTAAAAAACATTTAACATAATGCAAATTCCAAGTCTTATAGATATCCAATCACTTTTTCTTGAGTTTTTGCCAATTTTCAGTTCCAAACTTTATTTTCTAAATTAGGTACTTCAGATTTAATATGTGACATTTTCTTTCCATAGTCTTCCAACACATTACTTACATATTTAAAATCATTCAATTGATTTCTTAACTTCTCGTTTCCTTCAACTAAAGATTTTATTGTGTGAACTTGACATTTCTCTTTTGATTCTTTTATTATTTCTTTTAATCCTGATGAATTGTTTTTAACGGACTTGTTGATGCAAGTGTTGGATTCAAAACTCAAATAAGTCAATTTGTTTAAATAATCAAAAACATTCACATCAATATGAACGACTTTATTTTAAGAGATCCAAATCATTTCCAGGTTCAGGTTATAATCGAAAAGTCCATTCTGAAGCACTTCAATAGCATTATCAGAAAGTATAATGGCTCGTAACTTTGGAAACGGTTTGAAATGTATTTGATGAATTTCTCTAATTTGACATTGGTTAATGTCAATCAGTTCTAAATTTTTGAAAAACGTTTCCATTCCGGTTAGAAAATAATGAACGGAAAAGTTTTGAACAACCATTGCTTTGACATCATTATTTGTATGATATGTAGAGTGACTTCCACTAATAGACATGATTAACGATTCCTCAGATGTTTTAACACTAAAATTGCCATTCACATTGCATTGATATATATTTTCTGCAATCCACCAATCATTATTATTTCCATATTCACAAGTTAAGTTTAAAAATGACGAAATTTTTATCAAAGAGCAAAGTATGGCAGCTGTAATTAATCGTTTCATTATTTTGATGATTGTAAATTTAAAAATTGTTTACTGCTCAACTGTCTGACTTTAACTAAATCATATTCATTTCTAATTTGCAATTTGGGTAAATATATTTTGATATTTTATGACCAGATATGTTATTACCAGTTCATAATATGACTATTATTCATTTATTATAACATCCAACGTCTCGTTTTGCACCCGTTTTACTTAACTCTCCCCTCCACCTCCTTAAAAAATTCTTAAAGAGCTTGATTCCTCCTGATCCTTTATTTTTCCGAAATTGTCGTAACGCAAATAAAGATTAGCCCCGTCGTCTATGACGACAACTTAGTCACTTAAAAATATAGTCACAAAAAATTTGTTATCTCAACTTTTTAAAAAAAAATAAAGCTTCATATAAAAGTGAATCATTTGCAAATATGAATCATTGAAAGTAAGCTCTACAATAATAATGTGTGAAGGGCCCAGCATTTCAGCTGGAGGCACTGCGATTCAATTTGTAAAGAATCTATTGTACCACATCCTTTAGACCCACAGTTTATAGTGAGATCCGAGCGAGCTCTGCACTTTGCAAAGACATGAGGACGTCATAAAACCTGATGAACACTGCAATGCACCTAGTCACAATTTGTGTGCGCATGATGCTATAAGGAAGTCATCCAGATGCTAGTATACTTAGCAAAGGAGGCATATTCTGTGCCAAAGTTATAAATACTACACCCAACACACGAACCGAGATTCGTAACTAGAACGGTGAAATGGAAAAAGAGCTTCGAAAATTAGAGCTCCACATTACTCATATTAGATTAAATTCAATATCTTATCAACCATTAATAAACCTTTATTTAAACTTATTTCCAACTTATTTCTTATTTTATCAGATCAATGACCACAAAGCAATCATAAATTATTTCTTCGTTTCTTTCCATTCTCTGTAGAATAAGATGCACTCAAGTTCTGGTTACAACATGATACTGTAAAAAAAATGACGACATAAAAAATCGAAATAAAAGAAATATTAATAGCTTTTTTTCGTGTGCAATCAAAAACTTTCAGAATTTACTTTTCTCAGCATCTCTTTTTACCATAACATGAAATAATGCTGTTTATTTAGGTTTTATTATTTGTGCTAAATTTGATTGTTGGAATTAGAATCATTTTGTCTGAAATATGCTTTGAATAAAAAGTAGTATATAGATGTCAGTATTAGAATCTAACGGCATCGACCTACTTATAATTCTTATATTGGATAGACGCGTATAAAAATAAATGCTAATGACTAGCGACTAGGTTAGAAGCGCTCAACGAGAATACTTCATAAATCTTTTGATAACTTCTTTTCAACAATTTTTTTTCGTGCATCAAGTTACGATTACCACATCCAATGGTTTATATAACTTTATTTATTACAGAAAAACATAAAAAAAAATTCTTTGTAATATGCACACAAAGAGCGAGCAAGAAGGGAGGAACGAAATAATAATGTTAATAGAAAATAATAAAAAAAAGAAAGCGGAAGCAACATTAAAATATGCGTTTCACATTTTCAAGTTTCCACAAATAAATTTTTTCTCGCATTTTATTCTCCCTTTTAAATATGCTCAAATAATCTATCCATTGTTGAAAAATATGTACATGGGGGTTTACTTTCTCCACCACTTTTTTTTTGTAACTGAATTTTTTCCTCGTGTTTTGTTAGAAAATAAAGATAAACTTCCTAAAGGGATTCGAAAGCAGCTGATCCAACTTGGTGTGGATTATTTTATTCATGTTTTCAAAAACATTTTGCGCACTCGCATTAAATTTGCAGAATTTAGTTTTTGGTTTTTGCTATTTATATTGAGACTAATCGCCACACAATTGGGATTAATTTCCAAAAAAATCATTGAATTACTTATGTGCATAAAATATTGTTTACTTTTCATAGGACCATTGAGGATTGTAAAGTTAAAGTCCAAAATTTTATTTGAATATTTTTGTTTTGTTTTGTTGTACATTGTTCAGCTGAATAGGCTTTTTATGGTTTCATTCTTTATACTATTAAGTATGCCGGAAGGAATAATTTTGAAACTTTTCAAATTGGATAAATATGAAGCAAATACAGACACACCTTTTGTTTTGAAAAAAAAATTATTAAATGCTTTAAAGAGAAATGACTGAAAATTAAATCTTTTTGTTGGATAAACATCCCTTCTATACGTTTTTAAAAACCAATCTTTATACTCTTTAATAAAGCATAAAAATCCATTAGTCATCAAATTGAAAATCCATATTGTAGGAGATAAACAGATCCACAACAGACACAAGATGAGCAAGCTACGGAAGGAGCATGAAATTCCGGAAATGACTCGCTCAACTCTTTCAATTTATATTTTTTTTTTCAATTTCTCTCATGTCATCAGTTGGGATTGAAAAAAATAAATAAATATGGAATAGCTTAAAATTTCCCTTTGTATGAATTTTCCAATAATTTTTTTTATTCGGAATTTTAACATCCAAAACTCATGAAAGCAGTTTATGAAAGAATTTTTTATGCTTTAATGAATGAAAAAAAATGATAATTATTAGGGACATTCTACGACACAACATAATCATTATTTTTATTATGTCATCAGCATAAAAATAGTTAATGAAAATTAAATAAGCAGAGAAAAAATGCGTGAATGGAATTTAATGAAGTTAAAATAGCGCTAGCCTGAATATAGTCTAGGAATTTTTAATTGAAATGTCATAAAAGTTTGTCTCTGTTTGCGTAACTACAAAAATATTTTTTGTTGATGTTAAAATTCCTATTCAGCACAAAACTACCTAAATAATAAATGTCTGCTGATTTTACATTTTTTTTTGTAAAATTAAAATGCAAATCAATATTAATTAAAATATTTTTAAGGGTTAGTCGAAGTTCAAATTAGTGCGAAATTCTATTTTTGTTTTAAAATTTTTACTTTTCTTTCTCTTTAGCTACGTATTTCATAATTTTTGTTCAGGAATCATACATTTATTAGGGATCGTTCACTTATGACGTCCATTAAAAATCCTAGTTTTTAGATCCCCCCCCCCCTCTGTCACAAAACTGTCACAGATGTCAATAACTCCCCCCCCCCCCACTAAATGTGACGTCAAATTCAAAACACAAAACTAGTGTATCGGGTAGAAACCCAATGCGGATTATATTCACACCGTACTATCATAAGTCTTATGAATAGACCAAGATTTGCCCATCATAAGTATGAAGGTATGAAGCTTGATAAGTCAACTAAGCTTCGCTCAGCATAAGTTTGAAGTTATAAAGCTATCGCGTAAGCTGAGCTACGCTCAGCATAAGTTTGAAGATATGAAGCTAGAGAGGCAGCTGAGCTTCGCTCAGCATAAGTTTGAAGTTATAAAGCTATCGCGTAAGCTGAGCTACGCTCAGCATAAGTTTGAAGATATAAAGCTAGAGTGTCAGCTGAGCTACGCTCAGCATAAGTTTGAAGATATAAAGCTATCGAGTCAGCTGAGCTACGCTCAGCATAAGTTTGAAGATATAAAGCTTGACGAATATGCCAAATATTCTTTAAAAGTTTTTTAAAAAAAATTTTCATCCAAAGTTGAATTTTATAAAATCACAGTCAACTTTTGTTTTAAAAAATTCGTAAGAAAGGAAAGTTTTTTGCCATTTCTGAAGCAACGGCTGTTCCTACCTTGCCCAAAAACAATACAGCTCTTCTATAGAGCAGCACGGATCAAATGTAAAAAACTAGAAGTCTCTACGATGTCTCGTTATTGAGATTTCTTGCTGATTAACTTGCTTGCTTGCTTGCTTGTTTGCTTACAGAAAGCGTATTTTGCGATTTTCTCAGCAATGCCACAACCAATTTGAAATCTGTTTTTTGAAAATGATGTAAAATTTCAGGCACAAACTTTTCTTTTGTGACCTTTTATAACCAATTTTGCTTTGTTTTCTCACAAAATGCGAAAAACTGATTTTTCAATCTGAACAAAACCAATAGATTCACACGTGAAAACGGTGTGAATATAAAAATATAATTTCCTGATTAAAAAATTGGATGTCACAAATTTTTTGACCCCCTTCCATTCTAAATGTGAAACGTCACAAGTGAATGACTCCTTATGTAACTTAACAATTATTTTTTAAATAACTATTTCGTACCTATTAACATATCAACTTGACTGCCTCCTCTCCCATAAAACATATCCGTAACTAAGGAACGACTCCATACCGAAAGCAGTGATATTTTTCCCCTCTCCTATATTTTCAAATTACAAAACGAGCTGGTTAACTAGAAAGATGGAAAATTCCAATAAAAGGAAACAACGAAGGAGAAAAGTGTTTCATATTTCTCACTTGCTATTAATTTGTGTGATTAAAAAGTGAGTAATTAAAACACGAAAAGGCTTTCAACTTTTCCTTTTGTTTCTGCTGGTAACAAGAAATAGGAAAACACCAGACGCGATAAAATTTAATATAAGTCACTAGCATGAGGTAATGTTTACTTATGATGTTCAATTTTTTAAGGAAGCTAATTCAGGGAGTATACCAAGAGGGTGGGACTGATTAAAATAAACAAACTGACCCAAAATCACTTGATCAGTATCGTACCTTTAGAGCAGTGTTGTCCAAACTGTGTGCTGTGGCACACTAGTGTGCCGTAGGACATCCTTAGGTGTGCCGAGAAAAAATATAAAGTCAAAGTGGGCCGTGACTGAAAAATGTTTGGAAAACACTGCTTTAAAGAAATCCTTTTAAGGCTGTTGTTCTTCAACTTTTTGATATACACACTGTTGTGACGCAAAGCATAGTTTGAGGAATACTTCTTCGAATTGAAGCAACAAGACCTCTAATCAAATTTTAACTTTAGGAAGAGATCTGAGCATCCATTTGCGAGCAGAGTCTTCAATCTGTTTTATAATGGACGTTATTTATGTACAACCCCAATAAGAAGAGTAAATATGAAAAAAATTATTTCAAGATTTTCATAATTAATTTATTTATGCCTTTTGGTATGATTTTGTTTGGAATGTAAATTAATTTAATTATTAAATCTTAATGTAAGTAATGAACGGAATGAACGAAAGTCAGCACGAGAAAATTATCTGATTTACTGTGAGAATCAATTCTCATTATCTTGACATCCATAAATAATAAGTCATCAAAGTTCATTTCCTATGACAGCTACTTGTAGCTTCATCACATCGTAAAAAATGAATGTTTTATTCTCTTTCAATGTTGTTTATTTCTTCATATTTTCATTCTCTCTCTTTTGCCTAACATGCTGAGGTCATTCCATCATAATCATAAATATGAGATTTGTCATGTTTCAGTTTATTGATAACACCCAAAAAAAGAATAAAAAAATCTTTATTTTCTCACTAAATCTTTCATGGCAATTATTGGTTTTTAATGTTTGTTTATTCGCTTTAAAAAATCACCAAAAAGTCACGTTTCGGAACATGTTAATCCATATTTCTCTTTTATATTCTTCAGTTTCTCAATTCTTTATCGCTTCTCTTGCTTGTTGTTTAAGAGGCTCTTTTTTGAAATTATTTGTGTGCATGTCAGCATGTGTGGATTGATTAATCAATCATGATCAATGATTTTGCTTTGAAATTTTTAAGCAAATTTTTTTTTCAGAGATTTAATAAATCGATAAAGATAACAAAGGTTTGTGACTTGTCGTACGGCTGCAAAATTATTTAATAATCAGTAGGTACTCATAAACTCATTTTTAAGTACGTCATTTATGAATCATTTGACAATATAACCTCAATTCTTCGCTATTAGTATTAAAACTATGAAATTCACAATTTCTCATTATATAAAGGCATTCCAAATTTTTCAAATTCTGCTTAAATTTTAAAAGTTTGTTCAATCGACATAACCTGCCTTGATACATTGTTTTATAGCTCTGTGTAATATTTTCCTTGCCACAAAGTAGATTTTGATATTTATTTGATTTGTAGTTATTCATCCAGAAGTAAAATGAAAGCAGCAAGAAGAAGAAGAAGGTGCTTAACTGCTGTATGCGTTATTAACTTCATCAAACATCTTTATGAAATTTTTTACATTTGTTTGTTCATCACAAAAGTCGCAATTTCTCACGTTTTCTTTGTTTTTCAAGTCTCGGTTTGTGTGTTTTAGCAGTTGAGATGTAAGCAGCAGTTGAGTGTGTTTGATGTTGATAGTGAAGTTGTGCTTTCATTGTAGCTATGGAACAGACTAATTTTGGCTCATTTATTTTTAATTTTCTTAATACAAAAAATAATTTTCCTAAAGAAGAATTAAAAGAATTCATGCTGAAGAATTTTTTCGAAAAGCATGCCTACGCAAAAATTCAGCACACATTTCTCCAATAAATAAAGACACAGACAAGAGGGAGAAATAAAGGAGAAAATAAACTTTTCTTGTTTCCATCGAAAATACGATGAATGAAGTTTTTAATAAGTGTAATACCTCACTCCATTGATGCATAAAAAGCCCTCCTAATATACCTTTTTACCAATGTTTATAGCCAAAGAAATGTAAAACTTTTCCATTTTTCTGCTACCCGTTTTCCATATTGAATTTTCTATTTAAAATCTATACACGATACTGGAAAATATTCTTACTGACATCATAAAACATTGTAATTTATGTTCTGTGCAAATGGAAAGAAACTGAAGCTACATCTATTGTTAAATTAGGGATTTATAATCAATTTCTACAAATTACCATTCATTTTCATATCTAGAATTAATTTAAGAATAGCTTAAAATAATCAAATCAATTCTTCGAATAAAAATTAATATTGTTTAAGGAACTTGCGGATTGAAAGCAAACAAAAAACTTTTTCCATGTTTGAACTGTTCCATCCTTTTCTATATTTTTATCAAATCAATATTACTTTACTTACGATTCCCATTTGTATATTCATATGCCTTTCATACATACTTGTAAGCAGTATTGTAGTGAGGTTTTTAAGTGTACTGGGGGGTCCTTGATTTGAACAGGATTTTTCTGGAACAAAACACCTACTCCAATCAAAGACCCCTCAGTACCAAAACTTCTGAAGAATTCCGAAAACTATAAAGCCCTACCCGTTGCCTTTGATACGCCACTGCATATAATAAAGCTATAAAAAACTTTCTCTTCTCTTGTTATTGTTTAATCAACTGAAAATAGGAGAAATCGGAAGTTGGAATTTTTTTGTTGAAATTGCTTAAGTAGCTATACACGAATATTTTCCCGTTTCTTATTTCTTTCTCATTTTATTGGCATACAAGAAAATATCAAAGAAAGTAAATAACAAGTAGCATGAAATGAGAATATTTTGTTGTATTATAATGATGTTTGTTTTTTTAGTCACTTCCGATAGCTTTCAATCAATCTTACCATTAGAACAAGTCATCATTATGCTGATTATGTATTACAGTGTCGGAACTTTTGTGTACATAGTGATATTTGAAAAGCTTAAATTTTTTCATTACTTACTGTAACCACGCTCCTATGTGGAACTTAGGTTCCAACAAAAGGCTTTTCATTTGACTTTGTTGCTGGTTTACCTTATGTTGCTTTCTTTGTACATGTTGATTTCGGGAATGGTTGGCTGTAAACCTCACCATCGCTAGCCTGAATGTGGGGCTGCCACCCTACAAGCGAGGTTTTTTGGACAGACTTTTAATCTATCCTCTAAAGTACTTATTCTGGACATTTGGTCAGCTTCGGAGTCAGATTTCGGCTTTGCCAATTCCTTTTTTTATGTAAACTACCAACATTCAGATTTGAAAATATCTTTTAAATTCTACAATTTTATGACGCAAGAGTCTCAGAATAAATGAAACTGTTGACATTTAAAAACAACATCCATGACATCATCAAATCAAAAATTGGCATTAAAACGAGTTTAATTACATTAAGAAAAAGTAAGGAATCAAATAAACATTTTGAGATACATTTTTCATGATTGAATAATTTGACATGATATCAACATCATGAGTTGATTAAAACTTTTTCATTACCTTCACAAATATTTAAAATAGAATCAAAAGTGAGTCTCGTTATGATGAAAATCTTTAACTTTTCTATTGTTGGAAGAAAAATTGATTCAAATTGAATTGAAAAGTTTGAGTTTTAATTATGAAGAATAGGAAGAAGAAGTTTTGACTGATGATACTGAATGATAAGAACAAATAATAAGGAAACATTGTTTACCGTTGTGCAATCAAACACACAAGTGTCTTCTCTTTCCTTTTTGCTGTCTAAACACAAAAACACGAAGAAGCAAAACTTTATCATTCAACTTTGTCAATTTTCACGTCTCATAATTTCATCAACTCACTCAGGAACTGAGTAAAAGAGGAAAAAAATCCATTCTATGTGCTATAATTTAGTTCAACGATGAAACTAAACTAGAAAGTGCTGAATGAAAACTTTTGACAGATTTTGTGGCAACAATAAACACTTCCTCTATGTATATATATATACATTTATCGCATTCTATTTAGTTCATTATTTTTGAACTTTTGAGTTTATTTGCTTGCACGTATCTTCCGTGTTTGTATTTTCATGCTGTGAAGTTTTGTTATACTTGCTGCAAATCTTTAATTAAAATTGTCATGAGAATATCGCATTTCTCACGGGATGAATGAATTCAATGAGTGAGTTTGATAATTTTTTTTATGGTTAAATGTGATGACAGCTAATTAAAGTGAGCAAGCAAATCATGAAAACGATAAATTTTGGAAGTGGATTGAACATCACGAAATTCGTTAATTAAAGATAAGATTTGGAAATTTCCATTTTAAATCCAGTTCAATGCGAATTTGTAATTTGAAGGAATGATAACAGATTCTACACGAGTTCTAAAGTTTTGTAATTATTCTGAATGATTTCATTAGGGGCCGTTCTCTTATTACGTCCATCAAAAACATGACCCCCTTCCTCCCTTTGTCACAAAATTTCCTTTATTTGAGTTGTCACAAAATCCTTGACCACCCCCCCCCCCCCCCTAAATTTTTGACGTCATAAGTGAACGGCCCTTTATTCTGTTGATGAAATTTTAATTGGAACAATTAACAGGAATTAAACTTTTAGCAAAATCATAAGTCAATGAAGCGAAAAATTAAGAATTTACCATTCTATCATTTAAAAGTAAAACATCCAGAAATTAAAAAAAAATATTTTTTAACTCACGTCGATTCCTCTTTAAGAATTGATTCAGAAGCATTGATGTAAAAAGTGTGGAAAATGTCGCATCAAAACTGACGACAGATCGTTCTCAATTTCAACAATAATGTCATGTATGTGTGTATACATACTCACTTTACGTCGTAAAATACAATAAATAAGCTTATTGAATTCTTTACATAATCATGTCATAGAAGATTGGAAAATGGATTGAAAAATTGAATGTAATTTTTTTTCTCTCTTTCAATGACAACAAAACATGTAGGATGAATGCAGATAAAAAATCTTATAGGATGTCACAAGCGCCAGAATGAAGAATAGATGATTGAGTAAACTTCAAAAATTCTCTTTTTAAAGAATAAGTATAACGAGGTGAAGTCATCGATTTGAAATAACATTTAGCACTTTTGTAAGAACTAAAATTATCCAGATCTTTGGGCAAAGTATTTAATAAATCCTTGATTTGAATAGGGGTCGTTCACTTATGACGTTTTCCAGGAATTTCTATTGTTCTTTTCTTGCTGACCCCCCCCCCCTGGACGTCATAAGTGAACGGCCAAACAGGTGTTTGTTCCATTTTTAAAGCAAAGAAGTTCGAATCAGAAAGTTTGCAGAAGTTTTTTTTTATTGATTCAGCTGCTTTATGAAAAATACAATTTTCTTTTTACCGTTTATTAAAAGAGTCATCATTTATGTGTTGCATAAGTTGGTGAAAGTGCCATGTCTTGTTGTACATCTTGATCCTGGATCTCCACTTCGATAAACAGGTTGATTATTAAAATTACCCCATGAATAATTGCATGTAACCAATGTAGTTGCCCATTGAATTGTTGAATATCTTGCTGAAGCACATCCAATACGAATTACACGATCTTGAACCATTTGAAGAAAATGTCCAATTTGGGGGAATCTGCTTCCACCACAACAATTTGAAATGTCAGATGAATTAGATAGTCGATACTCTTCAAACCATAATTTAGCTGCTCCATTAAGTTGCTGTGCAATCGGATTCCAATCACCCGTTGTACCGTGCATATAAATATTTTGTCCAGCAAATGGAAATTGTGAAGTTGATCTGCATTGATCATGCTCCATTACACATTGCATAACATTCAATTCAGCTAACCATGCAAGTTCAAAGTCCCAGGTCTGAAAATCATCAGTATTTTTATCCCTTATTTAGGAAAAAAATTTGTTTAATTCTTACCACTGCCATCATCCTTTCTGCAGTTGGAAAATTTGGAATACTTCCGCTAGCAATTTGATTACGATAATTGTTGTGAGCATCAAGCAAAATGTTTCTTTCGACAGAGCTTAATGGTACTACAATCGCATCTCGAGGACAGTTGGGATTAAAATCTCCAGTTGTATTACATGCTATATGTCCTGCACATAATGAACAATAACCAGATGCACTACTGATGATATTGAATGAATACAGAACAAAGCAAATAATTAAAATTGATTTCTTCATTTTGACTGAATACTCTCAAATAATTTAATGGTTTGCAATTTTTAGACATTTATAGGCATTGCCAATTTTTATCTCGACAATGATAACGAATTTTTTTTTTGTTCCTGGAAAGGGTAAACATGATGTTTTCTGTAAAAGATAATGTTTACTGAAAATTCGAGGCTAGGAATGTTTATGCTTTTTATTTATGGTGGCACTATTGTCAAAGATTTTAAGTTCTCCGGAAATCCAATAATATTTTTCACTAAATTGGCTTCCAAAAATCCAAAATCGCATATATGGAGAAGAATCAGCTGTATAATTTCAAAGATATTAAGTTTTAAGGTTGAAAAAATAAATTGTCATGGCTGCTCAGCCTTGATAGTACAACAAACGTGCATGTAATAAACAATACTGATAACTTACTGGTCACAAATGTAGACATTTAAATCTTATCATTTTTGCAAGTTACATTTTAGATAAATTCAAGCATTTGAAATATTTTGTTATTTTTTCGCAATTTGTTGAAAATTTTTGGTCAAATAAATATTTTGATAAAACAGCAAAAATTCTCGTTGAGCTAGAATAAAGAGCTGAAGTAAAATAAGCGTTTCCTTTTTTTAATTTTAAGATATTTTTAAAAACAATCAAAATTCAAATTTGACATAAATTTTTATAAACTTTATCATTTCCATTTGCACATGTTGATGCTGCCGGTCCTGCAATGTAAACTGGATACTCAAGAATATTTCCAAAGGAATAATTGCAAGCCATCAAGTCAGTTTTTGTATCTTGATTTGTGAAAATTGCTAAAGCACATCCAATAGCTATAGTTCGATATTGAATCAACTGTGTGAAATGTCCACTGCCATCCTGACAGCATGAACTCATTTGTGTTTGATTAGTTAACTTGTACTCATCAAACCAAGCATTGATGTTATAAACTATTATAGTATTAATATTTGGATATATTGAGTAAATTGTGGTTTCGGCCAAATTTTGCCCAGTATATGGATAATTATCTGTGCTTCTGCAATGATCATGTTTCATCTCGCACTGTCTAACATTTAGTTCTGCAAGTTGCGCGAGCTCAGAATCCCAAGCCTAGAAAAATTCAAATTATAAACTTTATTAATATTTTGCAAAATCACTTACAACTAGTGACATATTTGTAGCACTTTGGAAACCTTGAAGCATTCCACCAGCAAGCTTATTTCGTAACTGATTATGTACAATTACGATCAAGTTCTTCTCTGCTTGTGATAACTCTGCAATAACTGCATCTGATGAACAAGCATTTGCAAAAGTTCCAGTATTATTGCAAGCAATATGGTTCGTACAGAGCTTGCAGTAATCCGTTGCTGCAATAACATTCGTTACGTTCACAAAAATTAATATTAGGAATACTTCCAAAACTTTCATTTCTTTTAGATTTTTTTTTTATTTCTGTGGGAAACTTTGGCTGCACAAAGTCATTTTATACTGTCAACTTATTATTTTGGAAATGATAACTGCATGTTGACATCATTTAATGGGACAGTTTAATCTAAATTACTATAAATTACCATAATTTTAATATTTATTAAAAATTAAATTTTAAAATCGAATTCAACTTTTTTCAAGCTTCAAGCCATTTAAAAATATTTTTTGTGCTGATAAGAAATAAAAGTGTATAAAAACTTATTTCCATCCGGCAGTGCTTATATTACTTTTGTAAATATTTACGTCTCTTTATGAGACATCGTTAAGAGTTATTAAAATTATTTTATTATATTAGAAAATTTTACTATTTGCACAAATTCGTGTAAGTTGAATGTGCTCCATTTATACAGCTTGATGCCGCCGGTCCAGAAATATAAACTGGTGCACCAAGGAGATTTCCAAAAGAATAATTGCATGCAATTAAGTCACATTTCCAATTGAAGCCATATCTAGATATGGCACATCCTATAGCAACAACACGATACTGGATGAGTTGAGTGAAATGTCCACTATTTCCTTGACAGCATGTATTCATTTGAGTTTGATTGGCTGTTTTATACTCATTAAACCAACTCAATACTGAACTTTGAATAGTGTTATTCATTGGTGGATATTGTGAATAAGTTCCAGATCTAGACCACAAATTTTGACCTGCCGACCAAAAAGTTTCTGTTTTTCTGCAGCCATCATGCCGCATTTTACATTGCATTACATTTAGTTCTGCAAAATAAGCAAGTTGTGGATCCCAGACCTAATTTTAAATTTTTTTTTTAACTTAAAAGAAATATTATAATTAAATCTGATTACTTACAACTGCTGACATGTTCGCTGCACTTGAAAACCCTGGAATCATTCCACCAGCTAAAGCATTCCGTAGTTCATTGTGTACATCGACAAATAAATCTTTTTCATTCTCAGATAAGTTTACAATAACGGCATTAGCTGGACATGCAGATCCAAAAGTTCCAGAATTATTGCAAGCAATGTGGTTGGTACAAAGTTTACAGTAGTCTGTTGCACTACTGATGAACTGAATAGTGTTGATTAAAATTAAAACTTTGATAAATAATACCTTCATGTTATCGGTTACTTTACTACTAATCTTCTCTTATTCTGTGTTACTTTTATAATGAAAAAATCTTGCAATTAAGATGAGGGCATCATGACTGATAATTTCTCTAGTATTTGCATGCTGTAAATCTGTTGATAAAATGCAACTATAATAAATTAAGATTTGCGGGATGATTAAACTTATTTTCTTTTTAATATTTTGAATTTATTAAATTCGCTTTAAATTTTACATTTTTGGAAAAATTTTAATTTCCTCAAAACTCATACGTTACACAAGTTTGTATAGATTGGATGTTTTCCATTCTTGCAACTTGATGCAGGTGGTCCAGGAATATAAATTGGTTGACCAACCAAATTACCATAAGAATAATTACAAGCAACTAAAGTGGTTTTTGCATTTCTATTGTTGGGATCCATGTATCTTGCAACAGCACATCCAATTGCGACTACTGAATATTTTGAAAATTGGGTGAAATGACCAGCACTAGCAGGCTTACAACATGATTGGATGAGAGTTTGATTGGTCAATTTATACTCATTAAACCAGCAATTTCCAGCACCAGCGGCAGCAGTTAGAATAGGCATATAAGCAACAGAACTTGATTGAATCCAAAGGTTTTGCCCTGCTGACATGTATTGAGGCGTTCTTCTGCATGCATCATGTTCCATCTTACATTTCTTTACATTCAGCTCTGCAAAATATGCTAGGGTGTCATCCCAAGCCTAGCATGTAAATTAATTTAAATAAAATTCAATCAGTAGAAAATAATTTCATTAAATTACTTACGACAGCAGATATGTTTGCAGCACTAACAAATCCAGGAATTAAGCCACCAGCAAGTTTATTTCGAAGTGTATTATGGTTGGTTAAAAATGCTTCTTTTTCAGCCAGAGTTAAAGGCACAACAATAGCATCGGGTGGACAAATAACTGCAAATGCTCCAGTATGGTTACATGCAATATGCCACTTACAAAGCTTGCAATAGTCTACTTGTCCACTGACGTGGCTAATGATTGTGATAAATAATAAAATTGATACGATTAAAGTTTTCATCTTGAAAAATACTTATTGAATGATAATAAGTCCTAATAATTTTTTGGTTTTTATAGGAATTTTTGAAACATATGCTGTACTTACACGTCATTAGATAAACAACTTTATTAATTATGTTGTAATAAAATTTTCATACATGCTTTATCTATGTTAAAATGTATTAAAGCATTTTTTGGAACAGACTAAGATTTTATTACGCATACTTTGTAAGATAATTTGCAGAAGAGATAAAAGATGGTCAATATTAAAATTAAAATAAACAGGTAGCTGGATATGCAGAGGCCTAGTCAGAAATTTTTAAAGATTGACCTAAAACCACTCTTAGCTGTAAGTATATGATGTAATTTAAGCTTATAAATCACGTGTCGATTATTTTTGATAATTTTTTGATCATCATCGGTTCCGATGACTGCTGAAAAATTATTTTCTTGAGTTATCATATCCTGAATATTGCCTAGAATTAATTTTTTTTTAAATGTGGATCATAAAAACCTTCAAACAATCGAGTTTAATAATATCTAAAATGATACAATCTTTAAAAATATTTACATACCTGGAACTTTTCAATGGTATTTAATTGTTATTGATTAAAAGATCCAAACCTTGTTTTTATATTCATTTACTCAATTACATTATTTTATTAAGTGTAATATTTATTTAAGTAATAGCATGTGTAACAATTAACAAATGTAACAATGAGACATATTTAATGTTATCAATGTTATTGAATGAAAATGTTTGTTTTATTTTTATAGCCTAAAAACGTATGTCGAATATAGCAAGAGTTATGCTTAAAATGTGGTCATCAATTAATTTATCGACATTTTCAGTTATCTTATTATCATGAACAACAAAGCTCAAAAAAATTCTTAAATTACTCATTGCTTCCACCATGGGGCAAAATTGAAAAAAAAAAGGTTAATTCATTTCGAAAATGGGATTCTTTCAATTTAGGTTCTTGGGGTATTTTTTCTTGTAGAGGTCATTAAATTAGACTTGTATGCCAAATTTCAGACCATTTTGTGTTGTTTTTGAGATTCTAGAGCTATTTTCTGCAAATTGTTTTCGGTTCCTTTAAGAACAATTTAAGAGCTTTATTTTAGTGTATTGTAAAAATTTTTAACTTTCCAGTTTTGGTGCTGGTATGGTTGGAAATGTATGAAAATCTTATGAAAAATATCTTCCTTCAAAATAATCTCAAATGAGTTTTTGTCAAATTTTTCACAAATGTGTATGTCAATTTGTGTTAATCCTTTCGAAGTAGATTTTGATTTGGATGAAATCCATTTTATTGCATCCGATGAAATTGAAAATTTTTGAATTTCATATGAATGTAATGGTTAAGTTGATTTCCTATAATCAGAACTTTTTCTAATCCTTTCATTTTTTAGTGAAATTATTTGATGACTGCTTCAAACTGACCAAGATCCTCGATGAGCGTCGGTTGAAATCTAAGATATGATTTTTAAAAAATATTATTTTTTTATGCCTAAGTGTTTACAAAACAATTCAAAAAACAACAAAATTTTAAAACTTTTTTGAACAATGTCCAAAATGATATGACGACTTTAAAGAATGATATGATGGAAACTGATCATGACTGTCATGAATAAACTTAAACTTTTTTTAACAGTAGCACAAAGACATAAAAAATTATTAAATAATTTATTTACATTCAAATTCTTTTTCGTATTATATCTCGTATAAATCCTTAATAATCCTTAACTTATGTTAAGAATCGAATTTTTGCCTTTTTATAAATTAAAGCTTCTAAGTCTTAAATTAAAAAACATGATGAAATAATTAAAAACTGTTTAAAAATACATTTTTGCTCCACTTGATCTAATTCTATAACTGAATCTTGACTTTTATTTGAGTTTTATAATATTCAGTTTTCGCACTCTAATGAATAACGCATGACGCAAAGTAAATGATTATGAAAACATCGAGATTATGTCCAATGTTTGTGATTTTTTTTTTAAATTTTGTAGAATGACCAGATCATTGAAATTTCGCTAATTTGAAGCTACCAAAAAAATTTTGCTTCCATTTTTCGCCTTTTTATGCAAAATAAGTGCAAAATGCCATCTTTGGGTTAGCAGCTTGCAACAGATCTTTGCTTTGATATTAGTGTAGTGTAAAAATACAAAATGAAATAATATAAATTTTTAAAAATTAGAAAATTCAAAATTTATTGAGAAAATTAATTGCATAAACTTGTGAAAACAGAATTCTTTCCTTTGGGGCAAGCAGATGCAGCAGGTCCAGTAGCATAGACATGATTATCAAGAATATTTCCAAATGAATAATTACAAGCTACTAAAGTAGTTTTCCATTTTCCGTTAGTATATCTAGACACTGAACATCCTACTGCAATAGCTCTATCTTGTGCCATTTGTAAGAAATGTCCAATTTTACTAAGTCTCCCGCCACCACAACAATTATCAATATCTGATTGCGATGCAAGCTTATATTCATCAAACCAACTTTGTACAGCGCTTGTCAATGCAGAGTTTACGTCTTTATAACTTCCTGTTGTTGCTGTCCAGAACAAATTTTGTCCCGCTCTTGGAAACTTTTCAGTTGCTCTGCATCCATCATGTTTCATCTCACATTGTTTTACATTAAGTTCAGCAAGAGATGCTAGTTCTGAGTCCCATTTCTTGATTTTAAATTGATATTAACACAATAGATTTTAACAAACCAGATCAAATTCAAACCTGCCCAAAAACATACCAGAATCATCATTTTTGTAGCACTTTTGTATCCAGGAACTTTTCCATTGGCAAGTAAATTTCTGTCAAAATTGTGCGCCTTCAAGATAGTCTCTACATTATTGCTTGATAATTTTACAATTGCTGCATTTTTAGGACACGATGCTGCAAATCTTCCATTATTTTTACATGCAACATGATTTTTACAAAGACTGCAATAGTCAACAGCACGAGTAAGATTTGAAATCTTGAAAATTATTATGAAAGTTAAAACGGAAAACTTCATTTCAAAAGCTTTTGAAGAACTAGAAAAGCTCTTTGAAAACTTTTTAATATTTATAGGCTCAGGTATATCACATAAATTTTGCACGTGCCCACTTGTGTCAATAGAATTTTCCGAGAAAATAAATAATTCAGTTTTATCTACAATTTTTTTTTTGTTTTTTTTTTTTGAAATCACAACTAAGCTGCTAACGTTCCAGCTGTCAATCTAGTAAATAATTCTTTTCATGGAAATTCTTTGTCAGTTCTATTGAAGATTTAATTTTTTAAAAATTCACAGTTATAATGTTTGCCAAACAACGATCAGAAATGCTACTAAATTTGAATACTTTAAAACACGAGTGCTGAAAAAAAAATTATTACTCACAAAAGAATGTAAATTGACTGATTTACTAATATTTTTTTTAAGGCTGACTATCATTTTTTAAAACGGTAAAATTATTTTGTTCAATTTAATTCCGGGTGTCATGTCCAGATTAAGCTTTATCAAAATTTTGTTTCAGAAAGTTGTTTCAAAATTTGCGTTTAAATGATTATAAGATGAGAAAATTCTCTGACACACTTGCGCTAAGATCTCAATACTGTATCGTGATTATTAAATTGCACTGAACTCGATCGTCCTTCAAATACCAGACATATAGCTACCCTAGATTAAACTCATTGTTCTATTATATTTCATTTGAAAAGTTTCATGACTAGGCTGTTCATCATTCATCGTTTTTGCCGATTTTCGGGCAAAATGCGAGATATGTCCCGATTTCAGCTCTGAAAAGGCGAGATACAGCAAATTTTCAAGCGTTTCCATTGAGGATTTTAGGTGGGACATTGTTTAAAAAAGCAGGACTGTCATGCTCAAAAGTGTGCAGTTGCATAGCCTATTCATGATTGTTGATTTAATACATTTTATTATTTCTTATTATCCTCATTGTAATTTTAGGAAAATACTAAAACAAATCATAGTTTTTAAAATCAAATTTTACATGCAGATGCGATGAAGTTTAAAAATGAATAAAAAGTACAAGATTTTAAACTTAGCTAATGGAACCTAGCTTAGAATAAAGTCACAATCAAATTTCCTTAATATTTCAAAATAAAGCTCATCCATTTTCAATTATAGGGTAGAGCCTTAGAAACTAGCACCTGAAATCGTAAAATGTATTAAAGCTTCTGTTCATCTGTTTTATTTACACTACTTACAATTAATTTACTTCCGCAAAATGTTTTTATGTTAGCTATTATTATGAGCTTTAAAATGATAAAGAAATTTTCTTTGAGTCTTTTAAAAATGAGGTCACCCGAAAATCACAAGTCGGTTAGTCGAATATAAATCCCACACCAAGCTGACTCATCTCTGGTATGGAGCTGGATTCGATTTGAGTCCAGCACCATGCCAGAATCATGTTGGCTTTGTGCCGGAATTATTTTCAGATATTCACGACGTTGGGGCGATAGGGGGGGTCTGGTTTTAAACAATCAATCCTCCTTTCTTAATTTTTTCTTCTTTAGAATACTCGCAAAATACTTTTGAAAATCAGAAAAACAAAGTCCTAATTAAATTGTTTAATTTGTAATGAACTAGAAACATTGATAGTTAATCACGCTTATAAAATTAACCTATTCCGAATTTAACTCAATCTACAATCGTGATTCTGAATAAAAAAATTAAAATAATTTTTTTTTCTAAAAAAGCACGTGAATAAGAGTGCTATTAATTTTGCTATAATGTCAACACATACGACTTATAAGCTTTGCTATAATTTTAATTGGAATATGATTTATTACTTCTCTTGCCTACACATCACTTAATCGCTCAAAACAAAATTTATTGAAATAAAAATTGAATGAGAATTCCCAGAAAATTGTTTTTAAATCTCAATACTGCTTTGTACTTTCCAGATGGGAATGAGGCGATTGTTGTTTATAAAGTAGTATCAGTTGGAAGATTCGAAAATAATAATAATATTTAAATGTGCGAATATGCTAACACATTTATAGCATTTATTCTATCAAGTATAAAAGGTGTTGAAATGTCTTGTCTTTAATCAGTTACAGTTCTCACTCTTGACAGAATCGAGATGCAATTACAAATCATTTTAGTTTTGATCGGAACATTGAGCTTGTCATTAGCTCATGAGTTTCGTCTTAGAAACAATTGTCCATTCACAGTATGGCCAGGTCTTTTAGGTAATCCAGGAAAAGAGACACCGTTGAGAGGAGGATTTCAATTGAATAAATACGAATCAAAAACATTCCATGTCGGTCGTGGTTGGGGTGGACGCATTTGGCCAAGAAGAGATTGTGATGGTAATGGGCATTGTGTTAGTGGAGACTGTGGTAAGTTTTTTTGCTGAGTTGAATATTATTTTTTTCATGACTATAACAAAACATGTTGTACACAGGAAACAAAATTGAATGCAATGGAGCCGGTGGAGTTCCGCCAGCTTCTTTAGCGGAATTCACACTTGATGGTTGGGGCGATCAAGATTATTATGATGTATCACTCGTTGACGGATACAATCTACCAATTAAAATCAACTTGATTCCTGGAACATATAGAAAAACAAATAACGGCAAATATGACTGTACACCAGCTGGATGTTATCGCGATCTTAATGAAATTTGTCCAAATGAATTGGCAGTTAAGCAAAATGGATGGACAGTTGCTTGCAAAAGTGCTTGTGCGGCATTCAATACTGATGAATATTGCTGTCGTGGTGCACACAACACTCCACAAACTTGCAAGAGCTCCAACTGGCCTCACAACTATCCAGCTATTTACAAACAAGCTTGTCCTGAAGCTTACAGTTATGCATATGATGATGAGTTGAGTACATTCACTTGTCATGGAAATCCCGAAACTGGTTACGAAGTTGTATTCTGTCCATAAAAATTTCTTGAGACTCTTTTAAGAATACAATTGAAGTACTTCAATTATTCCAGTTTTTGCAAGATCTTAAATTGAATAATTTTATCATTTTGGAATAAATTTGTTTTCTTAAAAAAAATTATTGTTTTAATTTACTCACGTGAGATTAGAAAATTTTCACATTTAAAATATTCAAAATTTAGCAAACTTGATTTCAATTCAATTATTTCTAATTAATAGCTTGAAATTTATCATTACAAAAAAGCAACTAGTTAAAATGAGTTATCATTAAGTTAAAAACCGGTGAAAAAAACCTTATCAGATTTAAATATTTTAATATGTTGATAAATTGAATTTTGAAATTTTTACATTCGGAAGCTTGAAATCAACACAAAAATAAAATGCTAAGAATAATGAATTTATTGTTAATTTTATATTTGTTTGATAAGACTGCCATCATTTTGAATATTAAATGAGTTACCACGTGAGTCAGTGAATCTTTTAGAATTAAATCATGCAATTTTCTATCGCAAGTAAATGGTTTGTGAACAATTTATGATTTGTGATGCATTTCAGCATTTTACTTTGTAATGGCACATTTCGAGATTTTAAATTAAATTTAAAGGTCATTGATTACAATTGATAGCTGCTTTACTGGTCGTAAAAAGGCGACATAAAAATTTGATTGCCAAAGTGGAATATTCCGAAATATCAGGGGTTAGATAGGTTTCCAACCTACCACAAGATAACTAGAAATTATCATAAAATTTAAGTGAAGAAAAACTCCTTAAATAATAATGTGTGAAGGGCCCAACATTTTAGCGGGAGGCACTGCGATTAAATTTGTAAAGAATCTTTTGAACTATACCCTTTAGACCTATAGCTTCTAATGGAATCTGAACCACTTGCAAAACCCCTTAAATGTCAAGAGTCATTTTTGAACGGCATCTTATTTAATTTAATAAAGAAACTCGTCAAAAAAATTATTTAATCAATTTAAATTATTTTAATCAATTAAATAATAAACAGAGTGTCGTCAATTGCGAAAATTAACAACTATCCCAAAATGGAGAGATTCTTTAGAATTCTGATTTTATTCCCAAAGACTTTGCATATGAAACTCCCATCTGTTTTACTGAAATGAAGAAAAATCCATAACTTAAAGTAATGTGATAACAAATTAAATGCAGACAATGATGGATGATACAAAAATTCATGATACATGATAAATATTCAAGAAAGCAATCTCCCTACACAAAAAAAAATACTAAGTTTAATTCATAATGTGGAACAAGAGACTAACAGACCAGCAACTCGCATAAGAAACAATAGGAAGAAAAATTGTATCAAAAAGGAGAATAAGAGAGACAAAGAAGTAGATGAAATAACATGAGCATAGCATATCCATTCTGTAAAGTAAGATACCAAAAAATGATAAATTTGATTGCCGTTTGATATCCATTAATTTAACGACTCAAAAAGCATTATTCAATGTCATCAGGATAGAAATTTGAAATTTTTTTCTTATTTTCCAAAAAAAAAAGTTGATTCCTCTGCTTTTTGCCAGCGTATCACGTTTATTCTTACTTTTCACCCATTTTTCATTGTTTCGAAAAACCAAAGAATGGAGAAGAAAAAAATTATTTTGTGAGTATTTTTTTACATTTCCAAAAATTTCAAACACGAGAAAGTAAAGAACAAGACGCATAGAATCAGATGGCATCATCATCATCATGGAAGCATAATTTTTTGATAACAATAATTAATCATTCTCAAATTTTTACGGTTCTGCTTGTTAGGTTGATGACTTTTTGTTGGTTCTTGTCGGTGGTTTGAGGTGAGGATGAGAAAAGGAATTTTGTGTAATTTTAAATAAAGTTTTTTAGAATGAATAATGGTTTCCAGGAAATTCATAGTGAGGTTACAAATTTGTGAATGAATCGAGTGACAGCAAAACTTTTGAAGGTTTAATTTTGTGTAATTAATTTTTTGTTTTTGTTGGATGGAAAATGCTGCTCTTTTGTAATTAGTAAAACTTCAAGGCAAAGCTTGTGTTAAGTAATTTTACATTAATATTTAATCTGATTGAATCTTAAGAATCGATCACACAGTAGCTAATTGATAAAGTACGTCTAAGACGTATGGTTGGTTTTAGGCTGTCAGCTTAAACAATAAGAGTGTTTTATGGTTCAGTAACCTAGTGACAATTCCAAATAAATAAATATTTTAATTATGATACGATCCTACCTGAATAGCACAAGTCATTTAATCGATAAAATACCTGGCATCAAGCTGATTTAACTCTGGCATGGTGCTGGATTAGATTTGTGTCCAGTAGGTCCAGCAAACAGCACCATGACAGAGTTACACCAGTTTGATTCCGGCTTTCAATTCGATTAACCGACTTGTGCTATTCAGGCTAGTCACAGCTGAGTATCAAGACATGTACCGTAAGAATAGCTCTATAATTGAGTGGATAGACAATAGTCTGCAAAGCTTTTGTCATTATTTTATGAGTTCTTGGATTCGATTCCAAACAGAAATCAATCTCGTAATTATTACACAGACTGTTGCTGATGATTCCAACCAAATTCCAACAAAGCTACATAAAAATTAATTTTCAAAATCCATCGATTTAATCCAATTGACAGAATTTAAAAATGACCCCAAACAAAACATTGATTTTCAGGACATTGACCAATAATTTATTTGTTGTTTACTCAACAGCTCCCCAGTTTATCAAAGCTCACCTACATTTACATTTAGTCACCAACTTTTGAAGTGTCACGAAATCTGTGCGATAAGACTCACGTGTTTACTTATAAATATTTTATTATCATTTTTTCATTTAGTCATCAATAAAGTTTATTTTTTGCTTTCAAAACATTTCCATTCAAAGTAAGCAGCTTTTAAAACAAACATGACTCTTGGAAATATTGTACAAAAAGTTCAAAATAAGAGATTGTTATCGAGTTGTTACTTGATTGCCGGTATCTTACTCGTTAAAATAATATTTAATGGGTGTGAGCGCTTATTTGCTAGGTAAATAAGATTTTAAGGGCATTGAACGAGCGACTGAGCAATATGATGAGAAAACTTAGTGACATTGATCTTAAAGTGCTTTACATGAAAATCAATTCCATCGTAATGACCTTTCCACTGTTGCCAGTTTTTTCACTCTCTCAAAATCCTCTCTTTCAATGTTTTCGTCTCTCACGACTCCTAATGCTGAATGTTTTTATTGACATAAATTGTTTATATTTTACACAGTTGATGCAACATTGTCCAATGTTTTACTGGCTGCAAATTCTTCAATGTTTTCTCCATTACATAAAAACCTTCATTCACAATCTCTTTCTGTTGTGTTTTGAGTCTGTCGAGAGAAAAACATTTCTTCAGTCTTTAGCGCGTATCGGTCGAGAGAAGGTTCATCATCGCCATGACGTGCGGTTAAATAAGAATGAGAATAAAAAATTTTGAATAAGAAAATTACTCTAGAATGAAAACATTTACGAAATAGAATTAATAAAGAATTTTGTTTTGAGTGGATTGATTTGATAAGAGAATTAAAATAATAATAAAGTGAAATGAATTTTTGTTGTGTTCATAAAATTAAATATTCTTGAAAGATGAAATGAATCACTAAATCATTTATGCTGATAAATAAGTAGGAAGTTGAAAATTTTTTAAATTAAAACAAGTGAATATTGAAGATATTTTAAGTGAACTCGAAAAAAAAATATTCAGTGAAGTTCGTGAAAAAAGCAATAAAGGTTTTGTGATTCCTAAACAACATCAAATATAAAAAAAAATTCCAACAAAGTGGATTAAAACTGGATAACATACAACTCGCTCCTTAAAGACACCGAGGACGAGTAGCACGAAACAAAAATCGATTTTTGGGTTGAAAAGTGGATGAGATTTGCCACAAAAAGAAAAATATTATACTGCGAGACATTCTCAAAATACAGAATAAAAAAAAAGTAAGCAAAAGGGAATAAGAAAGCGAAAACTTAAATGGAAAGTAAAGAAAAAGGGCAAAATGCGACATTGTGCGGATTTTTACTTCTCTCTGTTCTGTTTGCTTCTCCTTTTTCGTCTTCATCTTCGTCTTTAACCTGTTTTTACGGTGCTGAATCTTTAAATCTTCTCTGCTGTTTCTCTTCTCAATACACACAATAAAACAGAATAAAAAAAATGTTTTGTTACTTTTAAAGCAGGCAGAATTATTTTATCCATAAAATCGATCCATCGCTGTAGCTTCAACATGAGTCTACTAAAAAGCAATATTGTCGATTAAAAATATTTTTGCGACAATGCTCATCATATGCATGATCTGGCAGATCAGATACTCCTTGCCACTTGATACTTAACTTTATGAAAGCTGCAGATGTGTTACTGTAAATAATATTCATTTCCCCCCTCAACTCTGATCGTGCATCTTTTTTTTTATTTGCTCAGGATGAGTTTATTCTGTCATGTCATGTGTTTATATTAAACATACTTATGGATATGCCTCAAATAAAATCAAATTGTCTGTGTGATGTTTAAATAACGACATTGACGGGCGAGCAAGTTGATGGCTTTTAAGAATTTAAATCTTTCCACTTCTCTGTTCTTTCCGTTCTTTTCGATTGTGAATCATTAAAGATTGTCTCAAAAAAGAATTGTTTGATTCGTTAATTTTTAATGAATAAATATGAGATAAAAATTGGAAATGACAGCTGCTCGTTCAACATTTTTCTTTCAATGTGAAACTTTTTGACTTGTGGATTAATTTACTTAAACAAAATGAAGAACATAAGGAGAAGCAGGATCCTTTCTAATGAACTTTTAGTGCATAATTTGACAAAAATTGAATTGGAAGGGCTTCTCACTTGGAAAATTTTATTATTTTTTATTCTTGTGACATGAGGAAAATTGTCAGACACAACTAAGTTCAGTATTTCTGACACGAAAATAAATTTGAGTTTAATTCTTGCTTATTTTTTGATTTTAAATATTTGGAAAGTGCTGAAGAATTTAAAGAAAAAATTAAAATACCAAAAATTTGCTTTGGTGTCGGTGCAAAATGGTACCTGGGATATCAAGTCTTCTGTCAGTACCAAAGAATGTGTACAACTTTGTGATAATGATTTTAGTTCGATTCTCAATAGTATGATGATCTTTAACTAATTCTTAACAGCATGTCGTTTTGAAAATTTTCTTAATCCTTAAAAAAAATGTCTAGTGAGCAATCCTGAAACTTCCTTTTTTTTCTCATACCAAATAATAAAAGTCTTAAGTGCTTGTTTGTTTTTTGTTGTTAACAAAAATTATTAAATTAGATGAAATGTGTAAATTTGAATGACAGCAGCAAGTGATTGCAGAACAAAATTTTTGAAGCAAATGAACGAAGAAAAAATGTTTAAAATTAACAACAGATGTTTATGTCCACAATTTTGTGTGCATTGTGCATAAAAAATTTGAAAATCATCATTATTGTCATAAATTTATATCTCGTTGCCATATCTTGTATGTGCATTGGATGCACGCGAAATGAGCATTTTGATGATGCAAAAACTTTTTTGTTTCCAATTTTTATGTGCTGTTTTTAAACGACAACAAAAATGTGACAATAAAATAAAATATCCAGAAATAAGGCAGAAAGCAGACACTAAAAGAATGAGCGCGTAATTTCCATATTAATCACATTTTAAATGATTCGCGATTGTAAATATTTGCTTATGAGGCGACATGGATGCCAATTTCGTTCATCTCTTGACTTCTTTATGTGATTCATGATCTTCATAATTTCCATTTTTGTCATTTGAAACTTTTCTGCTAATTTTCTTGTTGTCTTTGCTCGTTTTTTAATTTTTATGGATTGAAGTTTCATTTTTTTCGATCTTTTTGTTCTTGTTGCAAACAAGACACAAAAAAAAAAGATTTCGGGTTTTAAGGCAGAGTTGGAATATATTGCTAAGTTTTAATGGTCATTTATGAATCTATTAAGTGTGTTTATTTACTTAATTTAAAATATGTTCATCCCAAAAAGTTAATTTTAAAATTCAGCAAATTTAACTCAAATCTACAAATTATCCATGCTGTCACATCTCTGGATAAAAATCTCAAAATTGTATTTTTTGTTCAGATCAAAGTGAATCAGAAAGCAAAGACAAAAGCAAAGAATACCAAAAAAAAGTCTGAAGAAATGTGAATGAAAGGTCATTTTTTGTGAGAAAGAAAAAAAAAATGTTTAAAAAGAGGAAAAAAAGAGACTTACAGTCTTTAAAAATCTCAGCATGATGTCCTTCTTTCTGGAAGAATTTCAAGCAATCAAAATTATCCAAAAACAAAAAATTTCTTGAATTTATTTCGCAAAAGACAAATCAAAGATTTTTTTTTGAAGATAATCGAAACAAAAATGCAGATTTTAAAGCTAATGAGATCGTGAAGATATTGGAGTTAAGTTTCAATGGTGATTAAATATTTTTTATTTCTTCCTGCATATTTTACTGTCATGTTAGCTGTTTACCAAAAGTTATGTTATTTTTGTTAATTTTTAACAACCAAAAAACAATTTCTTTTTAAAATATTTCACACAAAAATTTTAATCGGTGTCCAAAAGATCGAAGAAGTTCAATTTAAATAATTTTTTTTATTGCTTGTTCCACTTTTCACAAAATGACCTCCCACTTTTGATCCTCAAGTACTTATTTGACCATAAAATGACTATCAAAAATCTATTGACACACAATTAATGCCATAAAAATAATTGTTTCGAGCTTAAACAGACACAAAAGAAACCAATAAAAATGAAAATTTCCAGTCGTGTTCAGACAGCATTAAAACAAATCGTTGAAAAGACGTAAGGCGCTAAAGTATTCATAGAAAAAAACGGAAGTTGTAAATTTCATTAAGGAACCATTAGCTACCGAGCTACAACAGCTTGTCTTATCCCTATTAAATTTCAATTTCTGAACACGAAAAGTAGCAAAATGAAAGCCGGAAATGAGGAAGGAAGAAATGCGAGAAAAGTCAAGGAATGACAATCGAAATTAAATTTTTCTATAAACTATCCACAAGAAATTCATGCAATGTCATCAGAATCCAACAATGAAGCAAGTTGCATCTTGTTGAGATTTTAACGAGAAATTTTCCGTATGAGGAAAGAGAAAGACACGAAAGAATGTCATGAAGAGGCGACAAAAGGCGACATCAGAGAAATAACCTTTCATTATTGCCAAAGAAAATCAATAAATTTTGTAATTGGATACTTTTCCACTCTAAAACTCTTCAATTTATGTTTCAGTTCTTCTTCTTCTGTCTGCAATAACTTTTTTAAGTTCTTTTCATTGTTATTGTAGCTATTTGGTGTGTAGTGTCTGACTGACGTAAGTCGATATTCAAATAGAGACGAAAGAATTGAAATATTTCCTTCCTTTTCATTTCCTGAGAAATATCACGTCGTGCAGTATTCCCAAGTGGGCAGCTTGATCAACGAAATTCCAGTGACAGATGATTTAATTTCTCGTGTCTCGTCCTCCCTTAACATTGAGAAATAGAAAGAAGAAATTAGTCACAAAAAAGAAAGTAGAAGTGACAAAGGAGAGAGAGAATTTTTCCTAAAATTGTGTTATAGCTTCTATTACTGTTGACTTCTTGATTTTCTGAGAAGGTAAGAAGTCAGACAGCCCGACGAGAGTAAATAGCTGTTAGTAGATTCGGATGTTAATGTCTGAGGAGTTTGGGATTAATTTTTTGCATAATCTGAATTGAGAAATGTCATGAAATGTTTTTTGACGTGAATTTAATGACTTGATGCTTTGTACCTGGAGGATTAAAGGTGGCACATTTATAAAATCCATCAGAGTACTTTCTTACAAATCTCAAATCATCTACGAATGCTTTCTTTCAATTGTACATATTTACTGTTGCTTATTTTAAGGAAAGCATGTCTCTTAAGGACATCATTTCTTTTGTGATGTTGATGTTGACGTACATAAAGAATAAGTGGTAAAATGACGACAGCAACATGTCGTTTTTGCCTTCAAGCTAAAAAGTAAAGTACTTTGAAAGCTTTAGAAATTGTAAATATCAAAGCAAGTTCTATCTGTGTTTTCGCATGTGCGAATATTTTTTTTGAGATTTTAAGAAGATGAAAGATGACGACGACTTTTAATATAAGCGATAGAGATTTAAGATGTTTCAGAATAATATTCTACAATGAGACTTAAAAGTGTTGTGACGCATGTTTCAAAAAATTTAAGAATATGCGATGATTTTTGATGAAATTGATATAAATTGAGCTAGATTGGGCTTCATAAAGTTCTCTAATAAATTATAATCTTAAAAAATAATTTTGACAATCCTTTTAATCTGTCACTTAGTTTTAAACCCCCTTTCACATTCCAAATCTCAAACAAAGCAAAGGAACGACCACATAAAATCAAAATGCTGTCTTCAAAAAAATTTAAAATTTTATTATTTCATGTCAAATTTTTAAGTATTTTCTCCGAAAGCAGTGCTAAATTTATGAGTACAAGACATTTTGTATGTTAATCTTTATGCCCATTTTAAAATCTGTAACTCGATCAACAATGTCGTAAATAACTTGCTATTGGTACACGAAAAAAAATCAACAAGCTAAAAAAGTTGTCATTTTGGGAAATGAATTATAGCCAAGAGATTTGACAACCTCACATTTACACCTCTTATATCTTTGACAATTAAAATTACCTGACAAGTCAAGCAATCTTTACGCCCATAAAAATTGTTGTTCGCTTAAAAATAGACTTTGTGTGCGTATGCTGAATATTTAAAAATGTCTCAAGCACAATCAAAAATAAAAACAATTTTTTACATTTCAATAAAGTATTCAGCACAACAGAAGCCGAAAAACATTCATCATAAACAATATACTGACATCCAGCAGTTTGCAAACAATTCAATTCCCCAACATGACATTATGATTGATTCATTTTTACAGCAACAATAATAAAAGTCAATAAATTGACAGCCACAAACTCAACAATGTCCATTATTTGTTGCGCCAAAAAAATATTATTCAAACACTTTTTTCATCTCCTACACCCACAATAACTTTAACATTGGAAATAGCAACTGAAATTGCCTCCCTCTTGTGTCACACACAGTGTAATAATTTGTTGCTTTTAAATCGATTAAAGGTGAAGAAGAAATTTTTTTCGCATGCATTATGGTTTAACAAAAGGCCGACAGAGATGGAAACAATAAAAGGCAAGCTTCGTTTCCCTTTTCTTTTGCCACACCTCCTCTTAAATTGACTTGTGAGTTGACTTAAGTGGTTAATTATAGTTTTTGTATTGTTCCTAAAAATACGAAACAATGCGAAATTTTTCTGCTTTTGTTTCCAAATAAAACTCTTCACTCATCGTCATCCACCCTCGCCTTTTTATCATGTTGTGTACTCTGCTGTTAAAATAAATGAAATGAATGCATAACACAACAAAATAATTGAGTATGGAAAAGCAAAAAAAAATTATATTTTTATGAAAAGAAAATTGCTATTTTTATGAAGTTAATGCTAATGTAGCTAGTAGAATAAGAATGTCTATTGAATTTATGAGCAAATTTCTCCTTCCTTTTCATCATAAAAGCCGCCTTCAATTATAGAAACATAAAAATATTTTGCCTGCTTTTTGTTTCTTCCCCATCAACTAACTCATCATCAATTTTTGTCTCGTGGGACTTTTTATTTTCTTCTTTTCTATAACATTTATGCTAAAGCATAACACATTCAATATTGGAAAGAAAACGAAGGCGATAAAATGGAAATGAAATGAAGGGAATTTGAGTGAGAATGAAAATTGTAATGCAACTATCAAGTGAAAATCATTGAGTTCTGGATTGCTTACTGATGAAGATTTAGGCGCATCTAGCTGTATCATCTTACAGTTTTCAAGATCATACACTTTAGAGCTTTAGAGTTGAAAACCTTAACGATTTTCTATCCGATCATAAAATGTGTAAAAATCAGATAAATTTGAACAAAATTCATAAATCGGGACACAAATTCGTGATTAAGCTTTAGTCGCCCAAAAAAAATGCCTAAAGAAAGCAGAATTTCATTCTATTTAGTAATCTATGCCCATATGAATATCCCTCCAGCTAATAATGTTTTAACTTGGTTTTAACACTAAACCATCCCAAATAGCACAAGTTGGTTGATTGAATAGAAATCTGGAGCTAAGCCAGTATGACTCTGGTATCGTGCTTGCTTCGGTTTAAACCCAGCACCATGCTAGAGTCACACCGGCTTGTTGCCGCATTACTGAGCGATTAACCGACTTGTGCCATTCAGGCATCCCACTCAAAAAATAAAAGAAACAATCTGACTCAAAAAAATTACAGCCTTTATAAAATTATATGCTAAAATTATTGTTGCTGATGATGATGATTATGAGAGCGACGACGATGAGGTAAAAATGTGAAATACGTGAGGAGAAGGAAGATATTGTCATGTATAGGGCTTATTGCTGAACTCATTTTATATGTATATGTCTATGACTTTTGTGAGCACGCAAATTTTCATAAATTCCTTTTTTACACGAAAATGCAATATGGGGCCATTCACTTATTACGTAACGCTTTTAGGGGGAGGGGGGGGTCGAAGATTTTGTTACGATTCAAACAAGGAAATTTTTTTTTTCACACAAATTTTGTTACAAGGGGGGGGGGGTCTAAGAAGTCATTTTTTCGCGTTACGTAATAAGTGAACAGCCCCTATCAGTTATGCTTTAAATAATTTTAGTTCCAATGACACAAAAATGAATATTTTGTAGCACGAAATTCTTTAAATTCTTTGATATTCTGTCGATAATAGATATTGGATCCGTTTGCATACAATATAAATGACATTTTTATCGATTGATACGTTGCATGAAGATGGGAACGTAATCAACTTTCTGACGAAAATCATATTTACAAAAATTCATATTTTATATGGTTCCAATAAAATCGAATAATAAGAGAATACGTTTTTATCACACTGACTGAATAGGGAATGAAGAATGAGAATTGAAAGAGAAAACGAAGTTATAAAAATTTCAAGGATAGAATGTGCTGAATATTAGATTAACGAGCTTCTGTGAATATTTTGAGTCTGAAATAAGATCGCAAAAATTTACGAGACAGAGAAAGAATAGAGTTAAAATTTCTATCTTCAGCATAAATCATTTACTTAGAATCGCGTGGATGTAAATGTTTAAAGCATTGAGTTGCAAAACAACCACCTTCATGTTGTTTAATTATTTTGAAATGTAAATTTTCATTTACTTTTCTTAATTTATTTTTGCTGAATTTTTTGAGCCATTTTCTTCATATGTGGGGGAACCCTTGCGGGAAAGTTGTGTCATTTGAGATTTCTTAGCTCATTTTCATATCTTCAGGATATTTACACTTAATTTTCTGATTGAAGAGACTTGATGAAATGAAAATATGTTGAAATAATATTCAAACATAAGCAGTTGTTCAATTATAAGTCACAAACTTTTTCCCATTTTTCGAAGCATCCTAGCTTGTTTGTTCAGTTGTGGTTGCATCATAGCTCTGTGCTCCTGTAACTGCCTGTCACAAATTTTCAAAACAGCAAATATTCTTTTACCTTTGCTGCACATCTTTTGATCATTCATCCCTGAATTCGTGAATAAAACAAGAGTACGAACCCCAAGAACAACGATCCATAATTCCCAAAAGCCTAAATTAGAGTCAAAAAATTACATTTTCCTAAAAAAATATCATCCGTCTCATCCAATTTTCACGAAATCTTCAGCCTTAAAAAATCCTTCATTTCACAAATGACAAGAAAAATCGTTGTTGAAATTTTCATGTAAAATGTGAAAGATGACTCAACATCTCAAATCTACACGTTTGCCTTTCACGACATGAAAAATTAGAGTCGAGAGAGTTTTTTTTTTGTACAATCACGTGAGCGTATGAAGTATGGCAAAGTAATGCAATGACTCAAGTCAGAAAATTCCAAGGAAAGTAAAAATTACAAGTAAAATTGCCATACGCATTTCTTATGTGAATGCGAAAAGTCATGCGAAAAAAATTTATTTCCCTCGCGAAAAAGCAAAATTTTCACTCCATTGAACATTTTGCGCCTCCTTTTGAGTGCGTTCGTGTAGGCAAGACTGAATACAATGAAAATTGCTTTACTTATAGAAAATTGCTTACTTTTTTGTGAAAATAATTTTTTTTTGTCATAGGAAAAAATGTTTTTAGAAGGCATTAGGATTGCTATGTAATGATGATGATGAAATGGAAAGTCGGCACTGAAAAATTGCTTTTTCTCGGTAAATTTAATTTTTCCTGTCATTTAGGAATTTTTGCTGTTTCTGGCTTTAAAATATTTTCTACATTTTTTGTGTAAGGAATTTTTTTTTCGCATGTTTTTAAATCTCTTTTTTGTTGCCAAAATAGAATAAATGGATCTGAAATGCATCCACACAAAAGATACATTAAAATCACATTTTGTTATGAAAAAAAACTCGTTCCTATCTTTATCGCATTTATTCATTCACGTTTCTTCATATAGAAATAGACATGAAGATGAGAACATTAATACAAATGTTTTTTAAATAGAAAAACAAACTTATTTTACTTCTTATTTCATTTCATCCCTAAACGAGGAACAAAAACGAAGGATTTATTTTCTGCACACAAAATACTGCATAAAATTTTCATTCATTCATTTAGTTTGGCAAAAAAGAAGAGATTGGCAAGATGCCATGATTTGATAAAAATAAGCAAGGAATTCATTTCATGCACAACCTTTTAATCCCTTTTAAAGGCACTCAAGGGAATCATTGAAAAATAGGAATTTATTAAGTTTGGTGTGATGCTGAAGTAGTTTTTTTTGGGGGGGGGGGGGGGGGGGGGTTTATGAGGCAATTATTAGATAGTTTTATGCGAGTTTAAAAGGATAAGGTTTTATCGATGAATTCTTTTGTTGGTGAGTAAGCTAATAAATTGAATTGACCTCAATAAGGATACTTTTGGGTTAGAAAGGTTTACTGCAGCCTCAAATCAGCAAGAATTCAGGAAAATATCAAGAAATCTTCATTATACATTTAAAGGCAACTGTTCACATTTAAAATTCTTTTTTCTTCCCATCAGTCGTGGAGAAATTTCCATTTGGGAGGCTTAAAAGCCTCGAATTCAATACAAAAATCAACACCGCAAAAAGTCAACAAATGCCAAAATTTAAAATTCTCAAAAGCCGTTAAATAAATCACAAAAAGTCCACATTAAATAAACACCATTAAAAGCATCTCCCAACAATTACAGCCTTAAAAATAATATCCCTCGAAAAACTGTTCATTACATCTACCAGTCATATCTTTTTAATCTTTAACAAAAAATTTTACACGTCCCAAAAAAAGTACTTTAATTTATTCGGAAAAGAAGATACCGAGAAAGGCAAAAAATGATGCTGATAATATTAATAAAGGACGGACTCTTTTTCATGTGTTTATGTGCATCGAGGTAAAGTGGAATAAGAGGCGTGAGAAAGGCAAACTCAACAGATTATGTAAAGTAGACATATCTACCTTTCTCGGTGTAAAAAGAATCTTACGTCCTTAAAATTCCGTACTTCTTTACTTTTTTTGGAATATTCGACTGAAGGTCGAATATTTGGATATGGATGAATAGATGCGAACTGAACATAAAAACGTTCGCATAATGAGACTGTAATTTTCTCCAACTGACGTCTGAACTTTCTATGTGCTAGGTTCTATAAATAGCGAATAAAACAAGAAATAATGATGATTAAAGGCGAGCACAAGCAATAAGCGATGGGCAGTAAGAGATAAAAAGTTTCATTTTTATGCTGTAAATCACTTTGAAATAGCTTCTGACCATCCTTAACTCGCTATTGATAATACCGTATGGCGGAAATATATAGAGAAGGAATTTGGTGAAGTAATAGGACAAGTTAATTCATAATTGCAGCAATAAGATGCCGCAACGAAAGAGCTGATTGGTGAAATGTAATAAATTGTTTCTACAGCCACAATAATATCTGCTGAAAAGTCAGTATTTTAATCATCATCTTTCTCTTTTTTTCCTTTCTTTGTATCCCATGCACACAAATTATTATTATTTTTTTTGTATCCGCAATGCGCGCGTGAAAACAAGAATTTTTTTTGTAATTCTTCCTTGTATTACCCTTGCGCCCCTTACTCATTCCCTCCTTTAATGTAGTTTCTCTCTCGTTTTTCATTCTTTCAACCTCGCTGATAACAATCATCATTCGAAAATTTATTGTGTATTTTTGGGGGCTTTTTCTGCTCGATCTTCCTTTCTTTTCTCTTTTTTTTTAATACACACATACAGAATTGGAGCATTTTATGTCCGTAAAGTTGGTTTTTAAGCGCATTTTTGGTCCATTGTGAATTTAAAGAATTCTTGAAAAAATATTAAAATTTTCAGAACAATTATCTATGTTGTTTACATCATAGCCGTTAGGCGGAAATGCCATCATCCTTTGCCATTTAAAATAACATCTAAACCAGTTTAAACTAAGTTAATATAGGTTTACTCGTGTTTTGATGGATCCTTAAAAGACACAAAAGAGGCAAGGAGAAGAAGATGTCAAAATATCTTAAACATTTTTGATAGAAATAATTTCTAAACAACCTCAAGACTTCCTCAATAGAGCTGATTAACACAAGAACAAACTGAGAACAGCGGCGCCTTTTCATCTCATAAAATATGCTAAATATGTATTTATTGTAGAAGAAAAATCCAATGGACATAAATAATTTATTTCTTTTTGCTGCTGTTTTACTGCTTTTTCTACTGTATTCATTTTGGCACCGCATATAAAATTATATAAAAACCGAATGAGAGAATAAAGAAAGAAAAATTACTGGAAAAAGCAATAAATTATTTTAAAGTTGCTCAGTTGTTGAGTTAATTTTTATTTTATTGTCATGCATTAGACATTCTTATGGGAAAAAATTAAATAAATGTTAGAATTGGCAGGTTGAAATTCATTACAATATTATTCGTTGCCTGGTGAATTGAAATTAGTTCGGCAATGAAGAAAAGAAAAAGAAAAGGCAAAGTGAGAAATAATTAGAACTTTGAGGAGACTTAATTAGTTTCCTTCATACTGAATTAAGTCGATGATGTTGAATGTTAATGGAAATACGTAGAAATGAGTGCCATGAGGCTTGGAAACTTCTGTGATGTAAAAAAGTTTCGTGATTGATTTTTTTCTTTCTTGGTATAAAATTAGCTTTTGTAGGTATGTTTCTGAAAATGAAAGATTTTTGCTTAGTTCAGTCCATGAGCCTTTTTTCCATTTTAATTAAAAATATTTCCATAAAATTTTCCTCATCATAAAAAACCAAATTTAATGCCAAAAAGTCTCCAAACCTCAATATGTCAATTCCAGCTAATGAGTCTTGAGTACACTTTGTAAAAGATTTTAGCAAACAATTCATACTTCAGCAATCTAATGCTAGAAATTAAGTAAGCTATAAAAAGCTACTCAACTCAATTATGTAGTCAAGTCATAATACAGACTGTTCAACCTGATATTAATCCACCATACAATAAAAACATAATTCCTACGAAATTCTCAACAAAAAAAAAACATTTTTTCCATCAAAATAATTTTTTCCTTAGTCATTTCCATAATGATTTATGCGATGTAATTTCATGCCCTTCTTCACTTTCGCTAACATTTTTATTCTCACTTCTTCTTACACGAATTCGTATACATAATCGAAAAAACACCTATCGCTAAATCCATCTTAACAGCAGCGAGTGTTTTTTCATCAACAAGAAGTTAAAAAGCCAAAATTACCACAACTAGTCGTTGATGTCGTCGGCAATGTGAATGAATAAATGGATGAGAATTTTTTTTTTAAATTAAGGTTGTAAAAAATTGTGATTGTAAGAACTGGTAAGAACAATTGAAAGAGCGCATTAGATATTAAATGGTACCATAAAAGACTTAACTATAGTCAAAGGCTTCCCTATTATCACGAACTGTTTTAAAAGATACTCTAGAAATGCCAAGATTTCAACTCAAGTTTTTGATTGACGCCATTTATAAACAGCGCCATTTAATTGAATGAAACATTTAATCCAGTAGAAATTTAACCCTGCGGCATAATTTCACTAATGATTAATGACCACACTATGACATTTGAATGCGTTTATTTGCTCATCGCCAACACACACTTCTTGTTAAAATATTGACATAGGTGTCAAAATTATATATGATATGCTGATAAAAAAAATCTCATTACTCATTCAAATGTTGTTGCTACTTTCATATTAGTCTCCATAATTTGCAGGTGTTAAATAAGGTCAGGTGATAAATTTATCAAATTGAACATTAGGAAAACTTGGGGAATAATAAAAAAGCTTCAGAGTTTTGATTATTATGAAGCAAAGTCAATCGTGTGATAGAAAAAACATATGAGCATGCTAGCTTGCTCGAAATATAATTTTGGACATCCAATAATGAAGACATCACCTCAACTGGACAAACCACACCCAAATCCTCAAATCTTCAAAGAATTAAGCTAAAAAAGTAAAGGAAAAAGTATTTTCCACACCATGTGACGGCATGATAAGCCATTAATTCATTCCCTTCAGTCTCACTTTTTTAAATTTATTGCCATCATTGCTTTTCGCGCTATACATTGCTGTGTTTGAAAACTAAACTGCTGCCCGGTCTTATCAAAATAGATTTATTACCCTTACACATTTCATTTTCATTCCTCATTCTGCTTGAAAAGTCATTAAAGTTGAAAATTTAATTGTTTTTTATGCTGTACAGCCAAACATGTACGAAACAATTTCAAAATACTCTTATAAGTTGGTTGTTGTGTGTTGGCATTATCTATTGAGCGAAAATGAAATAATGGAAAATATATAAAGCATTAATTAAAATTCATGGATATAAATTTATGTAAGCACATTTGAATTTTAAAACAAAAAGAAAATGTTAAAAATAATTGTTGCCATTTTAAAGTCACGAGATAAAACTCTTTTCTTGGATATTTTTTTAAAATGCCATAAGAAAAGCCTTTAATGCTCTCTTTTTTTATTTTTTATTTCCTCCTATCTCATAAGACATAAAACATTTTAAGTGTCGCATTATTCATTTTGATGTGTTGTTGATGATGTTCTTTCCTACTTTCTTCCTTCTTTCTTATGTTACCGGTAGCGACAACGATAAATTGAAATTGTGCAACTGCTCAACTTTTTTTTTATTTCTTTCCATTCATTCTTCATTCCATTTTTACCTTAATTTCTGCTTTTCCTCAGGAATTTTAAAACTGTTTTGATGTCACAAGTAATGAAAGATAAGAAATTTAAATTGAAAGGTGAATTTTTTGAACATTTCTTTGAATTTTATACAAGCTTTAAAGGAAAATGCAGCTTGTAATGTTTGTAAAATTGTAAAACTGAATTGCTTTGGCTTCAATTACTTCTGCTCGATCGACTTGTTTGTTTTCTTGTTTTAAAGGTTAAAACTTTTGGCTTCAATTCTTTTGAATTATTTTTTTAAGGAAGTCCAATTGAAGATATTGATAATATTTCGAGTTTATTCAAAAGGGTCAATCACATGTGATGCCCGAAAAAACTTGATCTTTGTTAGCTTTTGAAGAACTTTGTGGCCTTCTGATGACATTCATCAATTCAAAGGCAGAAAAAGGTTTGACACAGGGTGTGAGAAAGGAGGGGATGTCACAGTGAAAATATACATTTTGAATCATTCCTAAGTTTGGGGCAATCAAAGATTCTTGAAATTCCCAAAAAAAAAACAATATACCTAAGATCAAAATGTTGCTTTCCCTGTAATGCTTTGGTTTCTTCCGAGCTTCTTCCCCTTGCTTCTGTTAAGTTGCAAGGTTAAGTTCTGTTAAGTTCTTAATAAATGAACGGCTTTAATGATCCATTGTAAGGAACTATGATAAACACTTAATTGTACTAGTTTTCAACCAGCTTGACCAAAACATGAAATTGTAAACCTTCCAAGCATCATAAAAAATTTATTTCCATAAAAATATTCTCTATAAAATATCAAAAAGAGTTCAACGCTTTTTTTTTCTATAAATTTTTAAAAAGATTGCATAAGTAAAGCTCTTGACTCCAAAGGATCCGGATGAATATTTGATGAAAATTTTTAGGATCCATGTTGTATTGGAAATCAGATATCTTGAATAAATTAAGATTGGGGAAAGATGGAAATTCAAGGAAGTTATTAAAGCAACTGAAACTGACCTTACAGCTTATCAAGGTCATTTGTTAGATAATTCAATTTATTTTGTGTGAATTATCAATTTACATCTTTATAGCCAAGATGAATTAAATTGACTGTAAAATTTCACCTAACAATTTGTGTACTTAAATTTTATCTCTCATTCGCACACGATGCTTCGTGCTCTTCCATTTCAACTGTTTTCGCAAAGAATAAGAAATTTTACAATTCAATTAATTTTAATTTAACATTTTTCTTTCTTTCCTTTCATTGCAGATAAAACAAATAAAAACTTCATTACGCACATTTTGTAGGAAACAGAACAATTTTTTTTTATTCATTCGTGTGTAAGCTTCAACATTGAAGGCAAAAGGAAATCTCTTTTTATTCTGTGTGCAAATAACACAGTCATTGAGAAAAGAGGAAGAAAAATTTAATAAAAAAAAATAATAACAAAAGTAGAAGATTAAAGTTTTCCTTTTCTTCCATTTTCCTCGTCGTGTAAATGTTTTGTATACACAATCCTATAAAGAATTAAGTAGCAGGAATCGGAAGAGAAACTTTGTGTATCATAAATAACCTTTAGTGTTGCTTAGAGAAGCGACTTATATACGTATACTTTTATTTTTCATCATTATCATCATCAACAGGATCATGGAAAGTGTCAAAAGAAAAAAATAAAAAAAAAGTAAAAGTGTTGTATATCCATAAAGTTGTATAGTGGAGAAAAAGAGAGGAAAAAAAGTGCTAAGAGCAAAAGTAAATAAGTAAATATGGCTGTTAGTAATATAGTTTGTGAGTGGCTGAAAGCCCTTGGTCTATCATCCTATGCTCAAAGTTTTCTCGATAACGGCTATGACGATTTAGAAATTTGTAAGCAAGTCGGTGATCCGGATCTTGATGCAATCGGTGTACAAAATCCAACACATCGTCATAAGTTATTAAAAAGTGTACGACTGTTACGTGAGAAAGGCGCAGCTAGTGTATATTTTCAAATCAATGATCCTTCATTAATCGATACGGACGGATTAGAACGTGACGATTCACCCATTTTATTTACTGAATTAGATCGTTTAATAATAGAACAGTTAGAAACCGATGGAGTTTGTCTCACAGCACATCCATACTCAAGTCCGGTAAGTAAATGATGATAAGATAATGGTCAGATTTTTTACGTAAATAAGCATCAGACATGACATTTCAGTGCCTTAAAAATGATGGATGAGAAAATTTCTCCTTTCCTTCCTTCCGATTTCTTTCTTTTTATTGCCTTCTTTCCTTTGGCGTAAGATACTCTGTTGAGGAAGCTCAAAGCCATACTGAGAAAAAAAACGCAAGGAATAAGAGTTGTCGACTGTTTTGGGAAGGAAACAAAAAGAAGATTTGAATTCCATTAAAAAAGGTCCAAATGATGATGTTGTTTGACTTTTTTTGTTGTTGAGAAATTTCCCTTTTCATTTGACTTGATATTAAAATGAGTTTGAGTTATTTATTTACTATACAAAATTTCGGGATTTGTCTTAATAACTTGAACTTGAAAATAATGGAACTGAATGGAATTTGAATGGAAAGTATTTTAATTAGGAAAGGTTATTTGACTTTTAAGTAGAGTGAAAGACCTTGCGCTTAATACGAATGATAGAATTTATTCTCAGATTTTCAGTTGATTTGATTTAGTTTCCTGTAAAAGCTCACATAGCTAAGCAACTCAAATAACGCTTTTTATCATTCCTATTTCAATTAAGCTCATGGTTTAATTTTAAATATGAGTTCTAATTTCATTTGAATTTGAAAAATCTATGTTTGACTAGCCTTGCTGTTTTTGATAATTAATATTTCCTGTTGCGGTTTTTGACATTGAGCATTTTCTATCTGAAAATATCAAAATTATTTCATACAGAATTTAATATATTTGCATCATGTCTAATGCATATCCATACTGGTTTTAAAATAGGAATCTAGATTGATTGGAAATATGAGAATGACTTAAAAATTTATACGAAATTCAGATCAGTGCACATCGATGTTAAAATGAATAATCCGGAATTTAATGTTATCAAAAATCCTATGAAACTCAATTCCCTCAAAATTTGAAATTCTCATGCTCATGAGCAGCATAAAAATTGTTAAAACTCTAAAGGTGATAAAAATCAAAAGACTTCATCCACTTTTCATTAAAACCTCACTCCCTATTTTTTCAATTCGTAAAAAATAATAAAAAATTCTTCAAACAACAATCCCCGAAAAAGAAGCAAGAACCTCAATAAAATCCAGTTTTATGTAATACATAGATGGCACACACAAAAAATACATTGAAATTCATTGCTAATGCGATTACGAGACTCCTCGTTTTTTATTTATAAATGAGAGATGTAAATATTATTTCAATGAAGGAATCACGTTCGAATAGTAAAGACATGTAACATGTATGCATAAATCTCTGCATTATTGGTATCGTAAATTTGAGAATCTAAAGAAGTTGAAGACAACTTAAAAACATTCCTGTTTTTTTTTTGTTCTAAACCAGATGCCAGCATGTCTAAAGATTATAAAATGATAAAAAGAGATTTTTTTTATAGAGAGATAAAGGATAGTGAGCATGGCAATAAAAGAACTAAGAAGAAGAATACCAATCTGTTATATAAAATTGTTGTAATATTGGCTTTTTGCTGCTTTAACCTATAATATACAATAAAACAACAACGAGCTTACAATAACTTATAACAATAAACAGGCAAGCAAACAAGGCAAGACAAGACATGGAACAAAAAGAAATGAGAGAGAAAAGAAAAGGAATCAAATTACTTGACCTTCGATAATAATCAATTCATGATGGAATGGCTATATAAAAAAAATTGAACTTTCATTCTTTTTTTTGTACTAGTTCTACTCGACTGCCTGGCTTGTTGCCTTGTGTGCATCATATTGAATGTTGATCGTTGATTGCCTTTTTATGCAAATTTTTTCTTCCTTCTTCTCTACCTCTGTGTGCCTTCTCAATTTTACCTGAAATTAAATGTTCATGTTATTTATGTTATTGGTCGATCTATCGACATTTATTTCAGCTTTATGCCTGCTTTTTCATTCTCTCGATTTTTTACTCCTCATTGAGTTTGTTTTTATTTACTTGGAAATGGCTTAAGTGTGCATAATTCAGTGTCGATTTATACAAGTAATTTAGAGTGTACATGAACGAGGCTCATCTATAGAATTTATGCCCTAGCTTAACAAATGTTTTTTTTTATTGACGCACTATTTTGCATGCTTGTTTGTATCACATTCCAAATTTAACATCAATTGAGCAATTGAGACACAACTTTTAAATTAGAAGAAAAGCTTTTTGGGTTCCTATGAATTTTATCTTTATACAGTTAGAGAAATGACACACTTAATATGTGTCATGAAATTAATTCGACAAAACCTTAAATGAACTCATCATATCCAGCCAACAAAAAAGCATTAATTTAAAATTCAAATTAAAAAACAGTTAAAATTCACAAATAAAATCCTAATTCATATGCATCGTCATCACCAATTTCTATAAAATATTCCAAACACGACTTAACTCAATTCATCCAATTTTGATCTAAAAAGCCACACGCTTAAATGTTCAATGCATTTCCACTTTCATAAAAATGTTTTTTTAATCCCATATTAAAATAATCCCTCAATTTACCATCTCAAAATGTTTTATTTCTCTTTCCACATACATTTTTTAGTGTTATTATATTTTTCAATTCATTATGGAAAAAAATATATCCAATAAAAATGCACCATTGAATGCAGATACATTTGAGATTCCATGCACGTAATGCAGATTTATATGCTCACTTCAGAAGCCCGAAGAATTTCATTCTCATTCTGTCGCTCTCGTTCCTTTATACTCCTTTAAATGTGCATCGACACATTATTTCTGCTCATATAAATTTATTCATTTGACTTGTTGAAGTTAATTAAATGAAATAAAGTGAAAGATGCAAATAAAAGCGACGCAGAAAAATAAATAAAAATGATGATGATTGTTGCACTCTTGTTGGATTAAGTCATTTGCATAATTGCGGTTCATCATCATCAGCATCAGCACTAGTTTTTCACAATATAATCCACACTTATTCACTTAAAATTGTGAGTGCAATTTTAATTAGACGAAGACGATGTAGATGAGATCTCGCATAAACTTAGACTATGAGACGAGATAGTGCGGTCTCGATACATCGTGACTTGTAGCTACTCAACTATTCATTTATTCTCATTCATATGCATGATGTGGTTGTCGTTTAATGCTTTTCACTACAAATGGATATAGATGATGTTTTAAAATGGATATAAATTGCGGTTTTTGTGTATAGATGTTGAGGGCTTCTTGCAATCAATTCCCAACTCGTTTCGTCCAGTCTTTAAGATTTTTTTTCATGGATTATAATTTTTTATTTTGGTCTGTTAAATCACAAATTTTTTTAAGGTCTTGAAATTCCTCATTGCCACATGTGATCAACCCTCTTAGCTAAACAGTTCAACGTCATACAAAATTTGCTTTACTTCTAACTCAGCTAGCTTCAATTTCAATTAAAGATCCGAGCATGCTGAGAGAGCAATAGTCTTCTAGTACTAGCTGTATATTTTCATGCTTTAATAGATCTCAAGACCAAGAGTCGAGAGCTAGAAAGCAACAGAGGGAATGAAATGAAATGACAGATGATGATAAAATGCTTTTATATATTTATGTCGTTTCTGTGCTGATAAAAATCTTGAAAACTAGTCTAAACTGTCCATTAAATACTTTTATTTATTTCACTTACATCTCCTTTCATACTCTCTGTCTTTTGCCAACAACCACTTGATGTCGATCATTTCTATTTATTTATTTATTAAGAAGAAAATTTTCTCGGTTGTGACGAGAAACTTTGATGATGATAATGATGACCGAGACGGAGATGACGAAAAAAATGCTCCCATTCGCTAATTGAAGGATCATGAATAGCAAATTTCAAGCCACACAAAAAAATATCATGACATGTGCACTCATAGAATTATTTCAATTTACTTCCATCAATTTGATGGTTTAATGTCCGTAAGAAGATTTTTTTATATGTATTTATAATGGCTTTTAATAATAATTAATGTTCTCTTTCATATCCATTCGCTCTTTTTGTTTGAAAATTGAATAAATCTGCTTAAAAATTCTTTTTATTTTCAACTGATTAATATTGAGACTTGATATTAATATTGGTGCTTTGGCAATGCTTCTTTGAATTTTTGTAGCAAAAATTAATACGTAATTTATATTGTAAAACTTTTAAGCTTTTTGAGGAGGATTTTATGATGATAATATGCTTGAACTTTTCGGCACGTTTGATGGTGCGGTATTTACACGAAGAATTATTGTCAGAACTTGAAGATTGACTTTTTCATATCTAGGCAACAATAAGCTTTAAATTCTACTCTAAGTTGGAGATTCAGACGAAATTGAAAAGAGGTCTCTGAATGCCAGCAAGCATGTCATTCCTGACTGAAAAATTGACCTAGAAGTTTCAAAGTCTTCAAGGTCAAATCTGTACCACAACTGTGACGGAGTGCGGAGTTTTTAAACCCGTAAATAAATAAATTTAAATGAAACGAAGTGAGTTCTATTAATCTATAACTTCAATCTTTATTTCCTGCTCTATTTAAATTTATTTGTGGATTTTAAATAAATTGTCCTTTCTCCACGTCTCAAAAATGTTGTGTCAACTGATCAAATCAAATTGAGAGGGGTTTGCTACTGGGACAGAAATATTTAAATCTCCAAATTCCGTTATTAATTCAAATAATTTATTTAACGACTTTCCGTTAAATAAATATGTAACAGCAATTTGTTACATAGTCGGGGAGGGAAAGAAGAAAACTTTGTAATTTCCTTCAAATTCACATCGTTGCATCTCGTGCGACTCATTGATGACATAAATAATTTCGGTGATTTCCTTAGGGAGTCGTTTCTTAGCCTTGACTTTCTCGATGATTTTGATTCCTTTACTTTCTGCGTATTTTATTGAAATTTGATTATCCTTATTAAATTTCTCCATTAATTGCTTGAACTTAGCTGCTTTTTTGACTTCTTTGAATTCAATAAATGCTGTAGCAGACTCGTCACGATCCATATAAACGATGTTCGAAAAATCCGTTATGAACTTCATCACTCGCGAGTGAAATACTGTGAACGGGTAGCTACCTTTCATACGCATTTTTATGAAGCGTGAAACAGCTATTGGAATTGTCTTTGGCGCTATTGCCTTCACTGTTACTTGTTCCTGTAATGAATCATTGAAAGAGGCGCTATTGCCTGGCAATTGATTGTCTAAATGCATACGAGTTGACTTGTCAGTCATCATCGAGTGACTTTGTTTGACTTGATCGACTTCCATGTCTGAAAATTCATGTAATTCAGCGTTAAGGATGACTGTATCATCGCGAGTTTCCATAACAGGTGCTGACTGTGTATGATTGATCATCTGGTCGTCTGTAATGGATGCTGGTGCTGGATCTTCATTGGCAATAGTAATTTGAAGACATTGCAACTCGTCTCGGTAATTCTTGTCCTTAAATACAACTTCTGTATGCAGCCAGTTTGCTCTAGCAAGGCTTTGAGTCAATATTGCTTTACCAGCCGAATTAAGAAGCTCGCGTTGAGTGAAATGAATAAGGACAGTGGTGCTATTACACACGTCCAGTCGAATTGAGTCTAATCCCACACTTAAGCGCTGTCCAGCAAGTCTTAAAACAGAAGCTCTATCGCTTATCGTTGCGAAGCCGAAGTTTCGAGTCACGTTACCCTTGTTGCCAAGATTCCACTTGAATCCAGTTACGACTGCATGATCTTCTATACTTTCGACGACTTTAATGAGATATTCTGATGTACTGTGCTTGAATTTGGGAAGATCGTAGACATAAACTGGTTTCGGGTTGCTTTTTATCCGTTCTTCTTCAATGGTTCGGAAGTTAACTGGAAAATATGCAATTCCTGACACCAAATCCGGAAAACATATTTTAAAGTCATTATTGGCGTTAATCTCATGTCTAGCAGACACGGCGGCTTTATATTCCAGCTCATCCAGAAGAGACAAAATTATATTTTCAGAACTTAACCTCTTATTGTAATCAAAGATTCGGAAAATTGATACTATACTAGTGAGTTCGGAAGCTAGTTCCCTAATCACGTTCGACAGTTTCATTGATGAGTCGATTCCTTCGATTAAGACAAAGCTTTCCTGTCTTTTATCAGCCATTATAGATAACTTGTTTTCACTTTTATCTTTTATCGCCTTGTAATTAATCGCTCTGGTTTGCTTTGACGCGTCGGTTTCGCTGTCATCAAATTCAAATATACTGCTGACAGTTGCACTTGTAGAAGCTTCCTTATCTTTTGTGCTTGTTGTTTCGCTCAATTCAGTGCTTAAATTGAGTTTTGCCAAGTTTCTTACAGCTCGATTCTTTTTAATCCTACCGTCAAACATTCGAACATCAGCAACGCGCGCTATTCCGTCTCTGCCTAGTCGAATTTTACTAATTCTTGCGCGATCCCATTGCTTTCTTGTCTTGTTTGGTTCTATCACCAAAACAAGATCTCCAACTTTCGCTGGTGTCTCATTCTTATGCCATTTGGAACGTTTTGTGAGTATCGGTAAGTAATAAGCTGTAAACTTTCTCATTATCTCATCTGCTAGCATTCGTCCTCGACGATAAATTAATTTCTCAGGCGCAACGGAATAAGTATTCTTGTGGATACCTGGTAAAATCGGCCAACCACTCCTGTTCTTTGCTAAATGATGTGGCGTTAAGACTTCTCCGTCTTCAGCGTCCAATGAATTATCCGTTAATGGTCTGCAATTAATACGATGAGCAGCTTCATGAACAGCTATGTTCAGTTCCGTTCTATTTATCTTCCTTCTGTCCAAAGTTCCAGCAAGTGATCTCTTGACTTCTTTTATCAATCGTTCGTACATACCACCAAACCAAGGAGCATGTACAGCAATGAACTGCCATTCAATTCTGTACAATTCTGCAAGTTTTGTTCCTAATTCCGGTTGGTGTCTCGCAAAGAACTTAGCTCGTTCCTCATCCTCATGAATTGTTTTTGCTGATCTCTTAAAATTGGAACCGTTGTCGCTTATAAATTTACGAACTGGACCGTAAGCTGTCCAAAACATAACAATAGCTTCCATTACTCGAAGCGATTCAAGAGAATCCAATAAATGAAGGTGAATATATCTTGTGAGTGTACATACGAAGATCAGTATGTAAATTTTCTTGATGTTTCCATTTACTGTTGGTCTCAATGGTCCCAAAATATCCACACCCGTAATTTCAAATGGTTTAAGTTGTGGATTGATTCTTTCAATCGGTAAAGGTGACATCTTTGGCCTATATGGAAACGCTTTCTTGATTTTGCACCAGTTACAGTGCTTCTTGATTGAAATCATCTCTGTTTTTAATTGCGATATCCACACTTGCGAACGAATCTCAGCTATTTGAGCTTCCGTTGCAATGTGATTAAATTTGTAGTGATGATATGCTAATAAAACCGTAACGTACGGGTTTTTCCTAGGGAGGAGAGGAGCGAATTGTTGCGAAAAACTCTGTCTGTTCAAATTCGCACGACTATTAATTCTTATTATTCCTTCTGGATCCATAAATACATTCAAAGCAATCATATCTTCATTCTTGATTTGCTTTCCTGCTTCTAAAGCTTTATATTCTTCAGTGAATTCATCCCGTTGTATTTTTCTGAAGATAAAGTGCTCAGCTCGTTCCAAATCGACAGCTGAAAGGTAGTTTAAATTACCTCCCATATTTCGCAGCTGTTTCCATTTGTTAATTTTGGAAAATTGAAGCGTCTGCACTAGTGGAATAAATGCATCCATATGCAGCTTTAATGCTCGCGCTATTGCTCTTCTTAACTTCGTCCATTTACATCTTATTGAAATGCTAAGACGATCTATTGCCTCATCACCAGCTATAGGGCAATCAACTGGTGGCAATTTATGTGTTGAGTACATTAGCTCTTGTTCGTAGATATTATTGATCATTAAGTAATCCTCGGAAGATCTCTCAGGAGCTCTTGGCCAATATATTTCACTCATTCTAATAAACGCTGGACCATGCATCCACATATCTATGTCTAATGAAAAATCTATCTTTCTCATTTTTGTACATAGGTCAGCGACATTAAGGTTTGTTGGCACATATTTCCATTCACATCTATCTGTGACTTCAAGAATATCTACTACTGGACCAATAGCATATTTGAGCAATTTCTGATTTGGGTTTGTAATCCAGCGGAGAACAACTTCTGAATCGCACCAGAAGTGTCTAGTTAATGTTATATCAGGCATTAAACTGACTATGGTATTACATAATTTCGCAGCAAGCACTGCAGCTAACAGTTCCAATCGAGGCATTTCTGTTATTTTCATTCCTGTCTTCAAGCGTAATGGGGTGACTTTAGCTCTAGCCATTACGAGATTTGATTCAATCCTCTCATTATACTTCACCACTAAGTAGGCAGCAGTTCCGAACGCTTCAGTTCCTGCATCGCAGAATATGTGCAGTTGTATCTCGTCAGCATTCTTCAGCGCATCTATCTGCGCGAATCTTCTCGTGAATTTTAATTTTGCTATTTCATTCAACTGAAGAAGCCAATTCTTCCAATCTTTAGCCGTTTTATTATCCACAGGTTGATCCCAATTAAGTTTACTTTCCCAACTGCGTTGCCATAGAATTTTACCTCTAACAGTAAAAAACGATATCAAGCCTAGAACATCATAAATTCTTGCCAAAGTGCTTGATTGGTCACGCTTTGTCGGTTTTATGTTGAAATCCCTAACCATCTTTACAAACAAGTTAGTTTCCAACTTGAATTCGAAGCAATCGTCTCTAGTATTCCAGAAACAGCCTAAAACTTTCGTCACAGGATCATCTGATTTACTTCCTGGAAGAGGGATAGCATCCTTTTTTACTGCATTCGGTGGAAGTGACTTAAGCAATTCTACACTATTACTTTGGAATGAAACTAAATCCCAATTAATTGATTTGCATATCTCAATACATTGCATTGCTACTTCAAGAGCCTTTTCAACGGTCGATTCTGAAGTTAATACATCATCCATGTATGTTTGTTTTATTAACGTTTGAGCTGCTTCGGGATATCTATCTATCCACAATTCAGCTGTTGTGTTCTTCACATATTGTGATGTGAATGGACTACTTGTCGGACCAAAAAGCATAACTGTAGCAATGTACGTCTTCATCGGTTCCTCTATGTTCTCACGCCATAAAATTCGTTGGCACTGCTGATCGCGTTCACAAATCCTTATCATATTAAACATCGCTTTTACATCCGCTGTAAACGCTATCTGATTCATTCTCATGCTAAGCAATGGTTGTAATATCTTCACAAGCATGTCAGGACCTTTAAGTAGCTTCTTATTTAATGACTCTCCTCTAAAGACACATGAAGCATCGTAAACATTCCTCATTTTTGGAGGATTTTTATTCTCGTTTACTGTTAAACTCATAGGAAGGTACCAAATGTTGTTCCATCCACCTTTCATGTCTTTTTCGGTTGCTTCTCTCAGAAAGCCATTCTGAATCAATTCCTTAACATTGTCGTTATATGCTTTCAGACGAATTGGATTTTTCTGCAATGATTTTTCCGTCGCCAATTGTCGCTTAAGGACCATTTGATAATTGTTTGGCAGCTTCGGAATAACCTTCTCCACTCTGTTCCAAACAAGAGGAGCTTCAACAGTTCCATTATCTAGAATTTTCATTTCTTCTTTCAGGATCTCAACTGCTTTTTGTTCTTCTTCTGTAGAATGTGTCTCAATGGCGCTAATGCCTAAAGACTCAATTGAATAATATTCTACTAACAATTTGTGCAGCATTTCATTTGTGACCTTTTCTTCATTTGGATATTCATCATCATCGGAGTCGAGTTCATCATCATTATTTACTGTAATTTCGCTTACATGCTTCAGAGCTAATTCTGAGCTTTTCGCACTATAGCTTCCTCCATAAACTGTCCAGCCTATTTTTGTATTTAATGCAATCGGACCTGATTCTCCATTTTCCACGAGTTCACAACCCTCTATCAGGCTTGCGTGTGGAGATCCGATTAACATAACTGGATCTTCATCATAATATCCATCAAATGGAATATTCTTAAGCTTTGGGAAGTTTTCGCGTAGCTTATTCATGTCTAACGTACGCTTTGGTAAATTCAGATCTGCCAACGAAAAGCAATTCCTTAAATTGAATCTTTCGCATCCTTCATTCATGCCTTGAATTTGTATGTCCATCTGAGTTGCATTGCAAGTCTTTTGCGTTTTATCAGCCCACTGTAAATGAAGTGTGTGCGGTTTTCCTAGCAGTTCCAACTTCTGACGTAGGTCATCTCGCAGCAGAGTAACTTCACTTCCGCTGTCACCAATTGCTAATGCGACTATGTATCCTTTTGGACCCCAAAACTTAACTTTAAAGACTTTAACTGATTTCAGTGACTTCGAGTCGAGAGTACATCCAACATTCGTTACATTGTAATTACGAGGTGCATTAGCTTGAAAAGTTGCATTTGATGACGCGCTAGTTTCAGCTGGAGGTGCTGATGGTGTTGGTGCTGAAGGTGCTGAAGCATTGTCAGCTGCATCCTTTGTTCTTGTTGCAGCATTTGTAGTGTTCTTTTTAGTGTTAGAACGTCGCTTGTATGGACCTTTCGATTGTCCGAAACGTCTTGCATTAATTTCAGCATGATGAATTGTGATATGATGCTTGCCGGTGCATCTGCTTGCTTTATCAAATTTGAATCCACAATTTCCTTTCAAATCGCACTCTATTGCGCGATGAGAAGTGGTTAATATACAATTTTTGCAAATTCTTTTGTCTAGAATTAATCGATGTCTTTCATTCTCGTTCTTCTCTTTATACTTGAGGCATTGTAGAGTGAAATGGTCTCGACTACTGCAAAGTTCACATTCTTTGCTTAGTGACGCTACTTTATCAACATGATATCCTATGAATGGAGCTTTGGTCTTGTCTTTTATCTCGAACTTGTAATTATCATTCGATTGTGACGATCCATAACTGGTCGAATTCATTTGATAAGGTTTATCATATTTCTTTGGCTTATAATCAGTTTCTACTTTTTTCTTCACTGGAGCTTCATCAAGTAACGGCAATCTACTCATTAAATAATCATAAATTGTCTGAACATTCATAACAATTGTCGTACATCCTGGATTCTTCCTTTCGTAATACTCTCTGCATCGCTGACGGTCTTCAATTGTAAATTGATAGAAAATAGCTTCCGCTATGATGTTTGTATTGATATATCCAATACGTGCGTAGTTACAAGCGGCAAAGTATGACTGAATAGCTACTTGCAGCTTTACAGCTTCTGATTTGTGCAAAACAGGACCGAACTTCAAGTTGCGAAGTTCCTCACTTCTATTTCGTACCATTCGCATTTCATCACCAAATGCTCTCTTTAGATGTTCCATAATATCATCAATTGGTGAATCTTCAAGAATATCTCGAACGATCTGATAAGCTTCACCTCTTAAAGCACCACGCATGTAAGTTTTGACTGTCTCATCATCGTATTGACAGTTCAATCTATACCGTTCCACGTCACGTTTGAAGATCAACCATTTGGATTCTTCACCACTAAATTCTATCATTTTGGGCATGGCTTTTCTTCTGTCTTCAAGAAGCTTTCTCTCTTCTTTCTTATCATTTTGTAATGCTAATCGTGCGACTAGCGAAGCCAGATCTGATTGATCTACTGTTAGTTGATGTGACTGATTCGTAGCATTTGTTACATTAATTGCTGGGTTCTCATTGCGAGAAATATCTTGAGGTTGATACTGATAAGTACTACTTTCCAAATCAGACGTTCTTTCATGTCCAAGATAGTGTCCTATCAACGAATTGGTAGCTCTATCGCTTCCAGACGTGTGCATTCTAGACGAATGATGAGCTTCGCTGAAGCTAGGTGATCCACTAACTGACGTATTAGCCATTGTTTCATCATGACTTGTTTCTCGTATATTAATTGTTGCTCTCGACATTGACATCTTCAACTGCTCGATTTCCTTAATTTTCTGCTCTAATTCAAGTCGATATCTTTCAGCACTCTCTATCGAGGCTTTCTTATCGGACTTGGACTTCATCACTCTTTTCAAAAGTAAAGGAGTAATAGCGGTAATGTCAGCAATTGATTCAGGATGTTCTTCAGCCATGATTGCAAGTGCTCTTCTCTCGAAAGAATTAATATCAGCTATACAAAACTCAAGATCACCTGATAGATCTTCATCAGACTCAGGCAGGCATGCAGAAAGTAATAACTTTGATCGTCTTGATAACAAATTGTCTTGATATTTTGTCTTCATATAATAATCTTTACAATGCTTATTTAAAAGATCTCTTCGACATTCAATGCACTTCCAAGGAACAGTTTCTTCTCGAATTAAATGAGAATCCAAATCATAACATGCGGTGTGAAACGTGCGATTACAGAAAAAGCACAGCATCATTGGATTATATTCAGCTTTCTTTGTATCTTTATTGTCGAGCTTGCATGTGCGACTTTTAAGCACACATTCAGTTGCCAAACAATTCACATCCAATTTCAGCTTCTCGCCCGACAAGAAATATGCAGCTATCTCTGACGTTAGCGCATCTCGATCATTTATGTGTTGCGTCCATTGAGGATTTATGCTACCTTCGCTAGTGAAGGCAATTGGATCTTGTTTTGCCATTTAACCTGACTTTTCTTAAACTTCTGGATGATACGAACCGACTTCAATTTATGCTTTTCAGACTTGATACTGATAAATACAGCAATAAACAGACGGAAGAGGCGACACTCTATGAATCCAGACAGCAAAATCAAGCAACAAGATACCTAAATTCAAACGATAAATTCACTATGTTCCACGTGAATTTTCTCACCATAAAATCGACGAACAGAAGAATGTTGTGGATCCCACACGATCAATTCAGCTGTTAATGATGAGGACAAGCTTCCTCTATCGGAAGACTAAGATCCAGTGCAGATGATTGAGCTATTTCAATCAAATTGCACGCTTCCAGTAACACGTGTTCTGTAAACTGAAAATCGAGAAAATTGGAGCTAATTCCAATTTCTCGTCATGAACTGCTTATCGAGCTACTTCGATAAGCTTTAGCAAATATAAATTAATTAGCTCTATCGCTAATTAAGTGCTGGAAAACTTTTTAACCTAAGTTTTCAGTGACAAAATTTATTTAAAAGATTTTTGTGACGGAGTGCGGAGTTTTTAAACCCGTAAATAAATAAATTTAAATGAAACGAAGTGAGTTCTATTAATCTATAACTTCAATCTTTATTTCCTGCTCTATTTAAATTTATTTGTGGATTTTAAATAAATTGTCCTTTCTCCACGTCTCAAAAATGTTGTGTCAACTGATCAAATCAAATTGAGAGGGGTTTGCTACTGGGACAGAAATATTTAAATCTCCAAATTCCGTTATTAATTCAAATAATTTATTTAACGACTTTCCGTTAAATAAATATGTAACAGCAATTTGTTACACACAACCTAGTTAAAAGACGAAATCATACAACATCAAATACTAGTATGATGTAAATTTGCAAGCTCATTTGCATTCAAATCGGAACAACCAACAATTCAATCCACAAAAGGTTCTCTGGTCGTTAACGATCCATTGATGCAAAATAATAGAAATCTTCATTCTCTTAAGTCTCAAATCAAATAAAGAAAATTAAATGTAAATGTTCAACAAATTCCCAATTGAGCCTTTAAAAACTAACAAAAAAATGTAAATTGGCACAAGACTTGTGTAAGTCATGACCCTTTTTACTGTAAAGCTTAACATAACAATCGATAGAATAATTTTCATGAACGTCTTGAACTTTCTAAAGCCTAACAAAATCGTATTTGAAGACTACAATCATAATCTAATATTGCTTATGCTTATTATAGCCAAGAAGAAGTACATAAAATTGATCTCTATAGAGATATTTTTGAACTTTTTTTTTGTAAATGTACCGTTTAATAAAGATAATTTTTGTCGATTCATACTTCCTTCATTTCTATCTGTACATAAAATACACACCATGCCGCATTATATGAATGTATTTCAATGTATATATCTTCTACTGTTGTTATTATTATGCCTTATGCTTTGGCTCATAGCCATCAACAAATGTTGCAAACGGTTTTTCTTCTCCTCTCCTTCCATTACATTCGTGAAAGAGCAAAACAAACAAACAAGTTTTCAGCTTTTTTTTCCTCCTCTCGTCTTCTGTTGATTGCAAGGCACGAAATACCGACTGAGTTATTATGATAATCAATAGGAATGGGAAAATAAGAGCGTGAGTGTGTTGCCGAGACGAAGTTTGAAAAAAAAAATTAATGAAAATTGAGTTGAATTTTATGCTAAAAGTTCATAGAAAAGTAAATTAATTTCAAATTATGCAAAAGGTATCTTGAAGCACACGTACATGAACTCAAGACATAAGATCAATTATAGGTTAGTCAGAATAAAATCCCATAAATCAAACAACAGAAAAAAAAATAATATTGTGTGTGCTTTGAGACCACATGAGCACACGAACATGCTCATTTATGTATGTTTATAAAACTTTCATATCTAGTTGCTTCAGCTCGTTTTCGTGTTGCTGATATATGTTCTATAGGAACGAAAAAGAAGAGAAAATTTATTATGGATGAAAGTAAAGAAGCAATAACAAATAAATTTATATTGTTTGCAGATAAATGCTGTAATCTTTTTAAGAAGAGTGTTTAAGGAAGGATTTCGAAAATGAGATTTAGGAAATAATGAGTTATTGACCATGTTTTATGAAAATTTCAATTAGGAATTTCAGCAAATCTCTTTAAAAGTCAAAGTTGAAAGATATTAACTCGACCTTTTAGGGATCGTTCACTTATGACGTCCAAAATTATCATTTTTTCAAAAAAAAACAATGGATTTCCTGGAGTTTCTATTGTTCATTTCTTTCTTAACCCCACTTTCCCCCCTGGACGTTATAAGTGAACGGCCCCTTGTCAATCCTTAACAAAAATGAACCGAGGATAGCTTTTAACTCAAAATAATAGCTACTTTCCAAGCTCCAAGCTAATTAATGCTAATTAGAATAATTGATTCTCATTGAGTACTCAAAGTTTCAATCTATAAGTTGAAATTCTGCTCAAAATGTCTTACCAATTAGCTACAAGTATTCTTATGATGACCTTCGAAAGATGAAAATCTATAGCCCTTGATAATTTTCATCATCATCCTTCTCCATAATACGATATTAATGTCCCAATCTTTTTGCCATCAACAGATACATAGAATTAAAGCAAGCGCGCAGAATAGAATAAGTATAAAAAGTGATTGCGGGCATAAGTAGTGAAGCACAGGCGGTAATGTGAACAATTTGATTGGGTAAATTAAGAAATATAAGGTTCATTAAAGCAGAAAAGGTCAAATACTGAGATTTGATATGGGTCTATGAGCAAAATAAAAAAAAATATTCCTTTACATGCGATGATCATGATGACTATAAGAAAATAAAGAACACAGATATTCAGCGTCAATGTGCTCTTGTGTAGAAAACTATCATTATTACGTTATTTTTATTACTATTATTATTCATGGAGCATTTAAGCTTTTGCTCAATTCGTATTTTTTGAAAAAGGTTAATGGGTGGAAAATAAAAAGGCATGTAAAGTAAATATCATACTCGAATGCCTTCTGAGAACTGTCATAAAATTATGTTACCATTTGTTGCTGTTTGTTTTATACTTTCATAATGGGAAAGTCTCTTGGACAGACTTAAAGATAGAGATTTGAAAGTTCTGTTATGATGATGGAAGACATGATTTCGTGTGTTGCTAAATCATACGTTGAGCATAAAATGCTCGCTAATTTATATAGTTTTGATGATCAATTAATGAAGAAGATTTTGATTGGTAAACGAGAAGAACGATGCTTCTTCAAATCATATTAATGAAATTGATTCCATCAAAATATTGAATTGAATAATTGAAATTGATTAGATATTCAGTACGCGGAATGATTTCAACATCAAACTTGATTCTTATTATTTAAATGTTAGCAACTCTTATTAAATGAATAAGTTTCAAACAGATGCCGACTGCCAGCCGTTTTCAATACTTCAGAAGAGTAATGGATGACATAGCTACAAGCTATTGTCATTAAAAACATATCATAGAGCTTCCACTCCTACAAAAATTTTCTAGCATTTTTAAAAATTTCCCATAGTTCAAAAAATTAGCTCTTACGATCAACAATCTACAATATTTTCTTCATTGCGGTATACATTAGAGCCACGCTCTACCAAGTTCATACTCTTTAACAATAGAATCATCATTTCATGACCAAAGCTGCTATAAATTATTAACTATTCTTCTTCATAAACAGATTTATCAATTAATTGACTCAATAATCTCTCTTCGCTCTTGCTTTTTTTACATTCTCTTATTCACATAATTAACACCAATTCATATCATTTGACATGATCGCTCTCATTCTTACTAAATCTTCTTCGTTCTTTCTCGCTCTTTCTATCTTCTTACGATTTTCTGATATTTTTTTCCAATTTCACACATAAATTTGATTTTGTAAAAAGAAACTCATAAAGTTGAACATCATCGCTAGCGCTGCTATGCTTCGCTGATAGAAAATGTAATTCTTTATTAAAAAACTTCATTTTTACAAGTCAGTGAGCAGGAGCAATAAAGCAAATCAGCTTTATATCAATCTTTTATATTGGACTTCAATTAATTCTATAAATTTGATGTGTCATGTGCGCCTGGAAGTGAAATTGAATTTAGCAAGTATAAAATTGTTAAAATTTGAAAATGACGCTTTTTTCCGGACAGGTTGCAGCATAAAATTAAGTTTAAGCTTTATATGAATAATGGTAATTAATAATTTGGAATACTCTAGAGTAGGGATAGCTAGGAGTAGCCCTAGAAATCAGTTTAAATTTTCAAAAACTAAAATTCTATGCATGACAAAGCATAGCAGACAAAATTAAAGTTTCATGTCTATAATCACTCACAAATGTAGCAAAAAAGTTTAAAATTCATTTGAAAAGGAGAAAGAGAAAAAAATATGGTAAATTAACTTTTTGCTTAATGATCAATTAAGCGTCTTAAAGCCTTTTAAAGCTTAAACAGCATAGAGAAAAAAAAGTAAATTAAAATTTTTTAAAGTTGTTAGATGTGTTGAATGGAAATAGATTAAAACTTCTGCTGCAATAAACAGAAAATGATTTTTTTTTTGCTCAATTGTAAAATCAATTTTTGCTGAAGAATTTTATTGCCTTTTTTGCGGCTATTTTCACAGTTTTAATTTCATTTAATTGGCTCAATTATTTTATAGTCTTGCCAGGGATACAAACTAACTTTGTATCTCATTGAATGCTGATTTCAATTAATACCAAAACTGCTGTTGATGTTGCTTTTATAGAGTCTATTTCCATAACATTTGCTCTCTTGGAATTGATATAAAATTGAATTTAAATAGAGAAATAAAAGCCGAAGGAAAAAGGTCGCTTTTTGGTTATTCAAATGGGAAATATTATTCGATTAGTGTAGAAAAATTTTATTATCTTAGCGAATGACTGAGATCAAGAAATATTCGTACACATTTGATGAAAGTTACTTCCTTTGTTGATAAACGAAAATTAGCATTTAAATAATTTTTTGATGTGTCTATAAAGTTTATGAAAATTAATAAATGCCTTAAAGTATGTTTTTGGCTCGTTTAGAGTCGTAAAAATTATGAGATATGAAGCTATAAAACAATCAGACATGAGCCTACCAAAAATAAAATCAATGGTAGGAAAAACCGTAAATTTTATAATCTCAGAAATGTCAAGCTAGATTCATCAAAGAAAAATAAAAGTCACAAAAAATCTGCTTGTGTGAGAATGTACATGCTTGTCATCATGAAAGTGCCTGAGGCTTGCACGCCAGTTTTGACATATGTTTAACTTTATTAAATAACAAGAACTTGTCGAAATTAATTTAGTAGAATTTATTCAAATTTGCTGGAAGTATGAGGTATTGGATGGAACTAGAGTGTCATGACCCTACTAAAAATTGGAAAAATGTTTAAAAATTCTTAGCATTCAATTGACAAATTATGATTTACAAAAGTAATACATTGCTATTTTAAACTGTAGAACTCATGACATCAATCACAAAGCTTTTCAACTGAAAACAATTTGACTTTTGACTCATCCATTCAGTGGCGTATCAAGTGTTTTATAGCTCATAAAAATTAATTAAAAAGCCTCACAGATTAATATGATCGACTTCTCAATTGTGCATTCTTAAAATTCTTGGATTTAGCTCTTATAATATGATTATGGTACGGTACTTCATTCAACGAGTTAAGCTTCTCTGAAAGGTATCTCTATAATTATCTACAAACTAATAACCACGAAGTTATGCAACATCTCAAATGTATCAGCAATAAATCTCTCAAAAATCACCTTGTGCAACCAGCTAATACGAAAATGATCCATAAATCTGGAACGGAGAAACTCTTCATTTAAAAAAATGCACAAAACAAATTAACTTATTATGTTCATAGCCATAACTACCTCAAATCATTCAACCATAAAATAAATCTCCATTCGAACAACAAAATCCATTCCACTAATTTACTGAACGATTAATAAATTAATCAGAAGAAGTTTAAAAAAGTGAAACTTAAGCAGCAATATTGTAAAATGACTGGATCATAAAATCGTCATCAGTGCTGTGTTTTAAATGTCATGCCAATTATTTAGCAAAATATGCGATGACGAAATGAGAAAACAATGTTATTGGAATAAAAACAAAAAAAAACTTCCAATTAAGAAAAGAGAAAAGAGCAGAAATTATTGCCAATCTTAATTAAGCGCAAAAATTGAGTTTCTCATTTGCAGTTTTTTCCCAGAAGAAAGGAACGTCTCATAATCGTAAAAATAATAACAATAAATAGAATTAAATGTTATGACGACTTTGCAGTTTTGAGGAAATATGTATTTTTAGTTCCTGACAAAGGAACGAAATTTTAAGCTCTTTATAGCTTGACAATTAGGAATAAAGTGAGGATTTTTTAAATTAAATATTTTTGACTTTTGTAAAGACTGCATGACTTTTAGGGTTAATTTAAAATGTTTTGATTTTTTTCTATCATCTTCATTCTCAAACCTATTATGCATGGATTGAAGGAACTGGCTATAGTAGTTGTGCTCCAAATTCTGTCTATGCAGAACCTATTCTGAGGTAATTTGCTTAAAGCCACTTTGAGTAAGAAAACATAAAACTGAAGTCATTAAAATGCTTTTGCTGCATGTCATGACTCACGTGTCCAAAAGTTTGAGAAATACTGCAGTACACAATGCTTCTTACATTTCACTTCACACAAAATAAACACACCAAGTACATTTAATCACAAGCAAAAATTAAGTACGAACTTTATAAAAATCCCAACAAATAAAAAACAATATTAAGAGAGGAAATTAAGATTAATGGCAATGTCAACTGCTAAAGTGAGAAAACGACATAAATGAAATTAAACATTTTTCGTACAATGCACTTAATTCTTCTCTCTCTCCTTACTGAAAATTCAGTGACTCTAAAAAATTGTGCAATTAAATGTGACTTTAGACATTTTATTGTTTGTTATGCTGCTCATTGCAATTTCTTTTCCTTTTATGTGTTATTTTCTTTCGTTAACGATCCGAGTCGAGAATCGTTGGCATGGGACGACATTGAGTGTTGAAGAAAGTTGAAAACACCAAAAGGAAGATGAAGAAGAAAGGCGATGGCATTAAATTATTAATTCCATGGTTGAGAATTTTCTCTCACTATAAAAATGACACTTGCAACAGCACGAGACATTCAGCAGCCGTAGCACTGGTGGTGGAAAATGAAAATTTATTCTTGAAAGAATTATTTTTTTCATCTCATCATCAATTCTGCTGCCGGTTGTTCTGCTGTAGAGCATTAAAACAAGCTGAAATAATGAAATCATGAATAACAATTAAAAAAAAATGTTAAAAAAAACTTTTTAAAAAACACGCTTTTATCAAAAAGACTAAAAATCAAAAAGTTCAAAATAAAATAAGGTCACACTTTTAGCGAATCAGGATTTTAAAAATTTTCTTGTGACAACTAGAAATGTAACATAAATTTTTTTCAAAATATTGTGATTAAGTCCAAGAACACAATGACTCTATAAGCGTGGGGCGTAATTTAAGGATGCATTTCTTAGTTCAACTAAGTTCTTAAGTAAGAGAAGCGTCAAATCTCAAAGCCCCACGCTTTTAGAGTCATTGTGTTCTTGGACTTAATCACAATATTTTGAAAAAAATTTATGTTACATTTCTAGTTGTCACAAGAAAAGTTTTAAAATCCTGATTCGCTAAAAGTGTGACCTTATTTTATTTTGAACTTTTTGATTTTTAGTCTTTTTGATAAAAGCGTGTTTTTTAAAAAGTTTTTTTTAACATTTTTTTATTTGCTCCTTTTTTGGTCGCTTCGTTTTTATTCTCAACAACAGACTTAACTTCAAGAAAAAAATGTTATTTGTTTTTTAGTCTTCGGGAAAAAAGCGTGTTTTTTAAAAAGTTTTTTTAACGTTTTTTTATTTGCTACTTTTTAGTCTCAATCTTTTAATCGAATATCGACCACAACAATTCAAATTCAACTCCATTTCGTTTCGTTCAACTTTTAATATATTCCCATTTTTTAATGGGTAATTAGTAACGACTGTCAGGATTTTTCATTCGTTTTTATAATTTAAGTCATACCTGGAAACACATAAAACTCTTCCAAAAAATGTCCTGAACTTCAATTATGTGCGTTTTCTGTGTTTTTTAAAACATTCATGAGTAAAGAACATTAAAAATCAATCGTAAAGATTTTGTGTTTATCCGTACCATTCCTATTACATAACGTGTGGATTCTTAACATAAAGATGCAAATCACATCTATATGTAACGTATTTATAACGGATTTTTCAAATTTAAATTCAATGAATGTCATTCATATGTTATGCAAAATTACGTTAAGCCGATAATAAATAGAAGTCAATTTAATTAAATTGGTGAAGTGCTATAAATATTGTAATACATTTAAAACAGCATACGTTTATGCTCAAATTATGTGTGCTAAATGCACATCACATATTGATAGTTATTTTGCATTAATTCGTAACGGACTTGTGATTAACGGTTTTTTTTGAAAATTCAAATTTTCACTTACGGATATTCATGAAAAAATTACTTGTCAATTTTTTCATCCTCCCAGAAAATCTTCAGCTTCTCCAATTATTAGTATTATTAATAATTAGTAATATTAATTAAACTATAATGAATCATATAAATGACTTTTGAGCATTTCAAGTATAATATTTTAAACAAATCAAAATTTTATATCATTGACATTGGATTTTTTTCCCATATAAAAAAGTTTTATTAAAATTGTACTATAATTAAGTATTTGTGTGGTTCTAAAGTGTTAAAATATTGTATTGTCACCGGGAATACGTGTGTATACAAAATTTGAGCTCGATTGGAGCAATAGAAGTAGTCGAAAAATCGATTGCAAGATTTGAACGTGACATACAAAGAAACCAACAGAGCAACTCAATAAAAAGCGTGTAATAAAAAAATCGATTGCAAGATTTGAACGTGACATACAAAGAAACCAACAGAGCAACTCAATAAAAAGCGTGTAAAAATAAAATGGGCGGAAGCAGTGAATGTAATGAAGTAGAAATGTCCATTCATGCAGTGAGCATTATACACAAGAACCGGTCAGCAATTAAAAAAAATTTTTACTTCTTATTTTTTCTACTGACGATGCCATATGACGAGGATATAGACAAAGACAAGCAGGGTAATTTATACACAGCGCGATGAGAAACTATTGATCTAGAAAATTCACCTTTAAATTAAATTTCAAATTAGTTTCTTCTTTTTCTAGCATCGACAAGCATCAACAGAACAGAAAAATAAAAATTCTGAATTAATCGACAGGTTTTTTTTTGTCTTTAAAGAATTTTTATATTCCACTCATTTCAGACTTTTAACCTTCAAGAATTCTCTCATCATTAATCCATCATTCATAGCTGTCAGCATTGATATTTTAATAACCCTATAAATGATTTCCATCTTGATGGCATTCTTAAGGAGCCTTTAAAAATATTTTTATTATTAATTGGGTCACAATGATGACAATTTTGATGATAATCAGATTATGTCGTTGTAATGACTATTTTAGGAGAATTGATTCCTTAATTGTTTAGATTGGGATGATTGGAGATTTTCAGGGGGATCTAATGATACTTGAAAATGAGATGGAGGTTCTTCAGATTTAGATAATGAAGGTTTTGAGGATTTTATACAAGTTTCAAGAGCAATTAATCTATGACGTAAACCACAGTTGTAAACTTTATTAATAAGACAAGTTTTGGATCATAATTAGGCTTGCAAGCATGCATCCCAAAACAATATAAAATTCATACATCAAAATCCAAAATTCCGATTAAAAACATAAAATATTTCGCATGTCCAAAAATCCAAAATTCTGATCAAAAACATAAAAAAATTCGCATGTCACAGTAATGAAACCAAAGCCAATTCAGAGATGAATTGTTAAAACTAAACCTCGCACAACACAAAACGTTAATGGAAGTAATTTTCGTGAAATTAGTTTATTTGTCGGTGTCGCTGCAAAAAACTTGGCAATAAATCATAATGGCGATTATGAATATTGCATTGTTCAAAATGAGTCATTATGGAATTTTCAATGATATTAAAATTTTCGCTCGGCAAATTATTTCAGAAGCAGAAGCAAAATGAATATTTTTATAGACATTTTTAATGGCTTGTGTATTTTAATTCAAACTTGGAGTCACATTTAATTTTGATTTTATTAACTTCTCTCGTAGTTTTTGGGGGCTAATCGATAATGACGTCCAGCATAAGTCGACATTTAGGTAGATTCTAAAACTTTGTAAACTATGAGACACTTAAAATAAAATCAAAAATAATTTGACAGTTCAAATGATAGAAAACATCATAAATGAACGACCCTCATTATTTTGGGTTTTCTCTCTCAATATTGATAGATGAGATAAAATAAGTGGAAATGATTGGAACTTTTAATAATGAAAATTGTCTAAAGCAGTAGTAAATTTTTACTCCCTGAGATGCCAGCATTTAACTTGATATCTAATCGATTTGAGATTGAATAGTAATTTATTATAATTAATTTTTTATGGCTGTCCATAATTCTACTTTTTTTTCTTCATCTTTTTTCAATATCTTTTAAATTGTTTTATTGCTTTTTTTCCTCTTCTTTCTTCTTGCTCTTCTTTCTTCTCATCTCTCTTGTTTTTCTCCATCCATTCATCTCATCATTATTCTACCATAAAAACATCACATTTGGCATTTCTTTATGTGCATTCATATGATATTTGATAATATTTCAGTCCTCATATACCTAGTACCGTAAATGCAGTTTCATTTTCATAAGATTGTTTTCTCTCTATAATAAATAAATTACTATCAACAACGTTTGAAAATCATCTGAAACTTATGTCTCATCCACAATATTCATGATCATGTTGATGCATAAATTTCTTCTACGAAGCCACAAATCGATTTAATAATAAATAGATGTGAATGGTTTTACGAGGCTTAGAATCTTTAGTGTCATTCAGTTTTATGGAATTTAACAACGGGGTGGGACAATAATGGGTTTTTAAACGACTTCCATTAGTTTTTTTGTAAATAAAAACTTTGCATAAAATTTTATTTACCATCAACAGATGCATTGGCTTGAAATACAATACAATATGATGTATTTTTTTAAGACCTGAATGAAAAATTTATGATACATTCACAATGTCACTGAATATGCACAAACACACAACATCCAATCCTGAAATAATAGAAAATGAATGTGAACATTCATGGCTTCAGCTCACATAAAATATTACTAGACAATTTTATTAAAATGTTTGATGATAAGAGTTATTGAGTATTGTTTGTATTTAACCTAGATTCGAAGAAGCTGTAGTTGAGTATCATTACCGAGAGAATCATTAGAAAATAATATTATTTTCTGATTGTATTGAAAGGAGTTGTTCGCTTTTGGGGTCGTTCACTTATGACGTCCAACATTTATTGGGGGAGGGGGTTAAAAAGTTTGTGACACATTGTGACAGGAGAGGGAGGGGGGTCAAGAAATTTGTGACATCCAATTTTTTAATGAGGAAATTAAAATTTTTTTGTGCTTTGGATTGGACGTCACAAGTTGGAAGGGGGGACATCATAAGTGAACGTCCCTTATGATGTCGAATGAAGTTAATGCAAACCTGAAAGATCAACGAAGGTATAGATATAGAATCACCAAACCGTTTTAGCTCTGAGAAGTTTTATTCGAATAGTTTTTGTTTGTAAATTTACCATAGAATAAAATATGATTGAATATAGCTAAAATGGACGACATTTGAAAATAGCTCTAATATTAAATAAATATTTGCTTAAAATTGAACTAGGACTTAAAATTAAACTCTGAATGAATTTAAAGTTATCTCTCAAATATTTAATTAAGTTCAAACATACCATTTGCGAATATTTGCATAACATTCTTAATATACATCATTCTAAAGATCAAGCCCTCCCCTAAAATAGTTTTTAACAATCCTCTATAATTTACAATAAAAGTCAATCATTTAATTCTCGACAATTTACAAATTGTACACGCTAAACGACACATGAGCACTGAACCTCTCTCTAAATTTTTCAAGCCCTCATTAAACAAATACTGCCACTATTTCAAATATTTAATTGATAATATTTACGAGCTAATTATCTCTATTGAATTGTGAACCTATTTACAAGCTATTGAACTAGTCATTAAATAAATTTTCACATTATATTGAAATTGATTTTTATTTCACAATTTATCGATTGTAAATTATAATCAACTATTGCGAGTGTTTTAATCACATTTAAAATAAATTCAATAAGAGTTAACATTTTGAATAATAGAAAGGCTTGTAGAATTGGATGTGCGGCTTTTGTAAATCAAGTAATAATGTTATTAAAAGTTTCATAATTTATTTAATAAATCAATATTATCGAATCATTGGGATCGATGGAATCACATAATAGAATTAATGTGAGGATTTATAGGTGAAAATTGAAACAGATTATGCAATTTTAAGTCGATACTTTTGAAAAAAAAAATAAATTTATTGACTCCCAATTCCTACCTATTGAAAAAACTTTAAATTCTTAACTTATCAAAAATAAACTTATTCATCAATTCTATCTTTAACAAATCTTAAAACAATTGGCACCTCCGATTGTATAACAAGAGCATTTTTAGCTAATCGAATTTCCATCGGTGTCTCGTCCGTCATTTCAACTCGATAGTTCATTAAAATTTTAATTACAGCTGTCTTTGATTGCATAAGTCCGAAACGTTCTGTGAATGATTAATGAGCTCTATAAAAAAATTATCATAAATTATTTATGCAAAAAATTTACCTCCAATGCACGATCTATTTCCTGTTCCAAATGGAAGATTGGTAAACGTGGATATTTTGTGAATATTCTCTGGTGAAAATCTCTCGGGATCAAACTTTAATGGATCTTCAAAATATTTCTCGTCACGTTGAATGCCATAGATGGGAATAAAGATGGGCATTTTGTATGGAATAATAAAGTCGGAATAAGGTTTCAATGAATATCCGTTGGGATTGGTACATTCACGATCTAGAAATGGAAGAACTGGATAAATCCTTAAAACTTCAAGTAATACTTGATGAAGATAAGGCGTCTCATGCATGACAGTGTCATAAGTCAATTTTCCATCATTTTTTATCAAGGCTTCTTGAATTTCGGCTCGTACGCGGTCTTGTATATCTTGTCGCTTTGCAATTTCATATAAAGTAAATGTAGCAGTACCAGATGACGTTTCATGACCAGCTGACAAGAAAACTGACGCTTGTGCTATCAATGTCTCAATTGGTAATGGCTGTTCTTCATTATTCTTCATTTCTGAATTTTTTATTTCAATTAAAGTGTCGATCAAATCATTCCGACTAATTTTTGACTTCTCTCTTTCGTCCATCACATGAGTTATTGTCTTTTCCATGAATTCTGTTCCTTCCTTGGTAAACATTTTAAAGTTAAATAACTTTGTGACTTCAGGAAGGAGAAAAAGTGCAGTAAATTCAAATCCACGACGGAAAGTAAAATCAAAAATCATTTTTGAAATTCTTGCGAATTCCGATTTTGGGTTGTTAAGTCCATTTGCATCAACACCAAATGCTACACTAGCAATAACATCAGTTGTGAAGAGCGAAAGTTTATCTTTAACCTTCATTTCAACACAATTTTCACTCGATGACCTGAAAATTGAAGAAATAATGTTTAATTTTTTTTTGAGAATTCTAAGCACTTGCTACTTTACATCTTGTCCATGTGTTCCAACAAATTATCACCAATTTTATCCAAAAATGGAAACATGGACTTCATTTTGCCACTGGTAAAGAATGGTGTTAGCTTCTTTCGAAGATTCCTCCACAAACCATCTTTAGACAAAAATAAATTATCTCGTCCGATTGGATCATGATCATCTGAACCTCCCACATGATTTTCAAAATTATTAAAATCTTTAACTAAAACTTGTTTTATAATTTCTGGATCTTTAATCACTAGTGATGGCTTATGAAACATGAATATTCCAAAAAATTGTTCATTCTTGAATTGAGGATTTCTATAAATGTCATCAATACACTCATAAAGTCCTTTCTTCCCAATCACAGCTTCCGTTAGAGCTCCAAGAAATGGAAAGCTTGTCAAGTATGGAATATTAAGGTTTTTAAAATAACTTAACCTTTGATTACACCAGTAAAGAATAAATATTAATATTGTACCGGCTAGGATGCAAGAAATTTCAGTTCCGGAAAACAACATTTTCACTTTAATTTAAAAATCATACTGAAAAGTTTCACGCAAATTATTTGCGATTTTATTAAAATTTCGATGGTCATGATAAGGAAATAAAAGTTGTTTATTAAGCTTTTATTGATTGCCTTCATTAAATAAATAATCATAGTTTGTGAAAATGATAATGAAACTTATTTATTGTATTAGCGTTGCACGTGACAATGATAATGCAAATAATGTACGCAAGCATAGTCATTACACAAGTTGAAAGTCTCAGCTTGAGCGGGATCTGATAAATTTTGACAACTGTCGTCATTTTTATTTTTATAAGTTTCTAAACTAAAATCGAATCATTAATTATTAACTCTATAAAAGGTTCTTGCGAGACTCTAAAGAATTTGAAGATATTATACCTAATTTGGTAGAAAATGACCAAAAGCTGTACATGCGTTTCCCACAAATTTGAATATTTTGCAGTAAACTGTAACGCTAAATCAACATGCAATTTTCTCATGATACAGCAAGAAATCACACTGAAAAGAGCCTTGAAAAGACACTAATCTCCATGAGAGCTTCCAATCAAATGCGAGCTATAATCCGTAGGAAATTGGAAGAATAAACTGACTTTAGCAATCTCTTGTAACCTCAATATGACCCCCCACATATATCATCGATACTCATTCCATGCCACATTTCTCACAATTCACTTTTTAGCTTCTAATTCGATAAATAAAACAAAAGTGTATAAGAAAATAATTTTCGTTCGTTTAACAAAACAAGCACGATTTCGCTGTTGCAGACGAAAAAAAAATTAATTCAATAAAGAATGGAAGTCGATTACTTACTGTTACTGCATGTTAAGATGAATATAACGAGCAATGCCGACATAAATTATTGTTTTAAGATATTTTTTGATTATTTTAAATTTTTTCCATCCTTCTTATGCTCTAAGTCAGTAAAACTGCTATTTTCATTCGTTTTTATGTGTTCTTTCGCTTTTTACTTATTTCTTATTCCATTTCTATATGAAATGTTGATGTTCTTCTCAGTTTCGAGGTTAATTGGAGCTTAAGACATTAAAAAATTCTCTCTTTTGGCTCTTTTTACTCTTTTATCAATTAAAAGCGCTTTGATTTCTTTTATATGCTATGTCTGTCCATCTATCCATCCATCGAGAAAATGGAAATACATATTTTATATTTTTTATGGGATTTATTTAGCTCTCACAGAAGGGAATGAGGAATTTCAATTAAGTTGTGCCACCAGCTTTGTAAAACTTTAAATGATACGGCTATCTACATATTTTGGCGGTTGATTGATAAACACATAAATAAAATTGTAACTCACAAATAAGACCGACCTAGTAGTTTAAGCGGCAGCATTTCATGTCAAAATGAGAGAAATCTTTTATTTTGTCTTCTTCTTTGCTCGGTGGACGGACTTCACATTTAGATTCATAATGAAATTAGCTTCATAATCTTAATTTAATTTCTATCGATAAAAAAACTTGTCTTTATAGGTTTTTAAGTGAAATGGACTTTAGGAATGTGTGTCTCTTGCTACGACAGCTGGTGGTCCAAAAATGTGACTTTCTCACATCTTTTATATGTCTCTTATCTTTCTCTACTACAGAAGACATTCGTCCTCCTACTCTTGACTTTATTCCTTTAATAATGATGACGATGCATCATTCGATGAGCTTCTCACAGCATATTCTATTTTAGACAATCATTCATTGTGATGATTTAATTCCATCATCCATCTACTGGTATTGACATGAAATCAATAGAAGCATGAGAATTTCGGTAGATCAGAAAAAAATGTCATTTAGAATTTTTTTCTTTGAAGATTATTTTTATTCTCATTATCAAAGAATGTTCTTTGATGAATGAATGAATGAGATGAGTCTTTTGAGGAGTGAGAAGAAGCAACAAGACATAGGAGGATGTATGTTTAGCATTAATAATTTAAATTTGGATCTTGCATGAGACTGAATTTAATTTTTATGAATTTGATGTGCGATTAAGTTGATCTTACTAAATTCAAGGTCAAGGCTATATAAGCATAGCTTGAGGGTCTCTATACCATACCAATTTCTCCTCCTTGTACTGTTACTGTTACGAAAAAAATGCTGAATGATTTTAATGAGAAAAAACTTGGAATAAGCACATAAAATATTTGAATTTGTCAAGCATACACTTAGTTTTAAGTCAACTGTCCAAACAGCAGCCATGAAAATAAATTTTCGGATGTGCCGATCTGGATTGATATAATGATTTCCTTAATTTTCTACAAAAGACTCATTTTAAATCGATCACAAAAACTCAACGTGACAATTGTCATTAGAATTAAATTGAGTAGCCTTCCTGCAGTGCACATTGCTCTTTTTTCGACTTAGTCACAACATCTATTCAATATTCATTCAAATCTTCTATATTTCCGGTCACAAGACGACCTTCAAACCCTTCAAAAGTTATAATTTCTAAACCTTCACACGATAATTTTCTTCACTGGTCAATAAACAGAGACCAAAAAAAGATATAAAGTTCTGTTCCCATAGAAATAATACTAAATACATTGTAATATGCTGTAAGTAAGTAAGAACGATAGACAACTGAATAAGGAAGCATGGAATATAAAAAAAATGTTTTCATTTTTTGATGATTATCTCATTGTCATCGAATTTCTCTTCTTTTCTTCCTTCTACATGTCGAAAATGAGGGAAAAAAAATTGAATTTAAGGAACAAACTCATACAATACAATATTACGTTGCTGTTATTCTTGTTATTTCTATAAATATATCCACCGAAAAGTCATTAAAAGGAGAAGAAGAGAAAATATACTTTAATTCGGTAAACATTAAAAAAATAATATAAAGAAGAAGAAGAAGCAGAGAAGTCATGATACCGAGAAGAAAAATACAAAGAATTGTTAGAATTGGTTTAATTGGAACCTTTTCAGAATTACACACATTAGACAAAAGAAACAAAAATTTTCATATACGACTGAATCTACATAAAACAAAATTCGACGGCAATTCCCATACATTTTTCATTTTTCGGGTGTCTTAGACTAAGCATTAGCATTATTTTGAATGTGAATAAGCAGTAAGCTCTTTTCACGTGTTTAGCTGCTGAAATGACTCTGAAAATTACTTTACAACAAAAAAGTCTACATTGGAATATATAATTTTCGTATATTCATATTTCCATCTTATAACGTTGCTTATGTTCCCTGTCATTCTTACGTTATGACATCCTCAAGAGTCGAATCAATTGAGTGATTAATATCATGAGAAAATAAAGAATTTCTGAAGACTATTATGATGATGAAGATGATGTATTTTTGGATTGATGATTTATTTTGATAATTCTTCTGAAGAATCATAAGCGAACTTTAATGGCAAGCAGCTGTTGAATGTCTGAAAATTGTAAGGCATTTAAATTTAATATGGAAAGTAATTTTTGGCAATTTGTATTTGCGGATTTGAATATTTTCGGGATATTTATCTAGATTTTGAATTTGATTAAGACATCAATTTTTTTTGCCATAGTTACGCTATGGATATAATACAGTAGCGTTCAAAATGATAAGGACAGCAAAATTTTTTTCACATTTTTATTAATTTTGACGCACAGGATTATCTAAATTTGCTGAAATTTGGACCAGTTATACAGTTTCAAATGTCCTTTCATACAATATATACTAATTGTACTTTAATTAAATATTTTTGAAAAAAAACGGTAAAAAATCAAAATGGCTGCCGCTCAAAATGATAAGGACAGTAGATTATGTTAAGATTTTATTATATTAAGTAATATTATGGAACTTTTAAGACTTAAAACATTATGTTTGATGAATATTCTTTAAATAAATTTATAATTCACGCTTCTAGATGTAAGACTTCTTACTTAATTTTAGTGTTTAAAAATATGTGAAAATTTTGTCAATTTATGATAAATTGTCGTACAGAAACTTGTTTATTCTTTAGGTTAACTACCAAAAATTATAGATAATTTGATTATTTATCAATTTATGATCAAACATTTAGATAACTGTTAATTAATGTAATTTTTTTTCAAAAATTTTATTTTTCCTTTGCGAAATTTTTGTGAACTTAACTCGACAATTTGAAAAAAAATTGTTAAATATTCGCAAAACAATGCTTAAATTAGTATATTTCTCTTCCATTTTAATTGTTTAATAACATATATCAAGCACTTGAACCACTTCGAAAGGATAAGTGACTAAGCAATCGTTCTCTATGAGCTTCTCAAGACGAAAAAATATGAAGAAATATTTTTTTGTAAAAATGTTAAATTTAGCACTCATAGAATACAAAATAGAGTGTTATTCGATTAAAAAAGCCAAATTTAATTATTTTATGTTAAAACTTCACTTATGTAAATCATATTTTTTTAGGTTCCAACACATTTTTCATTTTTGCCATATCAAAAAGTCTTGTTGTTGAAAGAGAACGATTGCTTAGTCACTTATCCTTTCGAAGTGGTTCAATTGCTTGATATATGTTATTAAACAATTAAAATGGAAGAGAAATATACTAATTTAAGCATTGTTTTGCGAATATTTAACAATTTTTTTTCAAATTGTCGAGTTAAGTTCACAAAAATTTCGCAAAGGAAAAATAAAATTTTTGAAAAAAAATTACATTAATTAACAGTTATCTAAATGTTTGATCATAAATTGATAAATAATCAAATTATCTATAATTTTTGGTAGTTAACCTAAAGAATAAACAAGTTTCTGTACGACAATTTATCATAAATTGACAAAATTTTCACATATTTTTAAACACTAAAATTAAGTAAGAAGTCTTACATCTAGAAGCGTGAATTATAAATTTATTTAAAGAATATTCATCAAACATAATGTTTTAAGTCTTAAAAGTTCCATAATATTACTTAATATAATAAAATCTTAACATAATCTACTGTCCTTATCATTTTGAGCGGCAGCCATTTTGATTTTTTACCGTTTTTTTTCAAAAATATTTAATTAAAGTACAATTAGTATATATTGTATGAAAGGACATTTGAAACTGTATAACTGGTCCAAATTTCAGCAAATTTAGATAATCCTGTGCGTCAAAATTAATAAAAATGTGAAAAAAATTTTGTTGTCCTTATCATTTTGAGCGCTACTGTATATGTAGGATAAACTTAAAGACTAGTCACGGTAAAATTATAGAATAAATTGAAATATTAGAATTTTTATGAAAATTAACATCATTTCCATATGTAATCTTGTTAGTTTCTTGCTAAGTCAACAGCTAATGAAACTCAGGAATTTTAAATTCCATTAGGGGCTCATTTAGAAGAAGCGTCTATCATAGAACACATAGAGTAGGAAAACTGTACATCATTTGGCTGCAGAGCTACATTCATAAATGTTCCATTTAAAATTCGTTACATTTAGAGCACCTCATTACGAACCGTAGCTGTCAAATTAACAATTTTTATTTTGAACTAAATCCTCACCGCAGCAATTTTCAACAATTCACAGCAAAAATCAATTGCGTCCCATTTTTAATATCTTTGTCCTCAATTCTCCTCATCAAATTTGTCACATTCTCCTTGTTACCCTAACAACCTCTCGTTATTAAGGAAAAAAAGAAATATTTTTATTGCGTTCAGTCCACAACACATGCCAAAGCGAAGTAGGAACGTAGCGTTGTGACATTGAAATTAAAGTAAATTGAAAAATTGAAAGAGAATGAACATCAATACAATGGCTACAGCTACAACAGCTGCTAATAAATATTAGAAATTTAATCAAAAATTGGAAATGAAAACGAGAGAGAATAGAAAAAATCTGAACAGCAGAGATTTTTTTTCCATCCCTAGCTGGTCCCTTTTTACGATCACAATAGTTTGCCTGCTTTTTCAGATCCGTATCTATTCATTCACTATTCATCTATGTGACAATGAATAGACATTAGAGTTAATAATTAATTTTATGGCTCATGCTATGGCACAATGTGTTCTGTGTACGCCTATAAAATGAGCATTGATCACGATACTTTCTGTGATTTTCATTCCGATTTCTGATATGGTTTTTATGGGGTGGAAAAATGAATTTTTCTCTCTCAATTAATTTTTCTTATTCTTGGTATTTATTTTTGCCCCGAATGGCATGTCATCGGTTTTAATTCCTTTATTTTCGTGCACAATATTTGAAATTGAATCGAGAAGATTAAATTTTTGCTCATTTCATTTTTGAACCCTCTATGGAATATCCCCTGAAGATGTGTTCTGTACTGTGTGAAAATTTTAAAAAATTTAATAAATACTCATTAGTCATAGTCATGTTGAGACTTTATTATTCTTCCTCTTATTGTGATTATTAAAAATTTGTCAAGATTCGAAAATATTTTCATTTATCAGGAAGCAATTAGAGCATGATAATGAAATTTACTCTCAAAGATTTCATTCTTCCGTTTCTTATTAAGTGCTTCATTATCGTAATTGAGTACTGATATAGTGATTAACTTTTGAGGTTGAATTAATAATCGGAAGAACTTAAAGACAGTGTCATCAAATTAATAGCGAACATTATTTATAGAATGATAACGCCTTAATTGAAGGAATTACTCGTTAAAATGTAATTGAATAATTTCTTTATTAAATCCATTAAATCATAATTTTTTATGGAGATGCAATTGGAAAAATAATAAGAACTGTTTACATAAAAACTACAATTAAGTTTCATTAGATTCTAAAAATATCTGTAAAAGCCGGAAAAATTAAACAAAGATATTAATTATTTTTATCCACACAATGGCTGCTCAATAATCTAAAGAACGAAGCTTCATCAGCCATGTCTTTTGTTAGATTTCTTTATTAATGAACAGATTAAAATTAAATCGGCAAAATTTAACATCAAAGAGACAAAAAGATGAATTTAAAAGGTTAAACTTTGTCGGGATAAGCTTGTATACAAATAGATCAATATTTCATTTTATTTGTGTCCCAAAAATTATCAGGTAGATCGCCAAGAATTCGCATGAGCATTGTTTTGCAAGATTTGAAATAATCTTGAATCTCTGGATATTAAGATGTGAAATGTTAAGACGCACTTAATTTTAGAAGAATTCTGAGCCTGAAAAATACTTTGATAGACTTTGTTTGAGTAGCTTTAGAGTTGTCAGTATGATACTTATAATTTTTATTAGTCTAATAGAACAATGATCGATTAATAGTGCATTCTGAACAATTTTGCTAGAAATACTTACTGCTTAGTCTAAAATGCATGATCACTTTAATTTTAAAAGAAAGTGCTTTAAGTAAAGCAAGGTACAGAATGGAAAGATTTTACAATTTCTAAAGTCACAATCCTGAAAACAAAAGGTGAAATTTATAAGCCGGAAAGCATCAAATTAAATACTATGACAAAAAAGCAGCCTCTTGTGCACATTAAAGGAGCAAAGAAAATTAAATTTAAATCTACAGCACTAAATTTAGCATTCAGACGACAGATATTAAAAACGACAATTTACACGACAATTTTTTAACATTTCCATAGCAATTTACAGAAACTTACTAATGTTGTCATTTCCTTTTTCAAATCCTTAAGTATTTGCCATTTCCTCAGGAGAAAAAAAATTCAATTTAGCGAGACTAAAAGAAGAAAATCCAACATCAAATAAGATGAAAGGAAAGAAAAGAAAGAGATTAAGAAGTTTTTGCAGAAAAAAAAACATAAACGTAAACAAGCCGGTCCAAAAGAAAAAGAAGAAGGAAAGAGAAAGGAATAAAATAATTTAGCTCAATTAGAACAAAAGAAACTCATTTCTACGCTCAATTTTATTTCTTCATTTTCAGTGAAATAATTTAGTAATTTAACATGCCGAAAATCATTCACATTAATCATTTGTCTTCTTCCTTCCTTACTTTTTTATTTTATTTAACGAATTTTATGTGAATATCAAGTGTATGCAAGCCTCTTTCATCATCATCATAATAATCATTATGTGTGTATAAAGTATTGCAATTAGTTCTTTATTTCCTGGGATCCAAAAAAAAAAAACACAAGGCATAAAAAAGAAGGAAAAATGTTTTTAATGATAGTGGAGAGTTCATGTGCGTCATGTGTCTTAAGAAATGCTAACAAACTGTCTTCATGTTTGTATTTCATCAGAAATTAATGAAGAAAAAAAAAGAGGGAAGAAAAAGATGAAATAAAAAATTCACATCGAACTGAAGAGTTTCGCAAGAAATTCTCATTTCCATCATACTTACTTGCTCCATTATTTTTACCCAAAAAAATTATATTTATTTTTATATGTACACACACAAGAAATGAAAATTGAGTAAGACAGAAAGAGAGAATATATACTTAGATAGACATATATGCGCCTATATGGGTGGTCTATAGAGACTTGAAAATTATGCGGCATGCGGATATGTACGTGGATTTTCATGCATCGTGTAATTTGCGAGCAAGCGAGAAAGAACAAGAATGGAAAACAAAAGGAAAAAAAAAACTGAGCGGTAGTACCAAAAAAAATAATATTTTTGGCTGCCTTGTGCGCTTCATCATGAACGTATGTACGAATAAGTTGGAACAAATTTTCCCAAAAGGGAAAAGGGCGTTATTGTGTGTCTTCTTGTCTATCTGCATGTCACTCGGATTGTTTGCTTGTTGATGAAGTATTCATCAGAATTTATTATAAATATGGGATGCTAAAAGACTTTGAGTGGGTCTTCAAAATATGAAAATGGACATTTTGGAGATTTTGACTTGATTTATGACAGATTGTTCAATTTTAATGCATGCATAGATTTAAACTTTTTTTTTTTAAAAAATACTTAAATATTCAGAAAATTTCATTTTAAGGAAATGTCATCAGCAATGTCCTATTCAATAATATTCCCAACCCACCTTAACGAAATTTCGTACTTGATTTTTTTTTGTACTGACGCGATTGCTGTTCATGTCATGAAGGAAGTTTTAATCAAAAAAATGAAACACACAAAAAAAAGAGAGAAGACAGGCAGGCATAAACAATTTGCCATCACGTCTTTGAAGATCTTTTTTCATCCTCATCATCATCATCTTGGCTTTCTTTTAACATTGACACAATTTATGCAGCATCATCATCAGCAGCAGAATCTCATCTACGTTCATTTAAGTTATTTATAAATATCACGAGAAGCTTATGCACAGTTAGTACAGATTTCTTAGCTACTGATGCATCAACTACTGCTACATGATTCATGACATGGCAAATATTCAGTTACAATGTAGAATCACGAAAATGATCAAGATAATAATAATAATAAGAAGAATAATGAAGTCCTCAATGTGGAGTTTTTAAAAAATGAAAATTATGCATGTCTAATGATTGAATATTACCACGTAAAATAAATGGTTAATGAAGCTATTAAAACATCATTCATTTCCATTTTCATCCTTTCTTTTCTCATCCAGTCTCTCTTTTCATCATTCAGTTCTTATGCCGGTGGATATTCCCTTTTTTGTTTCTTCATTATTTTTTATTATTATTGAAGCAAGTATTGATTGCCTTGAAACTACTTCATGTAGATAAATTCAAAGAAAAGAAGACGATGAAAAGACAAAAATAAGTTGAAGAATTAAGAAGATTTGAATCAAATTTTTATGCATTATATAATTAAAAATTATAGTCTTTGTTGTAGGCTAGACAACAAAGAGTTTTAAATTTTACGGCACTAATCAGAACTTCATGCAAAATTGCTTGATGTTGTTTGCATTTCCCATAGGATTTTATACTATTTTTGCTCATTTAATGCTCAACTAAGTTACTAATGCTTCAAAGAGGAAATTCGAAAATGACGTCTTTTATACAATTAGATTTTAATCCTCTGTTCTGTTCCTTACAATAAATTTACCTCAAAAATATGTCATTCAAAGAAATTTATCGAGCAAATAAGTAAAACTTTGTGTCACAGAAACATTTGTTATAAGTATAAAACTATTGTACCTGAAGATTTAGGAAATTCTCATGAATTTCATTCTTCTTGTCCTTAAAGATTCAACAACAAAGCATGTCTAAGAAAGAAAGAAATCCACAAGCAAATATTCGAGTGAATACCACAAACAAGCATGGAAGAGGAAGCAAGAAAATCGATGGAGTAAAAATTTATGTGCAATAAAAAATATTAAATTTAAAAACTATTTCCACTATTTTCTAAATATCACCTGCACTTAATTGCTACTTGCTCTTTTCGTTCGCCTTCTTCTTTTAGAACTTTTACGTTTGCAATAATCATTTTAATTACCAACTAGAAGGTAGAAAGCAGAATGTGAATTTATGCTGGAATAAACATGAAACATATTTCTGTAGCTTCATTACTCGACTTATTTCCAATAAGTAATAAAAATAATTTTTAACTGCATTCATTTGCACATTTTAATACATGAAATAGCTGTTTTGCTTCGGATGCTTAAAAAAACTAAAGTCGAAGCTGTAAGTACACGGACACTTTGTGGTTAAAATTGTTTGTTGAGGCTTGCTTGATTTTGTAATGAAATACGGTGGTTTTGGAGATTTTCAACACTTTATGGTGTTTGCTTAAAGAATTTCTAGACACCACGAAGATTTTTTGTTCTTTAAAGATCTCTTGTGGTCTGTTTCGGCATGTTGGCGAAAAGTTTAAATTGATTTTTTAAGCATCCATTCTTTATTGTAGCTATCATTTATTTCCAAATTTGGAAGTACAAAGCTATAGTCGGTTTTTAAGGGCCATCTAGGGCACACTAGAGTTAGATAACTATAGACAATATGGAATATGGAATATTGATACTTAGATTTTATGTCAACGGCACGTACTCGAATAGTTCCAGAAACCAGTTCCTGTCATTGTCAGAACTCCTTTCTATGAGTGTCCTTTGGTATCTAAAACTCAGCCTCAATAAGCTTATTTACTGGAAATTTATTATGCACATCTCACAATATCAGTCTAAGGTAGCAATTCCTCAACATTTCAGTGCCTTCTAATACATAAACAGAAGAGCAATAAATCATACAAAAAACATTTTTGAATTACATCTTTAAATCACGTTCAATAGCAATTCACAAATAATTGATAAGCGCATCATTAAAATGCCGAAATATTCATTTGATTCTGATTGATTTTGGACAGTGCTCAAGACATGCACAATTTTCACCATTAACCTCTCAATTCCTTCTTGCATGAGAAAAAGGAAAAGAAAATAAATTACAAAACAGGCAATGAAGATAAAAGCAAGAAGCAGCAACCAGCAGCACCAGTAGTAATATTTGAGCTATGTTATGCTGGATGGAAAGAGAAGAATCATGCTCGTAAAAAAACTGAAAAATGCCAGGTGTATTCGCTGCTGTATCATGGAATTAATTGAATTTTTTAGTTCTTCTCTTCTTCTTTCTCATCTCTTCCTTTGCTTATATAGAAATTTCTATGTTGTTTTTCGCCTTCCTCACACAAACAACTGTACAACTTCACATACATATATTAGCCTGCTTGCTTCGGATACATTTCAATGAATCATTTTTATATTTCTTTTACCTACGTTTCGATTTCTTTTCTTTCATTCTTTCCATCCATTGTAAAAAGAGCATGGCAAAAAGAGCAAAATAAGAGAATTTTTCTTACAGATGGATATGAAGCATGTACATATGATGAAATAAGATGGAATTGGATGAGTGGATATAATTGTAGTGAAACAATCAGAATGAGCTAAAAGAATCATTAATTATGCTGCAACAAGAATTTTTTGCAATGAGTTTCATTTGAGGAGGTTTTTGGTTCCGTTTCTTGAGTTTAGTTCTTCATATGCCAATTCATGTTAGCATTTGAATGTTTAAGGTTAATTCATAGCATTGTAAAACTTTTTTAATTCGACTTAGTTCTAGTCGATTAACTGAACATTAGTGCTGCATATATTTCAAGCTTTAAAAATACAAAAAAAAATAAAAAAATTTTATAGACATCATTTATAAAGATCCCAAAAAAATAATTTTTACTCTTGCCTTACTTTTTTGATGAAAGAATTTTTTATTGCTGCCTTTCCAAAAGCATAACATTCAATTTCATAAAGCATGACATTTGAAATATTAATTTACTTATTGTGCCTGTTATGAATGAAGATGGATTAAATTTCAGAAGATTTTTGCAACGATGAAAAATTCATTTCCATTTTCACTTTCAAAGTTGAATTCAGTCACTTTATTTGTACAACTGCACAGTTTAATCGAATTCCAGTAAATGATCACCACCTTTTTTATTTTTAGATCTTGCCTTAATTTTATGAAATTTTCTTGCCTTTTCCATATCAATTTCTATGTTATTTGTTTGTTCTATTATTTTCTGTTTATGCTCAATTATGTTTTTTCTAAAATCAGCTAATGCTTGTGATTCACTGTAGCTTTTACCGCCATACTCTTTTGTCATTAAATTCTGATCCACAACTTCCCACATTTTGGATACATTACTCATCACTTTTAATCTGTTCTTATTTTTATCATCCAAAACAAATCGAATTGCTTTAAAAAGTTGGACAGCAATTGATGGCACTCCAACAGCATAAATTTCCTTTACTCGAATCGCGTTTACATTCACATATGATGAGAAGTTTTTGAGCATCTTGTAAGGAAATAATTTCAAATGATTAATGCTCAATTCAGTTAGATCATTGATGAAAACTATTCCATTTTTCTGGGTTTCTTCTTCAGACAGCATAGTATAGAAAATAATACTAATAAGTGTTAAGATGTCATCGACTGTAAATTTAGATGTATCAAGCTTTCTTGTTGCACAAAGAAAAATTCTCCTGCCAAATGCATCTCTCTCTTTCATTACTACAATCGCACCAGAATCATATAGTTCCAATGATTTATCGAACGATTCTTGATTTATTATAAATATATCGGGATTTTGCTTAATAAACAGAAATGATCGTTCATACAATTCCTTAACTTTAGGCATCACATATCTCCGAGCTCGGAGAAACATAAGAGCAAAATTTTCATCTAGAATAGCCACAATATTTTACATGTAGAATATAATAAATTAACAGTATTACCAATTTCAAAATGAAGTGTAATAAAAGAATGATTTTTTATGAATCTAGTGAATTCTTCAATAGATTTTCGTTTTAATGCTTCATTATCTTCAAAGTGTTCATTATCAGCAATTTCCAGTTTATTATACATTTTACACTATCGAGAGTTGATATTAAACTAAAACACATTTCAGGTTATTTATTTTAAAATGAGACGAAAATTTCTTTGGATCTGTTTTTTCATCTGTTTTCATAGTTTGAAAAAGAGTCAAGAGAGTAAATTAAAAAGGGACGTATTTTAGTATGCTTAACCCTTTCCACTACAACTCATCACTATAATTTAACTCAGCTTGTACTAAAACACCTAAAAAATTAAAGTACGTCCTTCTGATTTTAAAGCAAAAAATATTTCTTCTTAAAATGTCCAAATCAAATCAAACAGTTCGATTAGAATTAACTGAAAGTTGTCAATCTGTTTTGACTTGACACATATCGAAAATCATCCTGATTATAATCAAAAACCAACGTGCAGCTCGTGTCAGTCAACACAGCTTCCATCAATTTTGAACCAAATGTATTTGAAATGCAAATCACTAGAATAAATAAAGCTTCATCAAAACTCGTGTCTGTTTAGATCCAAAAAGACATTTTCAAATTATTCTATTAGCACATAAGGCAACATAAGGACCATGTTTAAAAACGTTGAAATTAGTAATAGCCTTATAGGAAATAACCTAAAACAACAAGTCAAAGTCATAAAAACTGAACAAATTTAATAAAAATTTTGTGATTAGCTTTATTTTAATCAATATTTATTTTTTGTGTTGATTATGAATTTTTTTGAAAGTTCAAAAATTCTTTTCTTATTTGAAATTATAATGCTTTTAAAGTCATACAAAGTTTCCATATCAGTAAAACTTTTTCCACCATAGTCAGTCGACATTTTGCTTTGATCAACAAATTGCCACAAGTTTCCTAAATCACTCATCACTTGAAGCCGACTTCGATTTTTATCATCCAGCACATAACGAATGGCTTTGAATAGTTGAACAGCAATCGATGGCATTCCAACAACATAAATTTCTTTAATCTTTACGACGCTGATATTCATGTACGATGAATAATTTGCAAGCATTTTGTATGGAAATAATTTTAGATGACTTAAACTCAATCCATTGAGGTCATTGATAAAAATTGTCCCATTTTTTTGTGTATCTTCCTCAAATGATAATACACACAGTATTAAATTAAACAGCCTCATTGTATCGTCGAGTGTGTACTTTGATGTATCAAATTTTTTTGTCGCGCACAGAATTATTCTCCTGCCTAATGCATCTCGTTCTTTCATTACTGTAATTGCTCCTGTATCATATAAATCCAATATTTTGGTATATTTTTCTTCATCCAAAATGCAAATTTCAGGATTTTGTTTGACAAACAGGCATGCTCTCTCATATAACTCTTTGGATCTTGGAATTACATACTTTCTTGCTCTTAAAAATGCAAGAACGCTCAGTTCGTCTAAAATAGAAAGAAATTTTAATAAAAATTTAAGAATAAAGTTACTATCTTGTCATTTAAAATAGCACATCCATCGTAAAATATTTTTTAAATTTAATCAAATATCATATCCAATTGACTTCAAATTTATCCTTAATATATTACCTGTTTCTCCATTAAATTTTATGTATGGATGTTCTTGTATAAACTTTGTAAACTCATCAATAGCTTTTCTCTTCAAAATTTCGTCGTCTTCATAATGCACATTGTCAGTCTTTTCTGTTAACTGATACATTTTCAACTGTGGCACAAAAAACACGCATAGTTAATTTTAAACTCATTTATTTATTTAAGAGAACTCTACAAAAAATGAGTAAAATAGAAAATTATCACAAATTTTTCTTCTTCTGCCTGGAAGCTCTAAAAAAGAATTTAAAGAGATTGATAATCGGTTGTTCAATGAGCAAGTTCAGTATCAATCCATAGGCCAAAGATGCTGTCATTCCGTAGAGATAATGTATACTCTGGAATGAAAGATTGAAGAATCAATGTCAGAATAGTTCATTTTTTTAGAAAAATTCTAATTTGAGCTTACAATCGTATACAAATTATAGTCAAGAGGTTCTTTACGCGTTATCAACATCCATCTGTAGACCATTGCATGAGAAATCAGAACAGCTAGTCCAAGTCGATCGAATGGCACCCAAAATCGAAGCGATACAAATTTTGTGACTAAATCTTGTGAACCATAATGGCATAAGAATAAAACGAATGTGAAGATTATTGAATGATAGAACTTGTCTAGTGTCGCTAAGTAAACTACATATTCCTTGAGAAAAGGGGCTTTTACTCTTAGTATCCAAAGAAACGTTAGCAAAAATGGAGTTGTCCATAAAAAGAGCTTTGTGTTCTGAAAATTGAAAGAAAGTCATGAAATTGTTTAATAATTTAAATCATTGTAAAATGACATACCTTATCTATATTGACAGTTTTAACTGTTATAGTTAAGTATCCAAATATCATCCCGAAAATCCATCCAGGCAATGCAAATTGTGTTTCTTGAATATATCTTGATAAAGTTTTTTCCTCGTACGAAAGACTGAAAAAATAAAGAAGGTTATGATAGGCAGATCTTTCTGATATTAGGTCCGTATATTAAGGGAGTGTTGGTAAGGGCTAAAAGAAGGTAAGGGTTACTAATACATAAAACAATTCAGCGGCTTTTAAAGGTTATTTTGGGTCTGGTTTCTAGGGGCTACACCAGAACTTGAACTGGTTTTAGCTCCTTATCTCCTGTCTTCAATAAGTCTATGATATTTAAAGCCACTACTTACTATTTCATATTTTCAAAATATTCTCTATTGCCAATAATGTATGAATAATTGATAGCATACGCAATCACAAGAAGTGATGAAAAAACAATAAAACTTAATCGCCTCCACTTCCATATAAGGAATATAACAAATGGTGTAATCATAAACAAATGAAAGTCCACAGCAAAGTAATATGATGGTGGCATGAACTAAAATTTAAAACTTAATTAAATTGGCAGTAAAATAAACAGCAAAACACTTACAGTCTCCTTGAGATCAACAAAATAGTTCTGAATTTGAAGAAGTGGCAGCCAATAAAATTTGAATATTTTTGAAAATTGATTTGGGAAGAAGTATGGTGCTTCAATCAGTTCCGATATCCAGCCTTGCATGATGAATCTCTCAACAACCATTACGAAAAATAATAATGGAACGATTCTTAAATATCGATAAATGTACAGCATTGGAATATTCAGCTTTTTATGTTCCAACAATTTCCAAAGAGCTCTCGTCAGTAAAAAGCTTGTTATCATTTGACAAAAAGTTGCTCCAGCTGGACCTTGTGATATGACCATTTCGTATTCTCCTTGATGATATGCAAGAATATTCTGAGAGTTTTTAGTTGGAATATAAAGACTTGCCAATATCATATGAATAAAAGCAGTAACGTAATGGGATATTGTTTTGATTCCTCGAAGATATGCAATGGTATCATCAGTACTTTCATCATAGAATAAGTTTTTAAGGTTTCGAGTGAGAGAAAATGATGAGTAGATTGATTCTTGATTCCGATAGCTTTTAAAAGTGCTTACAATAGCTAGAATAATGAAAAAAAGAACAAAAGATCTAAAAGAATTTTGATGGCATGAAAATAATTGAAATTTCAAATTACTGACATTCCAAAAATTCCAGAAGCCGTCATCAAGAAGTGCTTTTTTACTTGACAAAACTCATTTTGATTGTAGTCTGAAGACATGACGTAATTTGTGCCATTAAGTATTTGTTCCATTAATTCAGGAATCAATTTATTAGGATTGCAGACAGATGGAATACACACAGCACCTCCAAATCTTGAGTCTAAATGCTCCCAGCCTTGATTAAAAAAACTTGACCTTGGCATCACGGAAATAGTATCTTGAGTTGTTGAATAATATTGGACTGAGCAATATTTTCCCTGAATTCCTTCATTTCCATCTAATCCAAAATTTATGCACTTATCAAAGTCACCAAAATCATAGGAATTGCCATACAATTTTTTACTTTTAAAGTCTGCGAATGTTGATGCCACTAAAATTGATTAAATTTATTAATTATTAAGAATTCTAAGAAACTTATAATCACTCACACTCAGCTGTCCAACCAGACAATTTGTTTTTTCTAAAATTGTCCAAAAATTCCTCACAAATATTCATATTTGCTTAAATCTAGACTACGAAGTACACAGTTCGAAGATGAGAAGTGAACTAAAATTGAGAAGAAATGAACTAATCATGAGGTTATCGTATCAATAGCTACATATATGTGTTATCATTTTATTTGTTTTTTTCTCCGTTATATACAAATTTACTAAGCATGTCACATTGCAATTAATGTTTTTTTTTATTTTTTGAATCTTTAATCAAGACTTGGTGACTATAGGTGTTTCTTGGGGAGGTCCAGGAAGTTTTTAAGTGGCTAGTATTATTATTAATTTCTATACTTCAACTGCCAAAGTGTCATTAAGGTTTATAATTAAGTGACTTTAGCCTGGATTTTTAAAAGCTAGTAAGAACATCTTGAAGTTCTTAATAAATCTTAATAGAGTAAAAAAAAACCATTAACTATTCAGATCAATAGTGATCCAGAGGTGCGCTAGGGCGTTTCGCAGCTAATGGGAGGAATAGAGTAGATTAAGGTAAAATAATGTAAAACTGGCTTTAAATTTGGAGAATCTGAGTCTTTTTTGAAACATTTAACAGGAGCGTAGCCAGGAATTTGAAGAGGGAGGAACAAAAAATTTTTTATGTGTGGAAAAATTTAAGATGGGGGGGGGGATTTTGTGATTTTTTTATGAAAACCATCGCAAGATAAAGAAATTTCTGTTTGCAGGCTATGCGCCTGTATATAACAAATGAACAGCTCTTCATGATTCTGTGATTATCTCATTTACCGAATTAGTTGACTGCTCTGCCGTTCATCTTCGGAGTAAATAATTTGTTTTTAAAAAACTTTAAAGAAGAATATCTCAGTAAATTTACAACTCTACTTAATTCTAAATATCCATTACGTATCGTTTAGTTTATCTCAGATAATCATAATTTCTGCAATATTAAGCACAACAAAAGAACAGCAACCCTAAATAAACATGTACTTTTTCCATCTTAAAAAAACCATCATAACTGTTCTCATGTTTAATTCTATAGCATAAAGTAATGCAATAAGAAAAATCTTTAAGCATTTAAAGGAGGAAGAGAAAAAAATTCAAGAATAATTCATTTTCGTGCTTCCCAAACATGCAATATATCTGTCCGATGTTCACATTATAACATGAAATTTTCATAATAATTTTTTCTCTTTATTTCTGTTGCATGTTTCGTTGCTTCTTAAAAGCAGCATCAGCTGACAATGGAAAATTATTTTCCCATTTTTTTTTCACTGTCGAGAAAAAATTTCTTGCTGTGTGAAATTGAAAAAAAAAATCTATTTGGTTAAAATTGCACTCTGATATCCTGTGCTCATGCCACACAATTCTTGTCATATATAAATATATGTCTGTCTATGTGCATACTGAAAATAAATTGTAGCATGATTGCATCTGATGGCGGTGAAAATTGAGCCATAAATTTTTGTGCAAACATGCAAATGGAGAGTGAAAAAAATTCCTGTTCAGTTTCTTCCTCTGCTCTTTGTATTCCCAACTTGTGTAGTTGATGTGTTAATTTAATTGAATTTAAATTGTCATTTTGCCTTTAAATTTATGTTGTTTGTTCTCTTTTTGTTGCCACTGATACTCATTGCAATTTTATTTTATGAATGTGAATTTGTATATGAAAAAAAATGCAATTTTTTTAAATGACACTTTTATGCAATTTATGACAGTCTTTTATGCGGGTTTAATGCACCATGATTTTATGAATTTACTAACAGTAGGCGACGAATATAATATAAAAATTGTCACGAAAGTACAAAATGAACATATATCATAATTTAGTCTACTCGACTGTCGTAAACATTTTAAATGAATTATTTATCTCGCAAAATTTCAAGGCTTTCAAGTTAATGTATTGCAGGTGTCTAAGTTTCCAAAAATCAATCAATTCATATCACTCAAGCTCCATCATAATTATATGTAAGTTTTAATAGTGAGGGATGTCTTTAGCTGTGAGGTTCCCATACTACAGAGTTTCTCAACCTTTTTAGGTTATGGTAAAGTTAATTCTTGTTCTTTTTCTTTAATAAACGACACAGCCACTGCTATACTCACACACTTAGGATTTTCTTAGTGCTTTGTAGAGCATAGTTTTAAAAGATTACAAAAAATAATATCAGCTTGAAAACTACTGGCTTTGTATGCTCAAATATTAATTATTGGAGTAGCAGGTGTTAAGGGTTTTTAAAAACTGCATTATCGTTTGACGTCATTTACATTTGACCTAATTTTTCACCCGCTCTTACTTACTAAGATTTAATATTTCTAATTAGGCATTTGTGTAGTAATAAACTTCATTCCTTTAGTCTAAATAGGAATTAGGAATAATTTATAGTTTAATCAATACATGCAGCATGAGGAAATGCCTTTATTTTATTCAAACAAATATCAAATTTATTGAACTTTATTGTTTTTTATAAATATTTTATTGAATCTAAACAAGAATATTGAATCTAGAGCAGTATGGATTTAGTTTCATGAATGATCGCTGCAAACTATTTAAATAGGAATTATGTGTGTCGATAATAATGGATTTGCTGATTTGATAATTCAGACGCTAATGTTATGAATGTTTTCAAAGATTCTGAATATTTTATTGCATCATAATTCACAGAATCCAAAGCTAGATTTAAAGCTTCAGACTTTTCATTAATTCAGTATAAAGCAAATCATAAAGAACGACCTTCTTATTTACTGCATTTATCATAATAACTTAATAGTCTGCGAAAAAGCTGCCATTACGGCAATGTTCTGCATGAGTGCATTTCAAAATAATTGAAAAATTTGCAAAAATTATTCACCAATCAAGGTTTGTCGATTTCATGTTTGAACAAATTGAAAATCATTCAATAAATGCATTTCCATTTAAAATAAATTTAAGGGTACAACACAAAGTCGTTTCCTTTGTATTCTGCACGCAACGGCGTTTGTCATTTCCTTTTGATAAATTTTTATTAATAAACTTCTTTCAATTTCTATATCGAAATACAATAATTTCTTTAAAATCGCATAATTAACCCCTATCTTGTGATTATTACCTTCAATAAACCATTTGTGCAAATATGCCCTACATTTGAATTTCTATTTACTCTCGCGTTCCTTTTTCTTCTTATTCATTGTGTCGCATGTCAAATTAAAACCCTTCATGTACATTATTCCCAATTAAACTTCTCAAACTCTCACGCGTTTGCTGAGTACAAGAGTCTACATACTTACTGTCACTATACACATGCTCTTTGATGTGAATTAAAATGTTTGCGAGAAAAAAAAAGCAATTAAAAGCATGGAAAGGAAAGGAGAGAATGAAGAAGTGGAAGAGTTTTACTCTAACGCATGTAAATTGATATGTCTGCCAAATGAATGAATGGAACGAGAGCTCATAAAGCATGGAAATTTATAAACAATGCGGAATATATATTATCATTGTTTGAAGTTATGCGACATGTATGTATGTAAGTTCACGTATGCATGATTGAGGAATTGCATTGTGGTATGACATTGAAAATTTATGCAAAACAAAGGAGAGTGAAAGAAAAGGAGTAATTCAAGTTAAGAAATCTGGGATTTAAGGTGAACTGGGTCAATTGCGCAGCAATTAAATGCTTCAACATTGTTAATTTTTTACATAATTTATAGGCACCAAATCGATCAATTTGATATTTTTTCGAGTCATATTTGCTCCTTTTTAAAGCCAATAGTTGAACAATAGTAAAGTAGGGGTTCACCAAAGACAGTCGATCAAACTTCGCAGATTAAACATTTATTCCGAATTATTTGCGAGTAGAAAATGCATTCCATATTTCAATGGTTGTATGAACTTGAAGAATAAACGCAACGACGAGGGTAATTACAAAAGAATTTCAATAGAAAGAAGTCTTGTCTCGTCATTCAATTGGCAATGTCTGATGCAATATATACTTAATAAATGATATCAAATTTCATTTGACAAGCTTAATATTTCATTGGTTTTTTTTTTCATTCAATTATTTTTGTATAGGATGGCGGAAGGGGACACTTGGATGGATTAGCATCTGTTTATTGTGAATTGTTGATGGCACCATTTAATGATGTGCTATCATCACTTGAAGACGCTAGATTAAGGGCGTGGTCACAACGTAGTCCAAAGCATTATCCGGGTATGAATCGGGGCCATCGAGGCAATTCCAATCAACTTGGCATGTTACCAAATAGTCATAGTCAACCTATTTATGTACCGGGAAAATATTCTGTGAGTTTTTTGCTTTTTTTTCCATTGTGTCACATCCATTAATCACGAAAACAAATTACGACAAACATTTTAACTCTCCTTTTTCATCCCTTTTTTACATTTACATGATATGCTGGTGCTGCTCATCCACTCGCTCTACTTTAACATGACAATAAATGGATTAAATTTTCTATATTTAGCCTTCAAGTTGTCTCTCTGACAAGGAGGAAGATGAAATTTATGGTTTCGGCTATGGGTGTTTTGCCCCACGGGTCGGACGTAATACATTACAATCAATGCAAAGCCAAATGCCACAACAACAGCAATCATTACCAAATAATTCAACAAATGTACCTGTTACGCAGCAAAGGTAAGAGAAATTAAGTCCCATGACGAAATTAACATTTTTTTATATATTATGTGTGCCTGTATCGAAAATGCATTATAGATCAGAAAAAAATTTCATGCTCTGATGGGATTAAAAGATTTCATGACCACACATTATGAATGATATTTTCTAAATCATTTATACAAATTTGTCACACACAATGAGATTTTGTCTAGCTAAACATATTCTCATATTAAATTAAATGCACAATAATGAGGAAGTATTTGGAGGATATTTATGATCACGGTATTTAAATTTGATTTTATTAATGTACACAAAACATAATGAATTTTTGGTAACAGAAGAACTTAATTGTTCAATTTTAAGTCTGTCTTGCTTAGTTACGGAGATGATTTTCTATTCAAAAATGAGTTTTTAATGAATTTTTGTTGAGCCAGAATCACCGGCATTTCAATGAATGTTTTGATACCTTCTTATAGCAGATTTAAATTATTTAATGAATAATTTGGTTTGGAATATGATTAATGAGATCTAGCTCACATTCTGTGCGACAAAACTCCTACAAAATTACGGACAATTAAGGAACCTCATCGTCATAATCTGCAAAACTGAAATAAATTTAAAGCATTGTAGTTTCAGGCAACTCATACCACATTAAAATTCTTTCATAAATAAACTATGACTGGCAATAATTTAATTACAGTGATTATAATACATCCTACAAAATTTGCTTGTTCAAATTATTAGTGCTAACCATTAATTAATTTCGGAAGGGTTATTGTCCAAAACAGCCACAAAAGTGCAAAATAACTTAATTATTTATTGGTACTTAAAGTGATTTAAATTGTGGATAGAATAATATGATTTATGGTTGATTAATTATTAAATGATTAAAATCGAACAATTGGTTCCTGTAGTATAATTGAGCTTCTAATTCTTAAAAGGGGAGCTATATGGACATACGGGAATGTTGGACATAATCAACTTTGGTAAAGATTAACCTAATCAAGCTCCTTTAAGTAATCAAACCAACAATATATTTTAAACTGTGAAAGTCATTTTCTTTTGATCTTGATTGATACTTGAATGACTTGTTGATAATCCAAAGCATATCATTATTTCAATATCTAGTAGTTGAAATAATGCAACTGGGCTTGGACAATCACGATAGATTATACATTGTATAATGGCAAATATATCAATTCAGCATGAGCCATTAATATTATTAGACTGCTGAAATGGATTTAAATGTAAAAATAAATTAGCAACATTGTTGATAGTCACGATTTGAACTGCACGATGATAGTGTAAAATACTGCTAATGAACAGAAAGTTGAATGTTTGATTTCATGCTACTTTTCTATTTTCAAATCGCAGACATAATCTAGTGAAATATTATATTTTTAATGGCAATAATTCTAATGTTCGTGTACATTTTGACAGAATTTTTAGATTTACAAATTAAATTGAATACAGCGTGGTTTGACAAGCTAGCAATTATTTTTTTGAAGACAATCCAACAAATTTGAAAGTCATGAAAGTAATAAACCAATTATAAACGTTTAATTACAATCGAAGTTATTCATGTTTAATTTTCAACCAGTTAATTACTCGTATCCATCAAAACTTCCTCGATGCCTTCAATGTTTCTTCCTACACATGAAAAAATCGTAAAATGTGATCATAAAATTTATTAATCATCCATTACGTTAAATGAAATATTAATCCAATGAATAATAATGTGCAGTTATGACTACCAATAATATGATATTCTCCTTTTTCGAGTTAATCAATTTTTATTTACATCAATAAAACCTGTTTAATTGCTACAGAAAAAAATGGCTACATGAAATTATATTGTTGGTCGTTAACCAACAGCAAAGCACACAATTTTTTATTTATTACGAATGTCAGTGAAATAATTAATGAATAACAATGTCTTCTTTATATCTTTTACAGCTGTTTAAGTCCACGATCAGCATATTTTTATGAGCTTCCACCTGCAGGTATGTACAGTCATCTACGTTTCAGATTTTCTATGTTTTTTTGGTTACGTGTTGTGAAATAATTTATAAATTTAGATGATTAATGCCCAATTTAACACATAATATCATTATGCATATGAATTCTATGACCATTATCCATTCTCATACTGCCCATTATGATCATGATATTATTAATAAATTTACGAATATCGTAAACTTTATGTGATTATTATTACTCTCTTTCTTTCTCCGTGCATCGTCCACTGTCCCTCTCACTCTGCTGTTATTGCCCAAACATGTCATAAATTCATGCACCTACCTATCTCACTCACTTACGTACATATTATAAGCACAGATTATTTACAGTCCTCCGTTCATTTCTCATTATCTCGCATCATCCATTGTGACCAAGTCATGCCATTATAATGGGGACCAGATACATATATATATGCCATTGCCAGTGGAAATAAAAGCGGAGATTCGGTAGAGATAAAATGTAAGAGATAAAGGAAAAAATCAGAATAAATTTTCGTTCTTCTTTTCTTTCTCATTTTGCTTCTGATGCTGCTTCTGTTACTTCTTCAGCTTATCAGAAATAAAAAGGGAAAAAAAAAATTAATCGCATAAATTTACCCGCGAGCTTTTTTGCGCGTAAGACTTTCAAAAACACAAGAAATGTTACGTGGAATAAAGGCTTGAGCGCATTTATAGGGAGGAAGTTTTTTAAATTCAAAGATGCTCATAATGTTTTAGTATAAAAGCTTAGAAGACTGTTTGAAGAATCACAGCAAAAGTGACAATGAAAGTGGCTTTTAAACTGAGTGTCGCGGAACATTAGATTGAGGATTGAGTCTAAAAAGGAGTTGCTTGCGGTAGATTCCAAACTTATCTCTTATCCTGTAGATCTCCTTATAACTGCCATATGTTTTTTTTTTCATATTTCAATAATAATGACAATAATGTCATTCTTTATTGAAGAGACTGAATTATATGTGTATACAAGTCAGGTTCGATGGGAATTTATACCCACGACCTCAAAATAGGCAATCTCTCACCACTCGATCAGAGATCCCTGCCACTCGGCTACCGAAGTACTTACCTCACTTCAGCTATCCGTCATACATATATAACCAGTTTCAACGCGAGCCCTATGCTCAGGCCTTTTTACTACAGATATGCTCCTTGAGCCATGTCCACAGCAACATTTACGCTTTAAACAAGCTGTAAAAAGATGAAAATCAAGCAAACAGTTCCTAAGAAACTGTTTACATAAAATTTTTGACAAACTAACTTCCATTTGTTGGCTCAGTCACTAACGTATGTGCTATCTTAGCAAAAAGAATATTTTTGGCAACGAAAAAGAAAAGAAATTATTCCATAAAAGTCATAAACTTGCTTTCTTCTATATTTCTGCTTCCTCCTCAGCCCTCAACCAGTGGACGATCAACAACAAATGCTTGTTTGCTGCTTTTTATCGCAGAAATGAATAGAAAAAAAGGAAAAATTTTTATTGACAAAATTTGTCGAGTCTTCAAAAAAGTACGAAGAAGGAAAATGGGAAGAAAAACTGTTTCCGCTATTTAATATTAAATGCCTTCTTTCCATCCCCGTCATGCCTTATGTTTATTTTCTATCTTAAAAATAAGAAATTTAGTGGCAAAAAATATTTTCTGGCATTTTATTTCACTTTGGCTTTGTTATTGTTAAAATGGCACAAAAGAAGGAAAAACAATAAGCGTAATGAGTCTGTTGAGGGAAAACTCTCTATTTTTCTGCTTCTTGCTTCATTCTTTTATCCTCTGTTGTCTTTCACTTTTGATACTGATTAAATCAAATAAAAAAAAATCTCTACTTGAGCACTTTCTTTCGCACAACAAAAGACAGAGAATGAAACCCCGAAAATAAATATTTTTTTATCCTTTCTTTTCATTTTCCTTGTTATGGACGGTCGAGGATGATGAAGTTGAGGAAAGTAAAGAAAGATTAAATAGCTGATAGGAATTTGTTAAATGAGGAGAGTAAAGAGACTTAAATTCTGGCATCAGTTTGGATTTTTAAATCAAAAGCTCTTTGAACTTTTGTGTTACATAACTGAAACTTATTGCTCTAATAATTGTTTAAGCTTCTTTGATCTTTTTAATAATTTTTGTGTTGTTTTCATGATCAAATATTAAGTCTGCTTTACTATGACATAATAAACTTTTGTAAAGGGGCCGTTCACTTATGGCGTCTGACATTTAGGGGGGGAGGGGGGTCTAGGATTTTGTGGCAGTTCAAACAATGGAAATTTTTTCTATAGAATTTTTGTGACAGAGGGGGGAGGGGGGTCTAAAAATCAGGTTTCTTGATGGACGTCATAAGTGAACGACCCCAAAGGGATCCAAACTTTTAGATTCGTTATTTATGGCTACAACATACTCATATTCTGTGCCCAGGACAGATCGGTGTTTCATTTTTTAGACACAATAGTTTTGGACTAATGTGCTACAATTTCAATTTATAACAATGCTTGGAAAACAGGGTTGAAAACAGGGTTGCAATGCAGGCACCTGTTCACAGGTGAGAACCGTACAATTCCTTGATAATTTATAAGGTTTTTCCAGCAAAACCATACAAATTCTAATAAACCTGTGCACATGTTCCTGTATCGCAACCCTGGTTGAAAAATTCTATAATTTTTGATGAACGTCATTTTTGAACAACGCCAAAACTCTTAATTTTGTTTTCTGTTTCTAATTAAAGTCATTTCAAGCTATTGTTGTGTTCCTTGAATATTTTTACAGAAAATTACAAATATAAATAAGAAAGCACAAATAATGAAATCATTACTTCCAAAAAAAAGTGTAATAACAACTCTTAATATCAGCAAATCAGTCTTAAACTTTATGATGCTGATGCTGTTGGCTGATATTTTGCAAGGCATTTCCTGTGAACTGTAATTACTTGCTAATTAAAAATAGAATCGTATATTTTTACGACTGAGTAAGACGTACTGAAATCTGATACCTTAATATAAAATCCTCAATCCTTTATCCTTCATAAAAATCCTCAACCTTTCAAGATTAAAGAAATTCAAGCTAGTCGCTTGAATTTCTGCTATTTCTACATATAAAAGATTTTCTTATTCTTTTGCTCGTGTACTTTTTGTGCTCTTTTCAATTTAATCTCAGCATTAAGAATTTGATATACATACGAACAGCAAAAAGAAGGAGAGAAAAAAAATGGTTTGCTTGCGGCTGCCAAATTTTCTTGTCAAGCTATCGCAATGACTTTGTTTAGTAAACATTCACTGAAATTTATCAGCACAATCAGCAACTTTTATTTTCTTTTTTACTTACTTGATTCATTCTATATGCGCTTCAATGTTTCTTTTTCCTTTCCCCCACGGGGTCTCTGTTCTCTTTTATTCGTACTTCATTGCTAATCAAAATACTTCTCGTATTATATACCATATTTATTTTTTTGGGTTTTCAAAAGATTTATTTACTCAAATAGAATCGTTAATGGAGCTTGTTTTATTCGTCTTCATCATCATATATGTATATGTGTACAGCAGAAGGCAGTAAATAAATATGTGCATTGATTGTGATGAATTTCGACTTCTTTTTTCCATCTCTCAATGACTTTTTTGTATAATGAATCTGTGTGTGCGAAAATTGAGATGAATTTATTCGTTCTCGAGCGATTTTTTATTCCAACGTTCAAGGGATGAATATCCTTACTTTTTATTCTCAAAATATGTTGGGTCAAATCAAGGGCGTATCTTGAAAAATATATGATTAAAAAGAAAATATAATGATCAAATGTAAGAATTTTAAGACACAAGTCTGCTCAGTCGAGTCCCAGTTAAAGCTCATTTTTAGAGAGTACCTTAACCATATCCCTTCGCTACACTACATCTTCAAGCTCATATTCTCAAAAACCACTAATTTTCCTCTCCTTGCCTATGTCAAGACTGTTGAAAAGAAAGAACAAAATTTATTCAAGGCAGGCAGTGGAGCTACATTCTTGATTGTCTAAACAATATTTTTTATTTTCTTCCTTTCTCATTTCAATTTCAATCGTTTTGCTTCTCTTATTTTTTTTTATATTTTCCTTCCTTTTTTACTTCCTCCTTTTGTTGATCTACAATTTAATCTTTTTGCTTACAATTCGGCTGATTGATTTATGAATTGACTGAAAAAAAAAATCTTTGTACTTTTTATTTCTAGATGGTCGAGAGGCGAATAAGAAACGAACAACATTGGCAAGATTATTGAGAGGATTAAAGACTGTTAATAGACGAGCAAATCAAAATGCATCGGCTGGTGCGCAAATTAAGGTAAGTTGGTGATTCTTTCATCTCATGTGTTCAACTATCATCCAGACGTTTGCACTCAACCTCAAAAAAAAGTGAATATTTTATATTCATGAGTCATATGAGGCATATAAAAAAATGTATAAAAAAACTTTATCATGAAGAAAGTAACAAAGAACATAAAAGTGTAAAAAGAGCCTCTTGAGACAGAATGTCTGCATATAGTAAAGTCGCAAATAACATCACATATTCAAAAGTGCATTAAAATCGTTTGTATTATACAGAGGATAGATGCACTAGAAAAATGAAGAGGATTTACTGCAAACTCACTTACACGATGACTGTAATGTAGACTTAATATGAAAGTGATTGCGACAGTATTATTTTGTATACGAGAATCTCTCTTTCTATATCGTTTCACGTAAACATTGAACATGGAGATATCTCTGTTTTCTATGTGTGGATGATAATAAAGGAAGAAGGTGGATGAATGACTTTATATTGTAGTGACTTAATGCCAACATAAGGGTGGATTATGAATGAAACATGAAGTTGTCACCTTGACTCTAAGAAGTCATTTGTGGTTGAAACAGTTTTATTTTAAGAACTGTTTGGGTGGACAAGATGAATGGATTTCCTGATGAAATTGAAGAGTTTCTTATTTTTAGAATAAAACTAGTGTATCGGGTAGAAACCCAATTCGGATTATATTCACACCGTACTATCATAAGTCTTATGGATAGACCAAGATTTGCCCATCATAAGTATGAAGGTATGAAGCTTGATAAGTCAACTAAGCTTCGCTCAGCATAAGTTTGAAGTTATAAAGCTATCGCGTAAGCTGAGCTACGCTCAGCATAAGTTTGAAGATATGAAGCTAGAGAGGCAGCTGAGCTTCGCTCAGCATAAGTTTGAAGTTATAAAGCAATCGCGTAAGCTGAGCTACGCTCAGCATAAGTTTGAAGATATGAAGCTAGAGAGGCAGCTGAGCTTCGCTCAGCATAAGTTTGAAGTTATAAAGCTATCACACGTGAAAACGGTGTGAATATAATAATAAAATTTATAGAATAATGAAAGCACGTGTAGTGCTCGACTACGGATCGGTTCAGTTTTGTTTTATGTAGGAAGTCTAAAATTAAGAGCGTAGCTATGGAAGGTGGAAAAATTTCGAAATCTTTCCTTAAAAGATTCAAAGCTATGCCGCTGTATAGAGCTATGCATGCTCACCTTAAAAATGTATCCATCTTTTACTTAATAAGCTTTCAAATTCATCATTCAACTTTTTCATCACATCATCACTTTAACTTACTTCTAAAAAGGAGACCTGTCGACACATAAAAAAATTTTCATCTCAAATAATTTCTCCTTCGTCATTCATAAAAATTTTTGCTCATTCTTTCCATACATTTTTGAAAATAAGGCTTTTATTCACTCGGATGATGATTAAAAAACTTTTCATACAACGAAGTACTTTTTTTTTGTACTTCTTTTTTGTGCTGAAAATTTTCCACCAACGTAATAAAAGTATGAGACATTTTTAAAGAGTTTTGAGTTAAAGAATAAATAAAGCGCATTTCTATGATTATTGGAAAATTTAAAACGTTGGATTATGAAGCAAAGGAGTGTCGTAGAAAAATGTCAAAAGATCCTTAAAGTTTTGATTTGTTGTTCGCTAGGTCAATGAGAATCTAGATATTTAAGAGCAGGTTAAGGACCAATTGCTTCCTTTTACTAATGCAACAAAGGTGATTCGAATAGAGCACTTACTACCTAAAAGATTACTACCAAAAGAGTGTCAAACTTAATGCTACTGCTTCATTGACATAATATTTTATATTTTTTGGTTCAATGGTTTTATGAAATCTTTAACCCGATCGACACACATTGAAATTTATTGAATAGTTTGTCACCCGTAGTCGGGTTGATAGTATAATTAGAACCAAGCGCTAGTCAATTGGCAATGGCAGCAATGAAGCAAACACTTGGCTTTTAATTGCGAATGGTTTCAAGTGACAGTCGCTTATTTCTAATTATACTATCAACCCGGTTGTCATGTGAGAAATATTTCAATGTGTGTCGATCAGGTAAGTTTAATAAACCTATGTTTTTAAAAAAACCATTTTGTGACTGTTAAAAACCAGTAAAGTTATCAACCAGTCTGACACTACACCACCAAAAACAGTCTCACATTAAAGGAAACCACCAAAATTTGACAAAAAGTGAACGAGCAGAGAAAAATTGTTGAAACCTTGAGCGTGAATGAACGAAATATAATTTAAAATTCCATTAAAAAATACTCATTGAAAGTGAAAAAAAATTCTGCACCTTTTGTGTCGTGAGCAACAAAAAAATATTAATAATGGAACAGCTAACGAGTGAAAGAGAATTGAGTAAGTGTGGATCATTGAATAAATGAATGAAACGAAAAAATATCAGCTTTAACTGCCGCGCATCAAACCACTACCGCTTTTTTATTCCTGCTGACTTTTAATTAATTTGATAACATCGGCAGAAAGCTAATGAAGAACAAGATTAAATTAAATTTCACTTTTCATGGTTGACGATGTGATGGGAATGAGAACGGCGACAAAGTCGAAGACTAAAGGCTTCTCGCCGGTTTTTTTCTTGTTCTAATTTCTTTTGTGCTTCGAAAAAATGCTCCATGTACTTTAATTAAAGATTATATCAAGACGAAAAATAAAAGGCAAGATGACATGAAGGAAAAAGTGGTGGCATCATGAAGAAAAAGATGGAAATAGAGATAAAAATGAATGAGAATGATTTGATGCGGAAACAAAAAAAGATACAAAGAAAATAAACAGATACAGAAATCATCAAAATATTTCTTCATTCTGCTTTTGCTGAAAAAAAAATTCCCTTGCGTTTCCTTTTGTTGGTTCTTTTTTTTATTGAGGTACTATAAGGAAGAGAGAGAAAGAGAGAGCAAATGAATGAGTTAGTTAAGTGGGCCAGATAATTTGATAAGAATGAGGATTAAGTGATAAACTTGATGAAATATTTCTACTTCATTAAGATTACTGAAATAAAAATAAGGATTCTTTCTGATATACTTTGAACATAGTTTAATCAAGAATTGTGATCAATTTAGAGATGTTTTTTTTTCTTAATCAGGAAATGAATTTTTGTTGCTAAATTGAATATTTTTCTAGTTTACTCTCGCAAATGAAGCGATTTTGTAGATTAAAGATCAAGTAAATGGAAAATACTTTTTTGGAGTTGTGGTAGAACTTTCTTGATACACAGACACTGAAGTGTTCTCGACTTTTATTAATTATTGACTATCAACCAAGGGCGTAGATAGGAATTTGAAGAGGGGGGGGGGGGGGGGATAAAATTTTTTTTTTATGGAAAACTTTTAGGGGTGGGTATTTTTATAAAAATGAAGAAATTTCTCAATACGAAGGGGGATTTGTCCCTCAAATCCCCCCAAACCTCCCCCCCCCCATCCTGGCTACGCGCTTGGTTTCAACTTTAAAGTAACTACTCAACCTTCTATATTTTCATATAAGCTAATCCAAAACATTTTAATTAATCTCTCATAATTTATACTTTACTATGCAGTTCATCGATCTTATTTCCAAATATCAATCATATCCAGCTAAACTCCTTAAGCTTTCTGAAATATGAATGTGCCATACACACAATATTGATTACTTGAGATTCTTCATTAGTCTATGGAATATAAATAATCTCGAACAGTCTCGTCTATTTTTATTTGCAATAATATTGAACTTTGCAACATCCATACCGACAGAGTTCTTCTAATAAAAGGTTTGTTCGATGTGACTAAATATAAATAAAGTAAGGAGAAATTAAAGTGAAAGACAATAATAGATTGATGAAAGTATTTTAGGACATAGACGAAGACGTATTTACATAAGAACAGATTCACAATATTTCTTTAAGCAAGCACATAATCAAGCAAGATGCTGAAGATGATGTATATCATTTTAGTCTAAAAATACAGCTCCTTAGAGCCTAATTAATATTCTTTATAGCAATCATACTTGTTGACAATAATACTGAATAAAATTAATATCTTTAGTAATTAGTAATTAGAACCATAATTTCATCTAAGCAAAATAATTAGTAACAAAACTCAAGTCCCACAGTCATTATAATCATACCCAAAATATTATTAGTTAAATAATTCAAACAAAATGAGTTTGCTAAAAATATATTCTGAGAAAATCTAGCTCATTTTTGATTGATTTGCTTCCTCAGCTTTAACGTAAACCCACACAATTTAAGTCAATAGAAATTTTAACTCGGCAAATTCTAGTTTAAATATTTATAATTAAAGTAATTCCTTTCGTGCAAATCATGCCGATATGAAACATTAAAATTAACATTTATATCTAAAATGCCGGCAGTAGCCGCACGCAGCCAGCAAATAATATTTGTTCCCTCATTTCGTGCCATATAAATTATACTTTATGACAAATTAAAATGAAAAAAGTTAAAAAGCTGTCTCATTTCAACATTTTTATCTTGTTTGTGCTCTTGTCGTCGCTTATACGGTCGGTAAACTTATCTTATTTCTTCTGTACCCCATCTCTCTCACTCCACTGCTTTTATATAATATTTTCAAAATGAAAAATGGCAAAAATTCTTGATGTTATCTACAATGGCTCTCGTACTTTATTTTATTTTAAATTAGAAAACATTAAAAATGGCATAATTTTTAACTTTTCATTGTAATTCGTCATGCGGATAAACAAAAGACTTCATTTTCTTACATGACAGAAAAAAGGAACAAGAGTAGGAAACAGAATGTTTTTTCATCCAAAAATTTAATAAAATCGTTACTTTTGGTGAATGTTTGTCAGACTGCCTTAAAATTAAAGCCACTAATATTATTAAAGATATTTGATTTTGGTTTTGTCAACGAAAACCAATGAATGTTAAAGCTTTACAAAATGCTAGATTTAAGTGGTCGGAATGTCATTAAGACACTAATATTTCGAACCTGCTGAATACACAATCCATTTAATCTCAAGTCATAAGAGTTAGCTTCAGTCTTGTGTTGGTCAAGACTCAGTAATTCAGCATTAAAGACACAGAAAATGACTTAAAAATAAAATCCACCAAAGACACAGAAAATGAAAAATCACCAAAACACATTCACCCACCATTCAAAGTTGAAACTGCGCCAAAACAACCACACCTGACTCCAACGACTTTACAACTCATTCAACTTCTTTTGTTTTATTTTTTTCTAAACCTTGATTTATATTATATTTTTTTGTAAAAGAAATGCCGGTGGTTTAATGTACATGTATATTCATTCTGGTTATTATAAAAAAAGTTTTTTAAAACTTAAATTCACAGATGGTTGGACACAGACATTTGAATCTCTCTCGACAAGATGAAGATTTATGAAAAATTCATGAGTTTAATATTTTTTTTTTTGCTTCTTTTTTCCTATTTCTCTTTGTGCCAGCAGACACACGAAAGACTGAGGCATTTTCAAATGAATGGAGGACCACAACCGAGTTTTGAGGAGACGATACATCGAGTAAGATAAATTTTTTTTATGAATTTCTAATGAAGAATTTATTGATTTCCTGCAACTCTTCTTCCCTCGTTTTCTCTCATCATGTAGCTTAAAGTACAAGAAGCATTAAGGAAAAAGGAAAAATTTCAAAGAGAACATGAAGAGGTAAGTCAACAACATTATACATTCATAAATTGTTTACTTGAGATTAACTCAATATTTTTGTTTCTCTAAATTAATTTTTAATCCTCGGATTTAAATTTGACAGCAAATGCTTGAGTTAATTTGAATAAATTTCTAATAAGAAGTGGGGAAAGACGAAAATAAAAATGGGTGACTAAATTAATCAAAATATAAGCTTTGGAGAAATTTAATTAGAGACAAGAAACTTTTGATGTCTCTGTGGGCTTCATTTAAAAGTCATCAAAATTGAAAATCATTTAGGGATTGAATCAATATTGATGCTACATCAAATGCTTAACCTTCATTTAATAAGATCTGAATTGTAACTGAACCCTAGATTTGTTGGAATGATTCAAGAATTATCACTTGACATTTGCAATAATATGATTCTTGGAAGTAACTGCTTGCATGACCTTTTACTATTAAATTCAAAAAATCATTTATTTTGCCTTTCTTGGAAGTAAACTGTGCACGGTTGTAACAAAATAGAGTGAAATATAAAGTATCTAGCCATATGTAGGCGAATCTGTAAGTACACGACTAAAGCTTTTGAGAACAGGACACGAAATATTAGTCACATCTTACTTTGTGAGAATGTGGGTTCAAATCTCATCATAGTTGAACTTTAAAACTACATCATCGATTAATGTCAATACGATAAGTTTGAATATTAATATTTTTATCTCATGTGTCAAAATATATTTAAAACTAAAAATGATTCTTCATTTGAAATCTAGTAAACAGTCCGACTGCGTTAAGTCAATCATAACCAATGTATTGTTGACTCTCAATCAATCATACAAAAGATTAAAATTTCCCCTTTCACATTTGATCATTTTTCTGATGCAGGTCAGTCAATGAATTATTTTTTGAACCCTTTTTGCATTGATAATGCCTCCGGAATAAACAAAAGCAATTCTATCAAAAGAATTAAAATCATTCATCATCAAAAAGAATAAAGCAAAAATTTCATTTTTCTGGATCAATCAGACAGTTTAACGCCTCGATAATGTAAAGATATCAAAAACAAGTAGCAAATAAATCCCTTATTTATTGTATGCATCACATTTACATCCTTATCATGATCATCAATACTCAATCCTCATCATCATTTCTACATCCACTTACTTCACTTTATAATTTTAGCTAGATTTTTCTAAGTCTTGCGGTTCAAACTGTTATTGGTCGTTCTGTCTATAAAAGACATAAAATCTCTGTTTTATACAGCATACACGCATAGATTACTGAATAGAACTTTTTTTACTTAAAACCAAGAAGCAAGCATCCCCATAAATGTACAAAAATAAATAAATGAATGAAAATAAGGAGGAGGAAGAAAAATCATTATAAATGAACCCCTTCAAGTACAAATGTAAAAGAAAGGGGAAAAAAATTCGGACCCTCTTTAATAACAGAAATTTGCTCATTGCAAAAATAAACCTTTTCTTTATTGCTGTGGGGATTTTCTCATAATTTGGTCAAGTCCTTTTTCATGTATAAAGAACAACAGCATTTTTCAAAAAAAAATATATATATCGTATAGTATGATGAAATGATACAGGGCACATGCCTTTTGCCTTTTTTTCGTCCTTATCTCTCAATGTCGGTGAGTCAACAATGAGAAAAATGTCAAAACCATCATTTTTTTCTCATGATTTTTTTTTCTCATCTCCTATTCCTCCCATCCTCCTTTCCTGTATAAATACGTTGGTAAAATAGAGATAACATTTTGAAGTAGGTGAATGAATGGAAAGGAACGAATATAAAATAAAAATAGAAACGAGACAGAGAAAAACTTTTTACTGTGTAAAAATTGTTTGCCCCTTTGGGGGATGCTGCTCATACTTTGAAAGCAGTCATTATGAACACGACCATCATGATAATTTTCATTTAGTTCCTCTAAGGTTACTCTACAGTAAAATTTATAATTTTGGTGTCGTAAAAATCTTTTCCTTCCTTTTCATCTTCCGTTCATGACAAATGATTGAAGGTTAGCTTTCCGGAGATTCTTGTGGTCTTGCTTTTTTGAAAAGGTTCGAATGGATTTTTTGGTATTTTAGAAATTTTTTTATGCGATAAAAAAAGGGTTTAAAGCAAACGATATGCTGAGATTTGCTAGGAATTTTTCTTTAAAAAGGAAAAATTCTTTAAGTTCTTTTAAGTTCCTTGAATGTAAAAATATCTTGTCTAAGTCTTTGATTTCTTTACTATTCATAATTTTATGGATGCTTATGCTTCATGTTAAACGTAATAGCTTTATGATGCAATCCTTTTAAATATTTTAATCTATCCTGAGTTTGACCATCTAAAAGCTATAATTCCTTATCATACTATCTATCTGAATTGAATTTTTCAGAATACTTTTTAAGGATGATTCAAAAAATAAAACTTACATATGAAGCATACAGTTTTCGATTCCATAGGGACAGTATCTAAAGCAATCCCAAAACTTCTATCGAACATCGTATCTTTCTAGTTCATCTTTAAAATGCTTGACACTAAATATAAATGGCCCCAACCAGTTCCATAAAATCTAGATTTAAATATTCAACTCAGAGCTGAGCATATTTGGTTTTGCCATATCAGAAGGATTAAAAATTTTAGACTCCTTTTTCTTTTTTAAATTATATCAAGTCAACGAAAATGAACATGATTGAGAAAATCCCTAAAGCTTCAATAAAGCAAGACCACTAATAATTTTAATCTTCTTTCTGTGGCACAAACATTTGTTTAATTTTGTGGCTACAACGATTCATTTGATACATTCTCTCATTTCTTCCATCCTAAACTCACCCTTATTCAACAAAAGAGAATGGAATCTATAGACAGCAATGGAATAAAATTAATTATATTTCAGTCATGACTTGAAATTCCAATCACGTTTGACTGATTCATCCTTTATTACTTGTCCAATCATTTCATTTTCTCGTTTTTTCTTCTGCTTTTATGAGCATACACAATATATATCGATACACATGATGTGTAGGTTCGATGTAGCTTATTCGAATGGTTTTTTCCTTCCGTGCAATGATGAGATACAATTTTCTCTTTTTGTGACTCGCTTCCTGTAAGGTATTATGAGGTTTTGCATCAAGCTTTTACTGTTTAAATTTATAAGCTGATTGGTGGTAATGCATTTGACTGGAAGGGTAAAGGGTTATGTTGTTATTAATCAGGTCAATAAGTTTAAAGCTTCTATAGCTTTTTAATATCAAATATACATAAGGATTTACTTTGTACTAGATAGAATGGACTCTGAGGTTTCGAAAACATGTCTGTTAATGCAAAAACAAGCTTTTCGGAACGAGATATTACAAAAAAGCAGCACAAAAGCTCAAGTCCCATTAGAGAGTGGTGATCTTTATACAAAATTTTGTAAATACTGTCATTATGGCAAGGGCTTGCTAAAACAAGGTCCACTTTTTAACATATAGAACTCAAAATGTTGCCTATGAAAAATGCGCATATGTTTTGTGAATATTGACCTAGTAATGGTTTTCCAACAAGCTATAAGCAAACTTCTATCCTGATTTTACTTTCTCATGCTGTATTCGTATTGCCGAATTGAGCTGATAGTATACTTACAGCTATCAATAGCATTTACAAATAAAATCGACATCCATGAAAATGATAAAACGATAATCGATGAGATGGAGAAGAATAGCAAGCAAAAGGAAACGGAAAAGCGAGATGCTTATTCATATTATTTGTATTACTTTGCGTCTTATCATTTATCCATTCATTCCTTGTGGCAGTACTGCCTTTAAATTTCAACTTAGCTAACGATTCGCTTCACGACTGATACATAGAGCAGTGAGTTGAATAATAATAAATGACAATTTCATGATAATGGCTTGACATTACATTATAAAATTGAGAAAGCAGAAAAAAAGTCAAATAAATTTTGTGCGATTTTTCTTTTTTCGTGCACTTGAGCTGGCTGAGATAGACTTTATTGATTTATCTATTTATCTATTGTGGATGTGACTCCGACTCTTATCATCCTTTTTAAATATTTGAGATTATGAAAATTTTACGGAATCATTGGACTCATTTATTTGAATTCTTTCTGTACATTTGGTTTCGTATGACAATTGGGCTTGTTTGATGAGGAAAATGAGAAAATTTATGGAAGCTGAAATTTTATCCAGAAGGCAAGGATAATGCCATAGATAAATTTGAATGTTTCGAAACTTTTTTAAATCATATTTCTAAATTCTAATGGCTATCTTATAGACATGCTCCAATGCTCGAAACACTTAAAGCTGTACAAAAAAAATCTATTCAAAACTTTAAGCACAAAATTCCATCGCATAACCAAAATTGTTGTTTTTCATTCCCGACATTTTAATATAACTTCTAGCTAACATCCAAAAGATTTGCTCTACTGTCAAGTTCGTCGTTTGAATTTTAAAATTCTGCGCTTTCATTCTATTTTTATTGTTTGTTGGTTTAACACCTCCGTGATTTCTATTCTCCTGACGTGCTTTGCTTCTCGCTTTTTTGCATGTTATTTCTGTGTAAAATTGCTGTGGGATATCAATAGTGAAACTTTTATTTTTTCACGAACTTCCTCATAAAATTTCAATTTAAATTTGTAATAAAATGTTAAACAAGCAAAAGTCCATTAAGTAGCAACAGATACAAATCGATATAAAATTAATAAATTCACACATTAAAGCCTTTTCAGTTGGCTAAGGTCAAAATGTCAAAACCGTCAATCATTCATCATAATTACTTATTCATTATCAATTGACTTACTAAATGAGTTTTATAGTTATACCTCCACATGAGTTGTAAACGATATAAATTGAGCTTTAACATTTCCAAAGCGAGCATTCATTTTGCTTCTGGGTCTAATACCTTAATTATAATTTTATTGGTCATTTACAGCACATATTGCAGTTAGATCCTTTTAGTCACACACATCATAATCAAAAGCTATTAGTTCAAGAAGAAGAACAATGTTAGCTATTAGGAACAAACATGACAAACATCAAGGCTTAATAAATGTAATTAACGCTCCTTTTGTGCGTACGAATATTAATTGTGATCGTAAAACTACAATCTACTTTGATTCTATGAACGTAAAATATGGCAATGCCATCAAGTTCTGAAAATTTAATTTTTGTCTATCCCTTTACAGTATGTGCTGTTTAATTTAATTCAAAAAGGGCAAGACCGTTTTTCGATTAAGTGTCAGATTTTGATGGTTTTTTGTCTATTACTCTTAAACGACAAACTTAACAATAAAACTTGATATATTGTTTTATAGAACTTTTTGATGCCTATCTTTTGGTATATAAATTTTTTACGAAAATCCTATACTTAAGGTTGTGGAGTCTTAAAAGTGACAAAATCTGACACTGAATTTTTGGGAAGGGTATTTGAAATTTTACTAAAACTAGTCTATCTCGCTTAGTTTTACACCGATTTCGATAGTTTTTTCAGCAATAGTTAGTTTAAAACAACAGTTATCATTAAAAAGTAATAAAAATAAAATGGCGACTTAATAAGTTAATTTAATTAATGTTTTTAACCTTATTTTCCTATATTTTACTATCAATTTTTAACTTACTTAACTTTTTTCTTGACACAAATATAGTTTTAGACCTTGGCTTTATGATAGAAGTCAAAAATTTTTGAAAAAAGTAGTATAATTAACTTTTTTTGGTCATTTTGTAAAATTGCCTTTAAATGGCAGTTGAATAGATATTCTTTTAATTTTATGATGTAAAATGATAATTATACATCAAATATGCTTAGTTTTAGCAAAATATATCACAATATAATGTTATAGAACAAGAAAAAAGCAAAAACTTTAAAAACTTTAACCAAAAATTTTCAACCGTTTTTGAAAATTTAATTTTTTGACTTGATTAAAGAGTTGTAAAATAAACTTTTACTTAAATTAACTAAATTAGAAGGCTTTATTGCAGTAAACTCTTGCAGGAAAGTTGTAATTTATCATTAATTAATGCTTTTTGAGGGACAATAATGAAAATTTCATTAAATTAATATGTAAAATCAATTTTGGTTAATTTAACTAATTTTGTGAGTTAATTTGAAAATGTGTGTATGATAAATGAAAGAAAATAAGATTCTCAACAACTTTTATGAACATATCAGCTCCTTTTACAGCTTCCTTCTTGGAGAAAAATCACTTTGAATGTTTGATTTAGAAATTAAACTAACTTATGAAGTCGCCATTTTGAAAGTTTTTGGTTAAAAATGTAGTTTTTGTATTTGGCTATAAACCACTGAAAGAATTATGAAGATTGAACAACTAAACTCTAAGTAAATCAACTTTCAATATTTGTTCACTTTTTTCGCGGTCTTGCCCAAAACTTTTTCATCAAGGAATTTCATTTTTGAAAATAAATTTTGAAAGAAGTTCCCTTTTTGTTACAAAGAAATTTTATATATTAACTTCCCAAGAATGTGTGCGTAAAATATCTAAAAAGTGCGTCCTGTGTATAGAACATTAAGCAAAACGTGATGTCACGTAATTTTCCTTCTTTTCAACTATAATAAAAATGATGAAAACTTCTCATTTTCATTTTTCTTTTTTCCTCAGTTTCTTTCTTTCTTTCCTTCCTTTGGTGAATTAGAGAATATAAAAATATGTGGATATAAAACAATATAGAATGGAAGTGAACAGAATTATACAGTAATGAAGTCATAAATGAATGACGAAGACGCAGTTTTTATGTAGTGAATTTTTGATGATGATTCAGATTGGCTTGAAATCTTTATTGTTTCTTCTTTTGGTCTATACTAAACCATATAAAGAGATTTTATAGCAGGAGGTGGAATTAGCGATCAAGACTATGAGTTTTAATAAAATAAATAAAATCTTTTATATAAAACTTTTTTCCTATCGCAAATAAACCACTCTATGTACCTTAAAAAAGCCACATTGCAAAAAAAAATTATTCCTCAAAAATAATTCAGACAAACTGCTTCAAAGCAAAAGTCTTCCTAATTTTCTTAAAAATCCCATAAACCAAAACAGAACAAAAAGGAACAAAAAACTTTTTTATGATTGCCTAAATTACAGAATTATCCTCAATATAAATCAATATATGCGTCAAAATAAGGAAAAAAATCTTTCCCTCAGCCTTAACATTTGCTTCTTCTACTGCTTTAATATACCAAGATATGTTGTTGATGATGATGAGGATCAATAATTGACATACGTACGTTCTGTGTGATGAAAAATTGAATTTATTACAATTTGAGTCGAATAAAGTAGAAATATGTCACCCAAAACTAATAAAATTATTATTATTAAGTCTTTCCCTTCTAGAATTTTATATGTTCCTTTATTGATTGCCACATTGTCACATTTTTATATTCAACCAAACTTGTTTTCTTTACCCTCTTATTTTATCATCTTTTCTCTACATTTATCTCCTATCTTAGATATTACGAGATATTCGCCAAGGATTAATGCAACAGGGACGTAAAGGTATGTATTGATATGATTTATTAACATGTGTCATAAACTTGTAATTGAATTGAGGACATTGAATAAATGTGAATGGAAAAGAAGTTGAATGTTAGATCTAAATTAGTTATGGTTCATCTTTAAGGTAAATGGAAAAATTCGTTACATTAGGTTACATTATTTATCAAGATTATGGTGTGGAAAATAAGGAACGAATTGAACAGGATTTTTTTTTATTACTTTCTTGATTTTAAAATCCAGTTTGATTGTTAATTCAAACAGTCCAGTCAGAAATTCATTTCTATTCTTGGAGATTGTACACGGATGATGTTTAGTAAGAATAAAATATTTGACTTATTTGTAGATTCAGAATTATAAGTTTTAAGATCCTAATTCCCTCCACTTTTGTCAATGGTAGGCGTCATTTATGAACGATCCCATAGATTATTGAAAAAATCTTTATTTTTCAATTTTTGTCCATCCTTGCGAAAGTTTTGTAGTATTTCCAAATTTTGTAGAGCACAATAATTCCTTACTAGGGTGCAAAAAAAAACCATCAAAACAACAAAATATCAACTTACTTACTTTACTTCGCTGGCCGTACAGATCAATTGTGATCCATGGCCTAGGGTTCAAAAAATATCAACAATGAAAGGAAATGTAGCAAAAGTCAAAGCAACTTCCTAATATCTTCAAATTCACGCTTAAATGGAAATCTTAAAAAGTTAAAAATACACTGCTTAATAGCATCACGTGAAGCAATATTGACATAAAAGATTCTTTTTGTTCTCTTGCCATTCACTGCCTTTTGCGGAACAAATAAGCTTATTAGATAAATAAAAAGGAATAAATGAGAAGAGTTTTGATGTTGAGTCCTGGTGGGAATTGAATGTTTTTCATGAAGGGTGATTCATTTGCCGCAATAAAAGTGATGAATGAATGACAGATGAGAGGTTAGTGATAAAAGATCGGGCAAATTTTTATAGCAAGTTTAAACATAACACTTATTGCTGCTCAAGTAGAATGCCCAGATTTAAACTTAATCCATCAAAGATTTAGAATAACGATGACTAAACCAATTTATATCTCAAAACTCACGAAAGAAAATTCTAGTGAAAATTTCAAACATTTCTAATAAATGTTTTGAAAATTCCCACTGGATATTTCATATATTTTACTTTCTCCTTCATGACTGCTTCGTCTGGTATGCCAAATAGATAGAATAATGTGAATCACGTTTGATTACTATTAATTTTCATTCTTATATGCTTTTTTTGCAACGAAACGTATAAAACGAATGAAAAATGAGAATGGAAGGGATCCTTCCACTTTTGCTTTCTTATTTGATATGTCTGCATCATAAAAGAATATCAAGAAACGAAAGGCAAGTGAGCGAGAGATGGAAATAAAATCCAATTTACAGAGCAAAATGCTCGACTGAGCAAATTTTCGGTTTTGATGTTTTTGTTTCTCTCCCCACATTTATTTTTCCCTGTACACTTTATCTACTTTCACCCCTAAGCATCGCGCATTTGTCGATTTCTACGTTCTGCAACATTTTTTTTTTCATTCCAAATTATAGGAATTTTTTTCTCAAGAATTTTCATCTCTTTTTCATCTTCACTTGATGTCAAAATGAATTTTATTCATCCATACATATTATGTGTGTACACACACACAGCATATAGAAGCTTAAAAGGGAAAATTTCTTCACATCATATAGGCAAAAAGTTGTTGAATCACAAAATCATTCCTGAATTGGTATGAGGGAGCTAGAAAGGAATTTTATGAATGTTAATCAAGCAATATGTGCACACCGCGCACATTACTCGTATTTAACTCCAATTTTTTCTTAAAAGTTAAGAGTTAGAAAAATTCCTTGTTCGTTGAATTTAAGGAAAAATATGTTGGGATAAGTAGAATATATAAGGGACAATTATTTGAGCAGTGACTAAAGCGCATTTTGCTCTTTATTAACTTACTGACATGCTTTGGCAATCAGGTGCAAAATCATTCGCCATTGATCAAAAATTATCTCAGTTTAGTATTCCAAAATACAGGCTGTAACTGTGACAAGCTTTAAATTCAAAAAGTTGAAATTTTAATTAAAAGTAATGCAAAACTCAAAAGTATCCAATGCCCATCCAGACAAATTATTGTGCTCGTTTTATATAATGACAATAACGCATTAATTCCTTTCTCTGCATGTAAAAAAAGTTATCTAGGATTAATGGAATTTAATGAAATTACTTTCCATTCCTGTCTCATATTCAGAGCTCCCATGAGACTTATTTTCATGACAAAATAAAATGAGCTCAAGTCACATTTTAATTTTTTACATATATTTTAATTAAGCACAAATTTTTATTCCTTCCAATCATTCCTGCTTGCTTAATACCGCATGATGCCTCCATTCTTTTATAATAAAAGGATATTGTCATTTAAAAAACGTAAATTTTCAACGCTCTCCCTTTCAATGTCGTTTGGCGTTTCACACAAAAATTTCATTTTTTTTTTATCCCTCGACAGCAATTCAAATTGAATTTGGTAATGGAAATGAAAATGAAAAAAAAAAAGTTCTGACTGAATTGTTAATTAATTCCAATCGAAACCACATTTTCTGAGCCTTTGCCATTTCAATGCTTCATACAAAAACATTCTTGGCACATGAAAATTGACAAAAGGAATTCACACTTGCAGTCGAAGTCAATTGATTGCTGGAATAATAAAATTTTTGTGAAAAATTGAAATTGAACTTGTTTGTGGTGGAAAATGTTTTTATGACAAGTGTTTTTTTGATTGGTGAAAGGAATGGAAAACAAATGGATATGGAAATGGATATTTGGTAGAAAATTTGAGACAACTTCAGAATAATTTGCAAACTTTTTATTCAGGGAGGGTTTTTGGAACACTGTCTGAGAAACAAAAAGGTTCCAGAATGTAACATTTTGGTAAAATGTAAGCCCTAGGGCAAAAATGTACTATAATATAAATACAACTAATCTGAACTTAGAGAAGGGTACAAGAATGCAGAAATGATTTATAAGAATTTAATCAATTTTGATTATTTTTGATCATTTTCGATCATTTTTTAGCATTTTTTGATAATTTTTGATCATTTTGATCAGTTCCGCATGCTCAATAGGGTAGCTTTTAAAACCGGCATCTGTTCTTAACCAGTTTAACTTAAAATCTTTTTTAATTCCGACATCATTAAAAAATAACACCAAAAGTTATATAACTTTCCCATAAATAGAGATTTGACAAAAATTTGGATCGTGTGACTGAACTACGTAACTATTCAACGTAATCATTAAATGAACTTAAATAAAGAATTCCTTTCTGTAATAAATTAACCATCGCCGTTTACGATTTTCACATTCTTTCGCTGATTTTATGAAGCTTTTTACAGTCGCAAATTTTTAGGTTGATAGCTTTTTTTATGTTCCTACTTAAGTATCCTTTTTTATTCATCATATTTTATTTCAGTTTTAATGTTTCTGTAAATAAAGCTTGGGAAAGATATAAGAGGTGCTTTATAGAAATACTAATATATTGAAATAAAACTATTTGCTCAAAACTTCAAATTTGGGATATTGAAAATTGAAATTTATATGGTTTTTAATTTTTTATTGAACAACAATTTTAGTTGTTTAATAAATAAAATTGTAGCTTTTAATGGAACACCTAAAATAAATATTTGAATATAACTTCAAGATCATAATGCATATTTTTTTTTTGTTGGTTTCATTGTTTTTGAATGAACCATTTTGAACTGTTTCAATATGTTTTTTAAAGACATTAACCAAACTTTACGACACTTTACATTCACTTATGTTTTTGAGTCTTTTGTACAGAATCCTCGATCTGCATTAGACTTCATAAGTCAATGACACCTATTCTCACAACGTGTTTAATTCTTTAGACACAATCAAGTAATTTTATTCTCAAAAATATGAAACATATTGAAACACATTTCATTTTACTCTCAAACATAACGAAACAGAAAAGAGGAATCTTTAGAAAGTAGAATTCCAAAAAAAAAAAAAAAATATTTTCACAAAGCCAACATTCACATGAGATGTTGGAAAATGAAAAATCAACATTACTTCGTATAACAAATTCATGGATGAAAGAAAAGGATGGAACTAAAAATTTAAAGCGTGCTATGATGTGTATAATGAAAAAGTCCTTTGATGGTGCTAAAAAAGCGCTGTTATTAAGTAAAACAAGTCATCCTTTTATGCTTCAAGTGTATTATGTTATGCTTTACAGTTTTATGAATTGCCAGCGGAATGAAAAACTCATAAATTGTTATGGCATATTTCACTTCTTTTCCATTCTTTTATTCTTTTTCCATTCATGTTCACATAACTTTTTTTTCCTATACATGTGTACATACACATGACTATGAGTATGTGTTCATGAAAGGACATAAAAGCTGACTCTCTTTTTTTACCGAAACAAAACAGAATCCTTCACATTGTAATATTTTTTAATTCACTTTACTAACATTATTTTTTTATTTTCACTCATTCATTTCACGTGTCTGTAGATGATACGTACATGTATGACGATACTATAGCCACCAGCAACTATCGAAACATTCACCCACATCAACACTGGTACGACGAGCCGCCATATGAAAGTGATCCGGATGATTTTTTAATGGCAGGCCTTGGACCAGCCGCTACCATTCAGGTAAAAATAAAATAAAATAAAATTGTTATTACAAGTACTTTACACCATGCAATCATTCATGAATTGCTTCTGTTGCTGTCAATGTTTCATAATGGATACCATCATTAAAAATAATTAAGAGCGGTACAATCACTTTATTTAAAGTATACATTAACACATTCCGAGTGTGGCTGCTTTACTTCTTGTTGCTCGTTTATTTACAAATTGCAATGGCACATGTTTATGAATTGTATATTGTAGATTATGGTAAAGTTGAATCAAAAGTTATCATTGATCATGGAACGTGAGAATATATTTAATGACTCTTAGTATTGCATTAAAATGATAGAGAGTTGCTACAGGTGTGTCTAATATTTCGCAACAAAAAACATAAAGATACTCACATCTTTAGACTTAAATACTTTAATATCCATAAAATTCTGTACATTCATTAAAATTGTCATCAAACCATTGGAAGTAGTTTTAATCAACAAAGCAAATTAAAACCATTAATTTCTGGTCATTTTGGGAATCACAACATGAATTTTGTAACAAAAAAAAAGGGTTCATTAGTGTCCTACAACAAGCATTGCATTTTTAATTTACAATGAAAAAGTTTTTGTGACCATGAATCATAATGGTTTCATATTGCTACCAAAAACTTTTTCCTCTTACCAATAATGTCATGTTCATGAACCAGCATTTACTTGTAACATTATATGATATATTCTATGAGCACAGTCATTATTTCATAAATTGTCAGTTTTGGTAGCATTTGCTCTTTATAACAATGGAAATAATTGCGATAAAAAAAATGACAAAATTTTGCTGATCTTTTAATTGATTTGATTAGTTAATGAGGTCAGCTTGCGAAAGAGATGTGCTGTTTGGGATAGAAATTAATGATTTTTGTGGTGATAATTAATAAAACTAAATAGAAGAATCAATGCAAGGTTAATAGTTTTTGAACTTTCATGAACTTTCGTGAACTCAATATGATCAAAGGCATCTCAAGGCAAAAGCTAACGTTAGAAGTTTTTTAAAAGTGACCACACATTTCATCAAATTACTGCCAAAAAAATGTGCTCAAACTAGCATGAATCATTTCATATCCACTGCCTCTTCGAGATAATAAAAAATGCCTAATGTTGTGGATTTTATGACCATAAAAGAAGCAAAATTTTGACTTACAACTGTAATCACACCAAAGTGAAAGTGTAGAACACAAAAGCCAGCCATTTCTTCCACTTTATTTATTTCGTACACACGTAAGAGAGTCGTATGACGAGGGATAATAAAGGGGAGCTGAACACAATAAGTGAAGCCAACTTTACCACGATAATGCATAAAAATTTTCTACTTCGTGTTTTATTGCCACAAACAGAAATTTTCCATTTTTGCTAGGACGCGCAGAAACTTCTTTTTTTGTGTTCCATTTTCATTTATGAAAAGGCAGACGCAACAAAAAAAAAAGGCATAATAAAAACAGAGAGAAGAAAAATTTATTTATGACATGCAGAAATGTCGTAGAAAGTGCTCTGTGACATAAATTCCACTTTAATAATTTTTCCATTTATTTATTTATTTTCATATCCACCAAAAATGACACAACCAAAAAATTCAGGGAGCCCGCGTGTGTTATACAACAAGCGGTCCTGGGGTGATATCCTTACGATCGGCTGGTGACATATCAATATCACAACAAAGACCAATACGTCGAGGCCTTATCGTTCCACAACAGCCACCGAATCCTCCAACAATTATTCCACTTAAAAGGTAAGGATTAATTTTATATTTAATTTCATTACATTTTCCCATTTAATTTAAAATATTTTAATTACCTTAAATAGATCACATGATGTAAGAGGAGTGAGTGGAGATTATGCAGCTTCTGTTTCAGATATTCATAGTGTTACATCGCGATTAAGTCAAGTATCGGTGAGTTTAATTGAATTTAATGAAAAAAATTATTACGAGAATTAATTTTGCAATAATAGGCGTAGACTATGAGGCACGTTTAAGGAAAATGCTGGTTGTTTTAAGTTCCAGCATAAGTTTCAAAACGAAATATTTTCAGACTCAAAATGAACTAAATTAAAAATAAAGATTGTATACCTTAATACTCATCTTCCTTAACTAAAGGTAGCAAGCGAACGTCCAAAGCTATTGGTTCCTTTTAAAAATATTAACCATGCCTATCGTCTCACTCTGATTAAACCTCATCATTTGCCTCCTATTTCGCTGTAATCACATTGCTAATGCAATAAGCAAACTTCATAAAATTGAAATTTTTTTAATTAAATTCATAAATATTTTGTTGAGGCTGCTTGAATGTGAAACATCCAGCAGTTTACCCGCGAGATGAGGGTTGTAAAAATTTCATTTCATTTTGCAACAACATAAACATTGTAGAACCAATTAATTTTTATTTTTATCCAGAAAAATGGAAATAAAATGTTTTTTTTTACACTTTTTCATTTCCTCGTCAGGTTGGTACGAACCACTGTACAACACGCTATCGAACGCTGAGTGGTGGCATCGGAAACTCACCTTCACCGACGCATTCATCAGATTATGTCGATGATGATGATGATGATGAGGATGATTTGACAACAAATACGGCTGTACTTAATGGATTAACAAATTCATCAATTGTTGGAAATTCAACGAGTAACGGTAGCTGTGGAACAGCAGGATCGACAAGCACAAATGTGATGATGACAAACAATTTGAAATCAAAACGAAATAACCTTTCGTCGCATTTGCATAAAACATCATCAACAATAAGCTATCAGAAGGCAACTGTTCATTATGTAAGTGATAAAGCTTTTATTGTTTACGGACTTAATTATTGCGGTTTTCGCTTTTGCCTTGTTAGTTTATGACTGTAATTTGAAATTAATTCAGTCTCTCTTATATAAAATTCAAGTGTTTTTGGGTATAGCTGAATGCTTATCATTGCCCTTAGTAATCCAAATTCACTCAATCATCAGTCAAAAATTTTCTCAGCCACTGTTTACTTTACTTCACCGACTTTCATATTAAATTTTTGTTATTTGCTTTCATGTTTACAGCTTTGTTGTATTTTCATCTTTGAGAAATAAAAAAATATAGCTCGTAGTTCATTGACTTGAATCAAAAATATTTACTTCGTTCGTCGCTCTTTGAAGTCTATAAAAAAAAATAAAGAAAATTAATTTCCATCTTTTTTGCACAGGAATAATTTAATGAGACTTCAAGAAGTATTTGATGTAAATTTTTTGGAATTCTTGCAAAGGGGACGTTCACTTATGACGTCCATCAAAAAACCTGATTTTTAGACCCCCCCTCCCCCTCTATGTCACAAAAATTCTATAGAAAAAAATTTCCATTGTTTGAACTGTCACAAAGTCTTAGACCCCCCCCCCCTGAATGTCGGACGTCATAAGTGAACGGTCCCTAAGATGATGGAAAATTGGCTTTATAATTATTTTGATCGTGAAAAATTCTTAGAATTTATAAGAAATTTAAAGCTATTGCTATGCTTAAAAACTTATAAAAAATTAAGCATATTCATTAAAGTATATCGAAGCTGAAATTAGGAACTATGAAAAATTCAATCCGCTGACGAAAATCAAACACAAGTTTCAAAGTTTAGCAAAGAAGTCTCACAATTCTATTTCATAGATCATATTAAAATTTAGCAGGTTTGCCACTTTAAAACCTGAAACCCTAAATTCAATTCTGTTCCAGAACATAATTTTAAATCAGTTTTTAAATTAAAATTCAAATCAGACCTGCGAAAAAAAATCTCATAAATTAAAAGAATCTCACTATTATCTCCCCTTCAAGAAAATTAGATTAATCAGACTCAGTGATTGAGGAAAAAGTAAATTTGATTTTCTTCTTTCCTGCTCGAATTAATCAAACAATAAAGATGATTTTTCATTTTTCCCCCCTTTACACGATTTCTTCTTTCAATCTTTGAATTTCTAAGAAAAATACAAACATTTTCGATTGTGGAATATGCAATAACAGTAGGAAGCAGCATAAACATTGAGAATAAATACACAATTACATTCATTTTTCTTCCGATTTTATTTCGATTCTTGATCGACGTCAGCTGAATGTATTGTCTGTATTTTTGCTCGTTTATTGTACAATGAAAAATATGTATTTTGTCTATCATTCATTATTGCCTTTATCAAGCGTTGAATGCCGAAAAATGATATGGATGGAGACAAATGTAAAAAGGTTTGGTGACAAAATTTAATTATGAATTAAGCACAGAGCGCATTTTCTGTGTCGAAGTCAATTAATTACTTCTTCAATTACCAAAAGACAGCAGGAGATGTTTATATGCAATAAATAATACTTCCAACCAAAATGCATAAAAATTCCATCCCCAATTCCCCAAAAAACATGCTAAAATAATAGAAAATGAATATATATTCATCACATCACATAGTGAAAAATAATTTATGCGCTAACATTTCGAAATAGCAACAAAAATGACTTTATTAAGCGCTCGCCCGAGAACAATCAATCATTCAACTTTTGCTTGTGCTATTTGCCCCCATACTCGTGCTCAACGAGACATATAGAACAAAATGGAATAAAATAGAAATTTATGTTGTTAAAAATGAGGTTGGGATGAGAAGCACATTCATCGAGCAAGATGTTATCGTTATAAATAGTTTAGTTGAAATAAGTAAATATGTACATCCATATAGACGATGTGAAAACCAGTAAAGCGTAATAAATATTTAATTCGAGTGCTTTTCATAAATTCATTAGTGCCATCTTGGATCATTCATTCAATTTATATAAATTTTATTCTCATGTGTAGTTACTGATATTCACTTAAGCTATAAGGAGTGCATGGTGCAATTTTGAGATGTGTGATGATAGCTTTGTTCATTTTGTCTCAATTTTAGATGTGCTTTAATATTTAAGGTTCTTGATTTAAGAAATAATCAGATATCTCGTTTTAAATTTGTTATGTGCGTCAAGATCTCTTTCGATTGAGATCTAAAAGTGTGTTTCTCAATAAAGAAGATACAAAATATTCGTCACAGTTCTTTAAACATGTTCAATGTTGTTCTATTCATTTATCAATACTATTGAAAAATCTCCGAGTCATAAGCTTTAGGGGCTTAATCAAAATGTATGGTACGTGCTATATTCTGAGACATTTAAAATGGAAGTCATTAGTCGCCCATCCTGACTACACAACTGTTTTTAAATTCATATCTTAAGAAATAATCAAACATTAAAGAAATGGAAATATTGAATTATTCTTACTAAAGTCTTATTCAGGGTCTTACTTTATAAAGCATGATACCAGAAAATGAAAAAATCTAAGAAGATGCATCGCTTCATTTCTCTTCGTTTCCTATGCTTCAAAATTGCTGCCATTTAAATCCACAAGTGTGCGATAAAATATATAAAATACATTCCATTCTTCCAATTTTTTCATACTCTCGCTAGCTTGCCACTTACATACTTCAGACGATGTACAGAAAGAAATTGCTTAAGATACTCGGGCAATAAAATATTCAACAGATATCGCATCACGTTTTCAAAGTTTTTTTCTTCACAATTCTGCTCAATTCTTACTTTTTGTCTCAAACCAAGGGAGAAAGATGAAAAAGAAAAAAAGATTCTTACGTGCTTTTACTTCTGCATAAATATCTATCAGAAGCATTTTGTGTGTGTGTCTTCTATTTTTAATAAAAATCGATACATTTGAGATATTCCTTCGTCATATTTCTTCCGTTGCTGTAGAATAAAAAGTTCTTTTTGTCCTCCTTCTCATCCTCTACCTCACAGAAGAGTAAACAAGCAGAAAACTTTGTAGAATGTGATTGAGTCTTGGATTTATTTTCATGTCTTTTTTATCTTCAAAGTTTAAAAATTTTGTTCCTTCAATAAAGTTTGGGAAACATGGATCAATGAATGAAAAGAAAAAGAAGTTTTTTGACAAACTGATTAAGGATTACTTTTTAATACAGACGACAGTCAGTCTTGTGATTGATTATGAAGCTTACCAACCATTTCGTCTGCAAGATTGTATGATAAAGTTATGCTATTGAACCATAACATTTATTACTGTACATTTAAAAATACTTTTTTCCATAACAACCAAGTTGGTTGAACCAACCGCATCACACACATATCATATGAATCGAAACTGTTTCAATTTTAGAATTATCTATAATTGAAAAGAAATTGTTCATTTATTACCATAAAATGTGACCTACTTTTATTAATAAATACATGAAAACATCCTTCACAAATTACATTCTGATAAAACCACATTATGCATTGCTCAACATTCTTTAATCCAGTTATGAAACCTCTTCAACATCATTGAATTCCTTTCTATAGCTTACAATGATTGGAGAAGATAATTTATTCCAATATGATCATCATTCCTACAAAGTTTATAGAAAGAAAAGCTTAAGAGATAGTTTTACAGTTTTAAAATGCTCACTATTGAATGGATAGAATGAGCAAGCTATAAAATATCTTCTGTGTGAGCATTCATATGATGCAATTATTCTTAAATTTTTTTAAATTGCTCAAAGGTTTTTCTTTCCCTCTACCAAATCGATTCTTTGTCTGAATTCGATTCTCTTACTTTATTTCATTGTTGCTTGGATTTTCATTCGATTGGATATTTTCTTTCTCTTCTCGCTTCAAAGACAAGGGATGGGGACATATTTGGTCTATTAGGCATTTCATCAAAGGGAGAACACATTTAAAACAGTTAATCTGGAAGCAGCTTTTAAAGCGTCTATTAAAGCTCTAATATTGAAGTATCAAAATTTCGTCTAGTGTGCCGCAAACCTAAAAATCATTTCTTATCGTTTATACATAAGTACCTCTTACTGTAATTATTAAAGTAATCAGGGGCGTAGCCTTAGCGTAACCAATAAAACAATATAATCGAAAAGTAATAAAACCTTCTTTATTCGATTATTAAAAGCTAATTTTATTGTTGCTTTAAACTAATACTACGATTTAAAGTTTAAAAAAATTCAAAAAAAAAATTGTATTAAATTTCAATCTCAAGTAAGCACCTAACGACCCCCTGGCTACGCCCCTAATTGTAATACATTGAATAGATTAAGGCCTATACTAGGTAAACAATCGTTTCTAAGAGTATAAAACTACCAAAAAATTTGAAGTACTAGAAGGCTTGAACCCCAAATACAATAAAGCCTCCATCCCTTGGGTTATCAGGATGGAAAAAATTTAACAAGCTCAATTACGAAATGTTATCGTATTACATATTTTTTTACCACATACGATAAACTTTCCAAGCCACAATGTAGACACACACAAATGTTCCTACATACATATGTTTGCACAATTTTTCATGTTTTATTACGCTTGCAACAATAAAATTGAACTTCAAAATGTCTTCATGTAATTTTATGAACCGAACAACACAAAAAAAACCTTTTTTTTTCATTCTGTATGTGCTCAAAAAAGATCAATGTGAATTGAAAATTTATGTGCCAGACACATTTTGCTACTGGCGATGTTTTTATTCTTATCTCGCTTACTTACAAATTTTTGTTCTGTCTCCTCCTCATTCGAACTTCCTCTTCTTCCTCTTCATGTTCATTATGATCATTATTATTACAGTGTCTCATTCATGCATTTGTCGCGATGCTAAATAAAGAAGAAAAATTTCAAGAATGAATAAAAAAAAATATTAAAAAAAACATGGGAAGAGTCATTATGGTAATAAACGAAATAATGTGAAATGAGAGGGAATTTCTTTTAGCTTTTCAATTATAAAACTTTGTCTTGCAAGACAGAAAAAGTGCTCAACTTTTTGCGGTACATAATTCAATTTTTTTTCCTCCTTTTTTCGCATGTCACCCAGAGGGCTTCTTACTTTCGAACAAGAAATGAATAAGTTAAGTTATGAAAAGTAAGCACTGGATCCAAAACTTTTCAAAAGGAAAACTTCAAAAAGGAAAGAATGATTAAAAATTTTGTTAAAAGGCTGAAGTTCAAAGGTTAATCGATCCTTAATACGTGTTATAGTACCTCCATTAACTCTGATAACTCATCTTTTGTCATTGACTATATAGACTTCTTAGGTGTTTTACTTGTAGGCTTGAGAAATGTTTTAACTTTTTGATGAACAAATTATGCAGTTGACAGTGACAAGCTCCGATATAAACCTTGCCTTATACTATTAATGAATTCAACAAATGCGCTTTTGTCACACAGTTTTATTCCTCATCCATAAATCTACAAAAAGAAACGACATAGTGTGTTCAATTTTCTCAGTTTTCCTTACACAAAATCAAAATTTTTCTTTTACATAAAAGTTTTCTCTTAAAAAGTCATTCAGCGACAGCAAAAAAGAACTCAACCTCTCGCTGTAAATTCTTTTGCTAAATAACCTCAAGGTACACTCAACTTTTATGAACTAACAAGAAATAAAATTGCGGAGCGAAAAAAAAAATTCTTTTTCATATACTTTAATGCCATTCATTACATTTAATTGTTTTACTCACTTTATTTCTTTATCTTTTCTCATTTCACGTTTCTTTGTGCAGTCGAATGATGCCAGAAATTCCCCGAAGGACTTACTAAAAGACAATAGTATAAGCTTCAATAACAATAATAATAGCAATAGCAGAAATCTTAATGTGACTGGTATGGGAGCAACAAAAGATGATAGAAGTAGTATAAGTGATCAAGCATTTCATTGCTCTGCAAGTTCCGTTGAGAGTCTTCCGAGTGCTAGTGGATCAAGTAAGTATCAAGTTATAAAAATTATTATACTGGAAATACAAATTTATCTATTCAATCAGGTACGCAAGCACTTGTAAGATCTGGAAGTCCAAATAGTTCACTTTCAGCAGACGATAGAGCAACAATTTTGCCCATTTGTCGAGCAAAAGCAATTGTAGATAGCGCAACATTTCCGTATGAAAAGGATGCATTAAAATTTAAGGTAAGGAACAGCTTAAATTATGGTTGTTAACTTAAATGACCCTAAATTTCTTATTATTTCCATTCCATTGAAACATACAGAAAGGTGATATAATCGATGTGCTTTCAATGAATGCTTCAGGCGTTTGGAAGGGCTGTATGAATGGTCGTATTGGACACTTTAAATTTATCAATGTTGAAGTCATGCCAGAACAAAAGGGAAAGGCATTAAATAAACTCGACCGAACGCGTAACACGTGTCCGTCAACCGTCGATGAGCTACTCAATCGTATAGGTCTGAAAGAATATACGTCAGTATTTGTATTAAATGGGTACGTGACATTACTTATTTAATTTACTAATTTGAGTCAGAGTTGGAAGATCTATAAGAGCTTGATGGTAATAAGAATAAAATGAGTTCGTGACTTCACCTCATTAAAATCATTTGGTTCAACACTCTGATTTCTATTCTCTTAACTCTCTTGATTAATCAGTTTCCATTGATCCTTCTCATTAGTTCATCACGTACATTATCTCAATCTTTCTTTTCTTTCTTATTTTAATCTACAGCTATGAAGACTTAGAATTATTTAAAGAGCTTGAACCAGCAGATTTGGATTATTTAGGGATATTAAATCAAGAGCATCGTGCTAAGCTATTAGCAGCTGTTCAACTTCTCCATGCTATCGATTCAGCAGGATCAGATGATGTTGCAGGCTCGAGTTCAGAGAATGATGATAGTAGAATACAAAAAAAGAATTCATTGTCTCCTTTTGGGAGACGCCACTTTCCTAGAGATTCTGGATGCTATGAGGGTTCGCCACTGCCAAATATCAACTCAATTCAAAGCAATGATGATGCAAATTGCCTCGATTCCGTCGTCACGCAATGCTCCAACGAACTTATGAAGCGTGTTGATAATTTGCGTCGTACCAAAGACGATTCGACTACACCAAAGAGTTTAAATCGTTTAACGAAAAAGGGATTGCTTGGAGGTGCTGGAATAGATGATTTTAGTAGTTCAAGAAGTAGCAGTGGTGGTGGTGCATTGAGTGAAAAATCAAGTGATAGTGGCGTTAGTAGCAGTAGTTTATCATCTGGGCCAATTAAAAATAATCTATAGCGCATAGATAATGAAATTTTATTAAAAATTCATAATCAAATTAATAAGAATCAATCAGATGATGCCAAAAAATAGCTCAATTATTAAAATGACGAATTTTTCACTGCTCTTAACTTTCAGTATTTATTCTTGTTTCTATTTTACTTGTTCAATGAGAAGCTTTCAATTGGAAAATTCTTCTATTTGCTTTATGCTTTTCACCCCACAACTTAGAATCGACTGTTGCATATTTTCCATTGGTTATTCCATCAATTTTTAAAAAAAATTACAGTAAAATATTTGAAAAAGAGAGGGAAAATTTAGAAAATGTAAATAACAGACTGATAGCTTTAGCCACAGAACAAAAATGTAGAAAGACGAAAAGAATTCAGAACATGACCATAAAAAATCACTTTTCAAATATTTGAGAAGAGATTTCAAAGCAGACCGAAAGCAATCACAAAAGGTGTGCAACAGGGCTATGTTCAGGGGGATTTAGAAGAATACCTAGCCAAAGTCTTTAAAAACACCATCTACTCCTCTGTAGTGAGCTTTAGAATTCCAAAGTCCACAGAAAACGAATGTTTGGACAGTGATTAGTTTTTCACTCATCAACTATATCTTAATTAATCAAACGTCCAAATTGGAGTGTTTCATGCGATTACATTCATTCCAAAATTCCCTATTCAGCTATTTCCATCAAAATAGCACACTTTACATGATTTGATGTCAATCATTTCAGCTTAATTTAAAGCTCGTCAAAATAGCGTGCATTACACGATTAATTTGATACAAAACACACTCAACATTCTATTAGTTCTAAATATAGCGTGTTCAGCACGAGCCTCACATTTATAAAAATATATTTGTTTTTCCAATAAATAAATCATCCATTAGCCCGACCCGAAATGCTTTAATGCTGACTCAAGTTTAGAGCTTTTTCATGTGAGCTCAATATTCATGAACTTCATGGTATGGAACTAAAATCTAAGAATTTTTCACATGTGACATAATTTATTATCTTACCCACATCGCCCAACAATCTTCAATCTCCTTTTTTGTGCTTCTTCTTTAGTCTCGTTTTTCTTTTTGACACTCAAGTCATGTAACAAAATCTCTATTTCGAACGGAACGCAACACTTGAGGAATTCCTATACTGAAATGGAGAGGAAAACCACAAAAAGTTTTGGGTCAATAACATTAAAGTGTGAAGAAAAAAAAGCGGAAGTGGCAGTGGTAAAGAAAATCGATTTTCCATAAATTTTTCTTTCATTCTCACCACTCACACATTCCGTTTCATTCAAGACACGCGGGGCTGCTGTTGCTGTTGTATGAATTTGTATACACACGATGGAGTTGTAATAATACATTGCCAGTACGTCACAAAACTGAAATTTATTGCCTTTTACCTTATTTTTGCTGTTAAAGATTTTCTTTTTATTTTTATTGCACAACAATTTTCCTCTTTGTGGCAAATAAACATACATATAGGCGATGAAAAGGAACGTTTTTAGTTTCCTTTTCATCCTTAAATGTTTGTTTGTTCATTTCTATTTCCTTCTTTTTGTTTCTTTAACTTGTAATAGTCCTCAAAGGAGAAGCAAACTGAAAATCGAAAAGTGAGTTCTTCACGCAAATCTTTTTATGACTTGGGAAATGAAAATGAGAAAATGATCCATTAAAAAGGAATTCCAATTCACGAACATAAAGATTGGGACTTAGAAGTTGTTGAAGCATTTTGGTATAGATTTCGAATTTATTACATGTAAATTCGATGGAATTTTAAGTCTAATTTAAAGAAAATGTTTTATAAAACTTCTGGTTAAGACAAAATCTGACTTCTATGGCTGAAAATGAGCACAGTGCATTTTCACTATGAGAAATTAATGATATAAAGTAAAAACATAGTGCTAATGAGCCTTGAAAGACAAATTTGAAAGTCAAAAGCTCAGATATTAAACAATATATTTTTGCAAAGTGATTGAACAAACTTACTAAACCAATTATATATTAGAATGAGTCGATAGCTATGCACAGTGTTCCAATTTACGATTCCTATCTGGTCGACACAGCCCATGCAAAAATCTTCATCTGGTTATTGTATTTAAACTTTCTAGAATCTTTTAAAATCTAGTCCCGAATGGCACAAGTCGATTAATCGAATAGAAATCCAGTCGGCATGACTCTGGCATGGTGCTGGCTTCGATTCAAATCCAGCACCATACCAGATTCACACTAGCTTGGTGCCGGATTTCTGATCGATTAACCGACTTGTGCCATTTTGTAGGTATGCAATCAAATCTCAATAATTCATTCTCTTTTTCAAATCACCTCCAACTCATTGTCGTGATAATCCCTAAGATTACAAGCTAGACGATAGATGCCAATAATCTGAAAAAAAAATAATAAAAAAGGAAAATAATTTTATTTCCTGTCTTGATTTCGACTTTTCTTTTATATTTAAAAATATAGTAAAAAACAGAAAATTTATATCCGTTTATACTCTCTAAAATATTTTATACATTTTCCAAATGATAGTCAGTTGCAACAAACAGAACAAGTAAAATGATATATATATATAAAAAATATATATCATATAATATACATTATACATGTATAGACAACAATTCGTTTTGCCTTATAAAATTCAACAATACAGTAAATCAATAGTTCGATATATATCACATAAATTTCAACCACATCCCTCGCGCTCGCTCGCTTAATGCTTGAAAAAAAGCTAGCAAGAAATAATTTTTTTTTCTAGTTTATTTGCCGACAGCTATAAAATTTATATATTTCATGCCAAAAAAAAACTTTTTTTTCCAGTTTCTCTCCAAACTTGATTCGATTTTTTTTTATAAATTTTCTCATATTTAAGTTTCTCGTGTCTAACAAAACATGAAAAAAAGTCAAATAAATCCTGTATGTAGATAGATAGAGAGCAGATGTCAAATGTAAGGTTTAAATTCATACAAAAAAAATGAATATTGAAGGAATAAATGAAAATATGTTTAATGTTGATATGAAAATGAGGACAAAAAAAATGAAACTTTAATTTAGTTTTTCAGTCATTTTTGATGGAAAAGTTTTTGATTTTCACAGTTTTATGGCTGTTGAAAAAAAAAACTTTCTTTTGTCTGAAAAGCGTCAATATTGAGCAGACACGAAAATTCAATAAAATGACTTTGAAGAATTGTTAATGACCTAAAGTGTCTGAATTTTTGTGACTCTCAAATTGAGCTCAGATTCGAGTCAAGATATGAAAGTTATGAATCACAATATCGAATTTTATTAATTTATAAAAAACATTGAACTTTCAAATTAATTTGTTAAATTTGTTAAATTTTTTTTGCTATTTTTGATAAATTGGCTTTTGTTATGAAAATAGGAGTAAGCAATAGCTAACAAATTCAATCAATTGTAATTAGTTTATCTGAAAAAAAAATGTAAGTTAACAAAAAAAAAAAATAAAAAAAATTATTCACAATAAAAAAAATCAATTTTTCTCTGCTTTGAACAGAAATGAATGAAATGTGCTTTTGTAAAAAGTGTAGGTATGTAGGAACAAATTTGAGCTGATGAGCATAAACGAAATACAGAGCAATAGAAGGATCTGACTAAATCAGATCGACTGAATGAAATTGTAGTCTTCAATATCTGCGTGATTTTTGACTTATTTTGCAACAATAACTGCAGTTGTGTTCAAACTTTTGTCTGTGACACATTAAATGAAAAAAATGTGTCACGCTACAAGCTAGTTTATCCACAACTGCAACATCATTTCACATCTCAGAAATTATTAAAATGCAGCTCAGAAAACAATGCATCCATCACTTGATAAAACAATGATTAATGTTGGATGCTGTTCAGTTTAGCTGCACAATTTATCAAAATATTGGATGCAATCATAAGCATTATTTATTCTGAATGAAATTCAAATTAATATGCTGACAAATTTTCACCATTGAATTTTATTTTAAAAGAGTTGAATTTGAATAAAAATTCGATAAATCAAAGTCAAGAGAAATTTATGAGATGCGAAATTGAGTTTAAAAGATCAAGATATGCTTTTTTAATTTTTTTTATAAAATATCTTCATTGCAGATAGAATTGAAATAAAAGCTTGAAAGATTTGCTTCAATTTTCAATTTTAAACAGAAAACTACAAAAAATATTAAAATAAAAAAAAAATTGAATTTATTGATACAGTCGATAAATGATGTGAATATGAATTTTTTGCAACTTGTAAATAGAATAGGAAATTAAATATTCAAGTTGGAAAAGCAAAACTAATCATTTTTCCACTTAAGAAAATGATCAAATTTAAAACAAATTAAATTTCCAATATGTTGAATATTATTTTGTTACACAATCAATAATGATGAAAGAAGTTTTAATAAATTAAAGCTTAAAAACTCGAGTTCTGAACCAGAAAAATAAGAAAAATTTCTTGAGTCTGACATTACTATTTATGGTGAGTAAGGATCAAGCTAGAAGTTAATTAAGTTTAATTTTCAATGTTAATGAGGCTCAACAAAGTATCTTAATCATTCGTGTACCGGCAAAAAAATGATTAAAAAGTACGTAATTCGGGATTCACCACTGCCAAACTCATCCTTGCCCCTGTTATTAATACTTCTTTGATGCTGTGTTTTTTTAAAATTTTCTAATCATAAATTTAATTAAAATTTATTCCAAAAAAAAATTCCTAGCCTCTTAAATCCACTCGTCCGTAAACTGTGAAATGTCAAGCTTTTAGAATTCTCTTCGTTCAGACTACAAACGATCAAAAATTATTTATAGAAAAATTCCATCCTTTGGCCTTTCAGTAACATTTATACAGCAAATATAGACATTCATAAAATACATCACATCATCATCATCATCAGCAACAGCAGTTCCAAAAATCAATGTCACAATCATATTTTCTATTTTTCGTTTTTGATGACAGTCTGGAAAGTATCAAAAATGTGTCATATCCGAAAAATTATATAAAGCTTATAAAAAAAACTTTAAGTGGAACTTTTTTGTCGTTTAAAAAAACATATTTTAAAGCTCAGGATCAAAGAGTTTTTATGGGAATCGATAAAATTTGTATCGAGTTAAAATTTTACAGCAGTTAAAATAGAAGGAGAACAGAATTCAAACTTTCTGATTGGAATTTGAACTTTATTGCTTTTGGGTTAGAATTTATCCGTTCATGCACAAGTGAAACGACGAAGCAGAAGTAGAAAAAGAAACTTTCATGTTGGATGTAAATTGAAACTTTTTGCATTTTTTTACGACACAAAAAACCTTTAATTTAAAAGTTTTTCACTTTCTAAATTGGATAATTGGTTTATAGCTGTTTGCAGCTCATTTACACCCAATGCTAGCAAACAGAAATTTTTGAGTTCTTATTATTCGAACTTCGAATTTTCGAGGTTCTTATTCTTCGAAAATCGAATCTTCGAAGCTCTTATTTTTAAAAAAATTCGTTGTGAATTATTATTTTTCGAGTAATTTGTAATTTTAGTGAACATTCTTACTAGTTTTTATGATTAAGATAATCAATGTGATGAAATTGCATTCCTTAAATGTTTATGCTTTAAAAAACACCTAGTTTAAAAAAAATAAAAAGTAACAGACTTTCTTATTTTGAAATTTTAAAAAAATACCGCGCGAAAATTTTGAATTTTTTTTGTTTGTAACGGACTCTGTTCTCTTTGCTAACATTGGATTTACACGATCAGAAAAATTTTCAATCAGACTAGTCTTGTTTCAAATTAAAGGTCTTTTGGTTGTTATTTTGTTGGATATGTCGATGGTTAAGGAATTTAAGGTTTGAACAATCATGTAAAGAAAAATGTTCAATGCATGAGCCTTAGAAGTATGTTTAAGAGGAGCATTAAAGTGGTACAAATTTTTAATCATTAAAATTTAATTTTAGAGCAGTTTTTTGTGGCTTACTATTTAAATTGTTGATGTCTATTATTCCTTTCTTGACATAAATTTAGGAAAAAGCTACGCCAGATATGCATAATTTTTTGTCTTTTCGGGTTTTGCAGGTTTTTGCTTCAAAAGCCCTAGCAAATTAAAAAATGTTTCCAAAGAAGGGACCTCCAAAAACTCTTATTTGGCTACGCCCGTGAATTTAATTTTATTTTTTTTAGATATTTTGATCAATTATAATTCTAAGTCGACATCTGGACAAGTAGTTTAGTTGACTTCTAATTTTAAGGATGATTATCGATATCCACATACGACTATACTTGTGCTAGACAAATCATCCAGTTGCCAACGATAAAATATTTATTATTTTGGCATTTACACATTTTTAAATTACAAAATTATCCAGAATTTATTATAATTTTACTTCCTCTCCGTGTCTAATTGACAGTTTTGCCTTCAACGTTACCATACGAATTAAGTTTAGAAAGTAATGTCGATAAAATATTTATTTCAATTTAATACAATTTAATAGTTTGGTTAGAGCAATGCAGAATGTACATTTGAGTGTTGATTGTTAGAGATTGTTTAACTAGGATGTGTCGAGTTGAATTTGTAGACAACGTTTAAGTTCGAAAAAAAGATTCCCTTTGTAGTCGCCAGTAGAAACAACGAAAGTGAACGGAAATAATTCATAACTTCCATAAATTCTCTTTGACTCCATAATTTTCTATGTACTCATTTAAAGTAAGTATTTAGAATCAAAAATGTTGAAAAACACTAACGAGTAAGTAGATAAAAACATCAAAAAAAATTATTTCGTAAATCAAGTCGTCGTTTAGATAAAAAATAAAAAAAAACTAATTTAAAACAGCAAAAAAAAATATCAAAAATTTTTATATGTCCAAAAAAATAAATTGTAATTTATGAAAAGGCTGAATATTAAAAAGTTTATGAGCTAAAATGGCAAAATAAAAAAGTTTAGCTGAAACAAGTATTACATGCCAAACTGAAAAGGTCGGAAAACAACACACACAAAAAACAAAATGTAAAAAATTAAATCAAAAAAAAAATTTGTCCAATTTGAGAGAATTAAATTTAATTGGTCATCATTAACAGCAATGGAAGAAGATCCTTCACAGAATCTAGAAAATAAAATGAATTGACTGAAACAAATTGAAATTTGTATGTGTTTTCATCATTATCAATTCCTTTTGTTCCTTTTCTATATCCTTAATTTATTCCTTTCACACTGCTTCCATAAAAGCATATTTACCATTTTCATCTTACAGGGTATGAGACTGACTGATGAGATTTAATTAAAGGAAAATAAATTTCATTCAAGATTTTATTAAGACGATGCAGAACATACATGGAAGCAAACAAGAAAGTAAACTTTACAGTTTGTTGAACATCCTTTCCATAAATAAAATAAAATGTAGTCTGTGTATCCTTCACATATAAAGTTTTATGGTATTAATACGAACATCTTTCACAGGGGTTGTTATGAGGTTATGTGACTTGAACTTGGTTAGGTTGTAATTTAAAATTAAAGGATTAAAAAACGGTTTTAAGGAGTTTGTTCCTTGAAATTGATTACATGAATTTCAAGACGAGATTATATATCCCACAACTTATATATTAAGAGAAATCGACACCTATTACATGATACTTCCTGTTGAATCTAGTCCTCAAAGCTTTAAATTCAGATCTTAAGAATAAAATACTTCAGTTTATAATATCCAGTTGCTCTTAAAGTTTCTCCAAAAGTTTCTACACCCATACAGAGCAAATAATCCCCAAAAGGACAATGACAAGATCTTGAAAGACATAGCATGACATACTTCATCACAAATTGAGTAAATTTAAGCATCAGCATATTTATTTTAAATCATGAGACAACAATCCCTTCTTCATACTCCCATTCTTCTATATTTAAGAATCAAATTTGTATGAATCATAAAAGACTGAAGAATATTGAAGATGAAATCAGTGCATGAACATTATTTTATGAGGAAGAAAGTCTTCCTTCTATATGATGAGCTTAAATGATGAATAATAGGAGAAGTCAAGATTCACTTTACATCAAGTTATGCATTTATGGGGGATATGTAAGTAAAGAATGAATAGAATGACTTTATTGAGTATGTAGAAATTCCATCGATAATGCTTCTCAATCCTGTCTATTTATTTCAATATAGACATAAGAAGATTAAAGTTGTTGAGGAGATTAATGGAAGATTAAAAGCAAAAGAAAAAGTTTCAAGAGAAAAAAGTACTTACCAATAAAATATTAGAGTTTTTCTAAAGGAAATGGCATGCTGGAAGTGGTCTAATGGCAAAAATATGAAGATTTTCTCCTTTCCTTAAAATGATTCCAGATCAAAGGATATAAAAAAACTTAAGAGACGTGCTCAAGAAGTGGAACGAAAATTTATATCTATTCAGTAGCGGAACGAGGGGTTTTAGGACACAGACAGGCACTTTAATGCCACTTTTGGATCTTTTTTATGCCAGGTTTATCGATTGTGTACCGTGATATTAAAAAATGAAACTCCAGTTGATTCCCCTTGCTACACAACTGTATTCATTCCTCGAATAAATCTGGCAGGAAAATGGGACTTTTAACTATTCATAGACATCATATTCCCACTCATCATTCATGAGGAAAAAAAGCCAATGGAAGAAATTTCAATTTAATATTCAAATGTGATATTCAACTCGACTGCTTCCTTTCTTTCACATTGCTTAACCAAAAAATAAATTTTATTTTATGACTCTTTTTTTCCTTTTTCCAACTTGCTGCTTCTTATTTGAGTGAAAAAACAGAAATATCCACACACACAAACATTCTACAAAAAGACACTGACATAAATTTCATCACAAATGGATCAAATTGAAAAGCTTTTCCTTTCCTCTCTTTCTCTTATTCCTTCGTTTATTGCGAATTCAGAATTTATGACTTTTCAGCCTCTCTTTGACATTCCATTATCATTCAAGTGCCATAAATAGCAGTCTTTTCCGAGTCACCAAAAAAGGGTTTAAGTATAAAAAAAAATAAAGAAAAAATCAATTTCAATTGAATTGCGATGAGAGCAGCAGGGGACACAGAATATTTTTGGGCTTATATTTATAGCATAAAATGTAAGTTTATTCTTGAGTTTACTAGGTCTTTTATTAAAGTATGTTGGATTGCTTTGTTGATTCGTCAAAGTAAAAATTGGTTTTATTTTTCAAGCTAGTAACAAAATTGATTAAGATCAAATTATACATTTTCCAGACTAGACTTGCATCCAGAGTTGGATCGAGAAATTATTTACATAGATACAGAACAATAGCAGCTGGCAAGAAACTATGTAATTCTTAGGACCAGTCTGAGTTTGCTACTGGTTATTCATATTCTTTGGTTCAACTGTGTACATCCAAATCCAGAATCAGAGTACGGTCCTTAAAATCAATACTCATCATGCTTTATTTAAGATTTAATACCAAGATAACATTGAAAAATAGTTTAGAAAATTAAAGATCAATGATAGCATTTTTACAACCTTGATTTATCATTTCTTTATTCTAGTTCATTCTATAAGGACAATGATACAAATCATGATAAGACTCGCAAGATAGGAACACATAAAATCGTTGATAGCACACGATTTTAAACAGCTTTTCACAATTGGACTCACTTTTCAATTCCGTTAATGAGAATTTTCTCATTAGCATGCTAATTCCTTTAATTCCAACCGACACTTGAAATATGCAAATTTTATGCATGCTACAAATTACTCCTCATGTACAAAAATCTCTGCCATAATGTTCATAAAAATTCATTTTCATTGTAACAAATAATTTAAGCTTATGATGAAATTATTTTCCTTCCACATGAAATGTAATGAAATACCGAGAACTTTTTCCAGCATAAACTCAACAAATTTTACCACTTGTGAATTAAATAATCACACATAAGGCAAAAAATGTGCATTTTCAATTACGATTTCATACTGTTTTAGTTTTTTTAAGCCATTTTCTTTCATGTTAATTAACGTTGTTAAAATTTATGATTTATAATTTGTAATTACTCGAACAGTTATTAGTGCTACATGAAAATGCTTTTAGCATAAAAAATTATGAAAATGAAAAGGGGTTTTCATTCAATTCACATGAGGGAGAAAATGTTTTTGCATGAAAAATCCGCGAGTTGCTACTTTTCATATTTTATCAACCATTTTTAAGAATGCTTACGATCTGCATATATTCATTGTTAATGGCTTTACATCATTTTACTTAATGAGATTGATGTTTCAATGGAACCATTCTATGGTTGAAAAAAGAAAAGAGTCTAAAAATTCAGTAAAGACAACAGAAATTAATTAATTAACGAGTAATACAATATTTAAGCAATAATCAATAGTGAAGATGTCAGTTTTTCTGTAGAGTATTAAGAAAATATCAAGTGAAGTCAAAGAGGAACGCAGATATTTAATTAGAGATCAAAATAGCAAAAACAATAGAAGGAACAATAGAAGCAATTATTAATTGGATTTTACATGCCAAACGAGAATATTAACTCTTCAAACATACAGGAATTCAATCACGTGACTCCAGTTTACTAATATTCTCATTCAAGTAGCTGCATTTATATGATATAATTAAGTTAATTGAAAGTCAAAAATTAACAAAGAATCCAGCGAAAGTAAATATTAGGTCACATGTTGTGGTGTAAAGGTCATGTGAATGGTGAATTTTTACTTTATCAACAAAATTAATCGGAAATATTCAAAATTTAACGGTTTTTGTCCAGAGTGTGGAAGTTTTACGGAAATTCAACTTAAATCAACTTTACATGTGGAAACAATTACAGCATATGAGCAGAAAGTTTTGACTTGACTGTCAAAGTTACGTAAAAGCTAACTTAATTGTTAGCAGTTCAACTTAGTGACTTAATTTTCACGATTTACAAGTTTTGACTTAATTGTCAAAGTTACATTAAAGCAAATTTAATTGAGTGACTTAATTGTCGCATTTTTGTACGTGTCGACGTTATTGCCAGTAATCATTTTTCTTAGTTTGATTCCAGCTTTCAGCGTAATTCAAGCAGGGTAAATGGCACATCTTCAAAACATCTTCAGCTCAACGCAAAAAACAATAAGGTCTCCAAACAAAAAGTCTGATGATCTCATTATAAATGATGTCGATATGGCTGAGTCTGAACACCTATCAAAGAAAAGGAAAAATGAGTTATTAAATGATGGAAAATTGATTGTTGAATTGGATGATGATTATCAAGAAAGTGAAATTAGTAATGTCCATTTATCAAATCAAATGAAAAGTCTTCATGACCTCATTGCAAGCACTAGTCAGAAGCACAGTAATGAAATCTCGTCTGTAAAAACTGATCTGTCTCAAAAAATTCAAGAAGTTTCTGAGAAAGTAGTTTTGATGGAGACAAAAGTTGAGTCTATCCAATCTAATGTAGAAGTCATCGATGTGAAAGTTATTGAAGTCGCAAAGGCAGCTCAGATGAATAAAAATATGATAAATAACATGATGCAAGAAAATCTTAGCAAGTGTATGGATATTGATGGGATTGAGAAATCAGTTATTGATAAAGCTCCTGATTTAAAATCACTGGCACTTCAAATAATCAGTTCATACAACATTACGATTACAGCTGATGAAATTGATAGAGTTTCAAAGAGAGAAATTGGAAAGGATGATAATAGTGCTGCAAAACCAAGAACAATTCTTTTAGTCCATTTCAAGGAATTCGAAGCTAAGCTAAGAATCTTGCGTACTAAAAGGAACATCAAAGATAGTCGTAATATATTCTTTAATGCAACTTTAACTGCAACAAACAAATATTTTATGATGAGTGCTAGAAAGTTAACAAAGGATGTTGGTCTGAAGGTATTCTTTAAATCTGGAAAAACCAATGTTGAAAAATTGGATAAACAAATCTTAACAATTATGAATGAAAGTGACTTATCTAGTCTTGAAACGTATATCAATGAGATTCAGCATAAAAACCAAGCTCAACGATCAAACATGTAGCAATTAGTATGTCCTTCACTCTCTCCAATAAATAATCAGCATAGAAATTTATTACATCCATCGCTCACAAATCTCAAGCAGGCAACTAATTTTATTCAAGGTATGACAGTAATGCAACTTAATGTTAGAGGATTAAACAAAACCCAAAAGTTCAATAAACTAAAGTTAATGATTGCGAAGATTCCTTACAAAATTGACATTATTACTTTGAGTGAAACTAAACTTCTGTCACAATTCCCTTCAAAACTCTATCAACTTAATGGTTTCAACCAACACATATGCTGCAGAGATTCTAAAAATGCGGGTGGAGGGCTTCTAGTGTTTGTTAACAAAAATATAATTACCTACAACGTCAAGTCTACGTCTACATCATTTGAGAAGATTGTCTTTCACATGAAAAATGGCAATAAAACCTTTAAATTCATCAATGTTTACCGACCACCTGAAAGAAATAATATTAATGAATTCATGAACGATATGGAAAATGAGCTAAGTTCTAATGAACTGACAATTCTGGTCGGTGACTTCAATATCAATGCAAATGATGATTCAGCAGATTCGAAATCATACTTAAACATTCTCAAGTCTTATGACATGGTTATATCAAATAACCAACCGACCAGAAATGCAAGTAATAAAATAATTGATCATCTGACATGTGATAGCGAAATGGAAATGTCAATTCAGAATCACACGATATGTATTGATCCTAAATTCAGCGACCACAATATGTTAGTTTCAGTGATTAAGGATGTCAAAATCAAAAACAAGAAGATACTTAAAGTTGTAAGCAGAACAGACTTTTCAAAACTGAAAGATGAATTTCAAAAGCTGGCAAAAGATTCATTTTTTGAACTAAAAAACCCAAATACGATAGCGGAAAACCTGACAATAATTACACAGCAAGCAATCAAAAATTCAACAACACAATTTAAATTTCATACTCGTCAGGAAAACAAGATATGTGATTGGATTAGTTTTAACACAATGAAATTACTAGATCAAAAAGAAAAACTCATCAAAAAAATCAAAAAATCCAGGAAGAAACAATCATTTCAAACGGCTTTATATAACTTAAAATCAAAGCTTAAATTCATTTCTCTAAGACTACGTAAATCACTCAAATCTGATGAAAAGAAATCATTTTCATCGCTCTGTAATGAACCTGATTCCAAAAAATTATGGCGAAATATTAACAAGATACTGGGAAGATCAAAGGACGAAAAAATTAAGGCCATATTTGACAATGAGGGTAAAATTGTTACTGACGACCAAAAAATTGCCAAAATATTCAATGAAAATTTCATAAATTGCATAACTTCTACTGTAAGTCAATCACGTGTAAGCTCAACAAAAGTCAAATTCAACCCTGTTATGCAATCAATGTTTTTGGATGATATTGAAGAAGACGAAATTAGCCTGATTATCAAAGGTCTTAAGAACTCATCTCCAGGTATTGATGGAATATGTCCATCGATAGTCAAGCATCTCTCGAATGAATTAGTTCCCTTTCTTTGCCACATGATTCGTCGTATATATGAGACATCAGTATATCCTCGTTGCTTCAAAACAGCATTAGTGATTCCAATTAATAAGTCTGGTAATAAATCATCAATGAACGACTATCGCCCAGTCTCTATGCTTACAATTTTTAACAAAATTGTTGAGAAGTCACTTTACACAAGAATATATGACTTTGTATTTAATAAAGCAAAGATAATGTCACCGTATCAATTTGGATTTAGAGCTAAAAGTGGAACTGAAACTGCTGCATTAGAACTCGTAGAACAAATCAAAAGTAAACTAGACAATAAAATGAAAGTCAGTGCTGTGTGTATGGATATTAAGAAAGCCTTTGATCTGGTAGATATAGACTGTCTTATTCACACGCTTGAACTCTCTGGTATTCGTGGAAATCCTCTTAAACTCATTGAAAGCTACCTAAGATCAAGAAAGCAAATTGTAAAAATAAATTCAGCAACAAGTGATGAAAAATGTATAGATTACGGAGTAGTTCAAGGTGGAATTTTGGGAAGCCTTCTGTTCATTATTTTCTTCAATCATATTACATCTTTAAACATTACTGGAAAGTTATATCTGTATGCAGACGATGCAGTGCTAGTTAACAGTCACGAAAAGAATGAAAAGGTAGACGACAAAATTACCCATGATATGAACGTAATCCTGAATTTTTTCAATGAACAGCATCTATATTTGAACTTTGAAAAGACGATCTACACAATCTTTCACTCACCATACATGAAAATCCATGATAATGACACAATCAGCATAGGTATCAACGTTATCAAGAGAGTGGACTGTGTGAAATATCTAGGCTTATTTATGGATCAACATCTAAAATGGGATAGGCACTGTCAAGCTCTTGAATCAAAACTTGCCTCAATTTCAGGAATATTATGGAAGCTCAAAAGCAAGTTACCGCAATCTACCAAAAAACTAATTTACAAATCACTCTTTGAATCACATCTCAACTATATGTCAACAATCTATGGCACTGCATGCGAAAAAGTATTGAATCCTATTCAGAAAATTCAGAACAGGGCGCTTAGAAGTGTGTTTAACATCAACTTTCTTGAGAACAGGATAAATATGTACACTCACCTGGTCCAGAATTGTCTTCCAGTTCGAGCAATTAGTTATGTCAATGCTGCAACATTCATCTACAGCAACCTGTCCAAAAAAATCCACTCAAACATAGTTTTGGATAAAGTTGCAGCTAGTAACAGAACGAGAAGTACTGGTGGATTAAGAAAGCCGCTATCAAAATCAAACTATGGAAAGAAAAGAATTACGTCATTTGGTGTCTCAATTTTTAATGAAATTCCAAAAGATTTAAAAAACTTACCACAAATGCATGCTTTTAAATGGGCCCTAAAATGCTACATCCGTAATGAAGATATGATGTCAGTCTTTCTATCTGCCAATTTCCTGAAGAAGCTTGAAAGTTGACCTAAAACATAAAAAAACAAATTAACAATATCTACTTCTTCATATATGCTTCATTGGAACAATTCACCTAGTATCATGTTGTATGCTGGTTCCCTCAATGGTTCTCAAAGTTTCTTCGTATCTTCTTCAATGTCCAAATGCTTAACTATTGGATTTTTTGCACCAAAGTCAGTTATTTTTTTTTTTTTTCAAATTATTTTAATGTAAACACTAGCTTGGCTTATTTTTGCAAAACTTTTTAGTTACCAATTTCACCATTTGTAATTTTAAATACTGAAAAAACCGTTAAATCCCATTGTATGTCAATAATGTTAATATTTTTACAAATTTGAGATCTTTAATGTTCTTCTTTGAACGCTGAATCTCATATTTACAATTCTTTTGTTAATTTATTTCTAAGACCAAAGGTTTTTATGCCGATTTCAACAGTTACTGTTAAAACTGTTTAGAATGGCTTTTCCTTTGCAATCTAAAGAATCTGAATAAACAAATAATAATAATAATAATAATAATAATAATGCATGAAATAATAATTAAATGCATGATAATCGAAAATTAAGGCTTATTGCATTTTATTTACTGGTGATTAAGTGGAATAAAGTCTGAAACTGGAAGTTGTTCATATCAATTTGTGATATTTTGGCACATATTCCATATCATGGGATGGGATGGTATCTCAATAAAAAAAAGCACTAGCCAGACATTCACTTTAAAAAGTTCACATCTACTTAGATATTTAAAGTTCATAAAGACTTAGATAGAAACTGTATATAGGTGCCTTAACTTACTTACAGATCAGTTGTGATCCATGACGTTCCTCAGATGCCACCTAAAACTGGCTCTATCACTAGCTACCGCTTGCCAATTTTTTATACCAAATGCAATACTGTCTCTATCAACAGCCTCTTTTCATACTTACTTACTTACTTCCTTGGCTTGTGAAATGGCATCATTGGCCTAAATGGTAGAGCGTTGGCCTTCTGTGCCATAGGTCCTGGGTTCAATCCCAGGCCATGTCTAATTTTCGAAGCTCTTTTTCCATTTCATCGTTCTAGTTACGAAGCTCGGTTCGTGTGTTGGGTGTAGTATTGATGTCTTTGGCATAGAATATGCCTCCTTTGCTAGGTATACAAGGATATACTAGCATCTGGATGACTTCCTTACTGCATTTTGCGCACACGAATTGTGACTAGGTATATTGTAAGGTACATCAGGTCTTATGACGTACTCGTGTCTTTGCAATGTGCAGAGCTTGCAAGTGGTTCGGATCCCACTATAAACTGTAGGTCTAAAGGGTGTGGTACAATAGATTCTGTTCTAATTTGAGTCGCAGTGCCTCCACACATTATTATTATTGTTATTTTTTCCTTGGCTGGGCGCACGTGGGCATATTACCGCGTTCAGAGATCGTCTAAAGACAGTTCTATCCTTTGAGATCTTCTGCCAGTTCGGGATATTAAGGAATCTAGCGTCCTTATCAATACATCCAATCCAGGTATTCTATGGTCTTCCTCTTTCCATAGGTTGCTAAATTTACAAATTTTTAAATTGATTCGTAGAATCGAGTCGACTCGATCCTTGTAACAAAAGGAAGTTTATTTTAAGCACACGTCTTTTTTGATCGACTCTTTAATTAAATTCCACTCGAAATTTATTTAAAAATCGTACAGAAATTATATATTTGGCATTAAATAAACTGTTCTAATTTATTTTCAATTCATCCTCTTTTAGCCATAGTTGTTACGGAATTCATTATGTCAAGCAATTTCATGTCCTCGTATATGAGGAAGCGAAATTTGTAGAGTGAAATTTATGTCAGCAAAAGCTTCCACAAACATTTTTTGCATGTCATAAATAAATTTTTCTCTCTTTCATGCTTTTTACTGCTTCCGTTTACAAATAAACAAAAAAAGCACAAATGAATGAAAATGGAGCACCAAAAACAAAATTGTGCGCGTTCTTGCAAAAATTTCTGTTTTTGCAGCAATAAAGCACAGAGAAACTAGAATATGTAAAGAAATTCTCAATGCATTCCATTGTCGTTTGCTTTTACACATAAAGGTGTTATTGTAGAAAAAAAAAGCATTTACATGTCATGTGAGATGAAAGCATTAAAGAGCTGGGAATTATTGTATCATAAAGCATTCAGTTGAAAAATGAAGATGTACGTACATCACACTCATAAAATTACTTGATTAAAAACCTTCATTGCCTCTTTTCACACTTTACATTTTTCAACTCATTCCGCGCGAGTAAAAAAAGATGAAAATTTAATGAGATTCCCACATATATATAAAGTCAACTAAGTGAAAAATGTAGCGCATCGTAAATAATTTCATTAAATTCTATTAATCCATTAAATATGTTCTTCATATTTCCACAACATAAATGAAAAAAGGGGAGTAAAGAAAAGAATTTATCCTCTAATTTGCTAAAATTTTATAGACAGCTCAATAATTTTCTATATTTTAGTGATTTCAGCATATCCCAAGGCATCTCTATTTTTATGAAAAAGAAAATTCTTGTTGCTTTTATTTCTCGAACTTTCCCACTCGATACGCACATATTGAAGCTTGATTAACATTCACAAAATTCCTTGTCATGTCGCTTCGTGTTTTAGTGGATCTCTATTATATTTCATATAATTGAGTTGTCTTCAGCAGATTGAATTGTCACATTGTCTTTGATTTTCTTATAGGACTTTTTGAGGGAATTGATTTTGATTATTCAAATGTTTGTGATTCTTTACTTAATGGTTCGCTCGCCAATATGCATCACTAGAAGCAGTTAAGTGCCTTGCTATGGTATGGTAACTCGAAGGTCGTAGTTTCGAATCCAGCCATTTCCAAATTTGTTCTTTTTCAGAAGTTTAGATACTTCGACTGCTTAATGTACGAGATCAAGCCATAATTGGGCATTTTGGGCAACGTTGGATTAAGGAACGGATCAGGAACTTGAAGTGTAGCGGGAGAAAAAGGAACGAGAGCTACAAGATTACCTTATAATGGAATATTGTCAGAACGGACCTGAAATGTATCACGTCACGCCCACAGAAGATTAAAACGAGAGCCTGAATTTAATCGAAACGATCGAAACCTAGATTTGAAGATTAGAAGCTTGATTCTACGTCACCCATAGTGATATGAAATGTGTCACTAATCAATGTAAAAAGTAAAACATGTATAAATACTAATTCTTCCGGACGGTAACGTCGACAAATAAATAATAATAATAACTGTAGATGCCCAGTTAAAAATCGTTACTTTGGATCCACAAAACCTCTATCTACAATGTAATAAAATGGAGCACTTATTCTTAATTGAAGTATTGGAAGCGTCTTATCCAACATTAACTGTAACTGTAAGTTTCTACACTTAACTTTGTCACCCCCGCCAATTTCTCCCCTTATCTCACCGACAAAAACATACATGTGTGACACATAAGAGGGTAAAAATAAGGAAAATATGATTCAGTGTTGATATATACACATAAACTTCTTATGTTATTATCATCCCCACTTTTACTAATCCACATATGTATTTCTAGACATATATACTATGTGTGTATAGATGGATGAATAAATAAGTTTTGACAGTAAAGAAAAAATTGAAACGAGGAATAATGGAAGTAGAATATGAGGAGAATTCCTTTATTGTTTTTTATGCAGATAAGTATAGATATAAAGATAGAAGCGATGTGGCTTAATAGCTAATAATCAAGAAAGGTAAATGCCAAGTTCATGCTATGCTTATTGAATGGCTGATCATTTTTCTTTCGTTTACATCTTTTGAATTAATTTTACCGAATAAGGATATTTGCATATATGGAAGTATTTTAAGAGAATCTTAATCAAGGCGTGGAAACTATCCCAAACATCCCATTTATCCCACATATCCCAAAAATATTCAAAATAATCCCTGAGCCTGTATGCATTAGAATTGAGATATCCCATCATATCCTGAAAGTACACGTCCAATGCACTAAGGATACGTTGGGATATCTTTATTATCGTGCAAACATGCTCAGGAATTTTTTGAATATTTTTGGGATATGTGGGATAAATATGATATTTGGGATAGTTTCCACGCCTTGATCTTAATTCTATGTGCATGCGATTTATAGAACAAATATACTTGAATTGTCATACGATTTCCATTTTTTTCTTCACTATTCCTAAATTTACAAATTCGAAAATTCATTCAAATTAAATTGAAATTACTTGAACTCATCCATCCAACTTTGAATTCATCAATTTGACTCATCATGATAACTCATTTGAACAGGGGGAAGACGGCTGGGAGTAAAATATTTTGCACAATTATTTTTTTCAGATTAAACAAAATTTAAGATCAATTTTATACCAAAGAAATTTGTGGAAATACTTTGCTGGCAGTACTTCTCCCCCTGTTAATAAATTAATTTTATAAGTCAAATTTAAATATAAATATAATTAGTTGCACATCAAAAGTCAACCCAAGTAGAAGTGAATTAATCAAAAAATCAATGGAACATAAAGGATCTATAATTTGTTTGCTTTTAATTGCATTGCTTCTCAACATTTGTTATGGAATATTCGAGAATGAATTTAAAAACTCATTTCTACTTCCTTCTGATGAAAATGGCTTCTATTCAGGATATAAAATGTGTCCATATTGTAAGTTCATGAATATTTTTGGATAACATAAACTAAATCAATATTTTTTTATAATTTAGTCATGTTGTCATCAATTCCATTTCTTGTGGTAACATTCATTGTTTATGGATACTTTTCTGAAATAAGAAATCTTCATGGTAAATGCCTAATGTCTTATGTATTCTCATTTGCCATTCTTTACGCAACATCATCTATAATTGAGCTCAATAATAAAGATTTATTAGAACAACACACCGAAATATGCACAGTACTTGGATATATGTGGATGACAGCTATATTATGCTGTTGTTTTTGGTCAAATGTGATGTGTTATGATATTTGGGTGACATTTAAGTATGATATGAATTGTCCATAATTTATCAGAAAAAAAGTAAATAATCCTTTTATAGGTCGAAAGTGAAGATTGATAGCAACATGATATTCATCCGATACTGTCTTTATGCTTTTGGAATTCCAGTAATTATTGAAACCATATTTTTCATATTGAATCATTTTGAACTTGTTCCTGAAAAATATAATAACAAAATTGGTGTAAACTCATGTAAAATTTTTACAAGCCAAGCTAAAGAGCTTAAGGCTATTTATATGTTCGGACCATTAGCATTTTGCTTGATTATCAACATCGTTATTTATACACTTACTTGCGTAAAGATCTACAAGCATAACAAAGTTACTGTTGCATGCCACAGACGAACATCCAACAGAGTGTTTTCCAAGAACAACATAAATTTTAATGAGTATTAGCATTTTCTTAATTTATTAAACTTATAATTTCTTAATACTTTGATTTGCAGTTCATCACTTTATCTGCGACTAGCTATTGTTATGGGAATACATTGGATAATTGAAGTCAGTTCCAATCTGATTGGAGATCCCAGACTATACTTTGTTGCTTTTGTGTTCTTCAACATGCAAGGTCCTATAATATTTGTGACTTTTGTTTGCAATTCCAAATTTAAATACTTCTTAATGAAAAGGTTTGTATATAAATTTTAAAACTTAATTATACTCGAATAATAGGATGAAGCTTAGTGGGGTGATCGAGTCGAGGTCGATCTAAGTGATTCAAGGCTTAGAATTATTGCGTCTTATATATTTTGCACATATTGCGTCATATTATTATTGAGGACTCCAATATGTGGATTTTTGGGGCCGTTGAAATAAGATTAGTTTCACGTAGAATTCTATGCCTCGTCCCTGAGTCGCATCCTCTCTTGTTCTGAAGCCTGAATTTTTCAAAACTTTGCATAAACTTGAATAATATAATTTAGATTTATTTATATTTTATTATTCTAGATTTAATAAGAACAATAAATTTGCATCACGAGACGACATTAGAGATGATGATGCAGATGATGCAAATGCGCAAATATTTGCGTATTTGGGGTTTTTGTGAACTACTTGGAATATTCAAAATATTTCTAGAAAAAGTAATGACTCAAATAATTGACATCTCTGGACAACATCACAGATATAAAAATAGACAATAAATGAACAATAAATAATTTTTTTGGCAAAAATAATGTTAGTAATGCAAAATGAATAATTGCATGATAAAATAATAATATAGTCACTGTAATGCATAATCATTGTAATTTACTAAAAAGTTTAATTTTTAAAAACATTATTTTTTTTTAAAAAAAACTAGGATTCGTTAATAAATGACGTCTAGCTTTTATGAAAGAAATATATCTGCTATAAAATATAAAATCTCATTTTGTTGGAACCTTTTTGTGTACGGTAATTAAAAAATTCATAATGAACTATTAAACCTGAATTTTCTTCAATCATATTGCAATAAAAAGATTCCCCCAAGACTATATTTCATAAGTAGACAGATGAAAATTGCCAGAATATTAAAAATTCATTTTGCATTCATACACGATGAGAATGTAAATTTTTCTTCTGTCTTCATTTCCTTTTCATTTTCAGTAACTAACCAAAAGATGCATTTGAGTGAATTAATCACCGCACAATTTTTTCTCTTCTTCCAAAAATGTTTTTGTATGATTTTCATTCACAGCACGTAAATCTGATTCATTCTCCGTAATATGCGTCAAAACCCTCAATTTCTTTATTTTATAGATGTATCTTTCATCCATCCATTCTACTACCTATCACTCTTTTTTCTTACTTGCATCCCAACTGATACATATATGATGGCACAAAATTGAAGAGGGAATTTCAGTCATCAAATGTAGTTAAGTCTACCGACTACATTGATCAATGTTGACGGATATTTTTCTTCTATATCCTTATCTTCTGGATATATATTTATTTGCAATCAGCAACCCTTAAATCATTCTGACATTCGATGAACTGAGTACACAAATATTCATTAACAATTTTCATGTGCTCGAACGTGATCTGATTTTTTTTTCTTCTTCTTCTCGAAAACTTAAGCAAAAAGAATGGCTGAGAATAAGAATAAAATCGTCAGGAAAGGGTCGATAGATACTTTTCTTTTTTTCTTCTTAATTTCCAAAAAAAATAGATTTTTTTTTGTAATGCAAATTTTCTTAGATAAATTTTAAACTTTTATTTTGGGGAGCAACATTTTAGCTTATGTTGTAGATGTTTTGTAAGTGTATACTAGATTAAATTTAAATTTATTGGGGAGATTCTGCTGAATTTCAAATTGCTAATCAAATTTTATATTTTTTATGGCTTTAGATAGGAAATAAAAATAGCTTTTGATGAGTCATTGTAGACTTGTAAATAATGTTGTTTGAATTTTAGATTATGCTACGGATTTTTTCGTGTAATATTGTAAATGTAGATTATATAGATGCGTACGTTCAGACACATGAATGATTTGAATATTTAATGAGATCTTCTAAATTTTATAGATTTTGTTTCAAATTTCTCGTAAACAAATTATTGTCATCTGAGGATTTTTTTTTAAGACATTTTAAAACGAGAGCTATAAAACTGACTTTGGAGCCATTCGCAAGTGATGTATACTAAAATTATAAAAGGGAGCTTGTATTCATCCATCTGTCAATAAATTTGTTTTCGGACAATCAACTTAACAAGCTCATAGCTATACGTCCTTCCTCACATTGAGCATTCGTCTGTAACAATTATATCCATGTAATTTCAATCTAAACGTGCATTTAAATTAAAATTTCCCATCTCTACATTATTTGTGACTATAAAATGACCTTTAAAAAGCAGCATCTAATTCTCAAACAGCTCCCATAAGCATCTGCTCCACTTTTATAGTAACTAAGAGCAAAAGCTATTTTCATGAAAAATCTAATTAAATTAATAATTAATTCTCACCTTAAAATCATCATAATTTTCATAGCAATTCGAAAGATGCTTCTTTTCCTTAAAGTAAGTCACACTGGATCTTTCGTTTCTTCTACTTTCCTTTATGCTTAGCAAGGTTATAAACTCGTAATAAGCTTTCTTGTTTTTTTTCGCCCTTTTCTCTTCTTTTTCGCGTTATAGCACAGAAAATAAGGGACTTGGAAGTTGGGCGATGAGAAAATTGCAAGCATTAAATTTTAATTTTCTTTCTTTTATGCTGCTCTCACACTAACCAGAATAATTCAGTGTTATATTCTTCTGAATTAAAAAGTTTTGCGCTTTTCTTTTTGAGCAATTTTTTTCAGGCTTATGAAGTAAAATTGCATCATTGTAGGTATATGAAAGTTCTGTCTTTCAGACAAAAGGTTTCAATCAAGTTTTAACAATTTTTCCACAGCAAAAACTTTGAATTATTGTCCTGAAACTCCCATCGTTAAGAGATTTTAGATTTCAAACTCCATTACTTTCATTTGTTTCTATTTTAACTGTTAATATGGCTCCTTCGTCGACAACAATGAGACAATTTGAGACCTTGAAATATTTTCGTATGGACGGTTTTACGCTTCTCTAGTTGTGATACCCAGAATTTTAGTTTTATTCGTTATAGTTGTTCACAAAAACTACACAAATTAAAATCATTCAAAAAGACGCTAACATGCAACTTCCATTTACAACTTCATTTTCACTCTTTCAAGTCCAAAGAATAAAGGAAGCTCAAAAAGGTAGCAGCAAAGTAGTTTTCATGACTGCAAAAAAAAATTCATGAATTGTTATGATTAAAAAGTTTTTTAATTTACTTGACTCTGCACAGCACCGAGAGAAGTATAATTTTTTAGTGTGGTAGCAAAAAACCTCATTTTAGCACTGAGTTAAATTTTTCATAAAATAATAAGACAATAAAAAATAATTTTCAAAGAAACCTCATTACCTATTTATATTAACGATAACTGCGATAAATGGCTTCAATGCACCCCTCGTTGTTTTGTTTGATTAATTAGCGGCATATGCAAAGAAATTTAAAACTGAAGCATGAGAAGCGGTTTTAATTGACAGAAATTATCGGCAAAGATCAAAGGAAAAAAACGTTTTTAACCCTAAAATTATCCGGTGCATTGAGTTATGAAGTCATGCGGATGTAAAGATAAAGGCGACTTTTTGAATTTTAAAAGATATCCTGACGAAAATTAATGATTAATGTGGATTTCCGGATCATTTGGTGGTGGATGGCCATTACTTTTGTTCGTGCTGTATTTAATAGATTTCAAAGGACATAAACGACAGCTATAGTCTGCCCTCAAGTAGGTTTTTAACTAGAGCAGCTACCTTAAAGTCAAGGCGTGGAAACTATCCCAAATATCCCATTTAAACCATCTTCATTATCGTGCATACATGCTCAGGAATTTTTTGAATATTTTTGGGATATGTTGGATAAATATGATATTTGGGATAGTTTCAACGCCTTGCTTAAAGTTAACATTGGAATGTCAAGTATCAAAATGTGAAAATGCCATGATTCTCCAGGACATAACAAAATTTTCAGCATTCTTCCTGAATATCATGCTAAAAATTAATCAACCGCACGAGATACACAAGAGAACGAGCCTATAATTACCTTCATTTCATTTTTAATTTATGTCAATGAAAAATTAATGTTTAATGAAAAAAAAACAAATGAATCATCAGTAAATCTTTCCTGCGGTCACAATATTTTCCCATTTTATTTTAATTTTCAAGCTCTACCTCTTGATTTCATGTACAATTTGCTGAGTCTGTTGAAATATTAATAAAATTAAAAAAATGTTAATAAATTATGTTAATTTAATAAAAAAAAATTTTGCGTTGGCTGTCATATTTTTTTTTCACTTGTTGTGTTAATTCACTTCATGTTTGCTTACTTTGCGCAGCTTTTTAATCTCAATGCTCCAGCTTGTCAAATCGATAATCCGAAATTAATTCACTTTTGGACAAGATTTTCAAGCACAATTTTTAGTCTTAGACTGACCTTATTATTACTTTTACAAGACTTTTCTTGTTATAAACTATAAAGATATACATTCATACTTGTATGGCTAACTTTAACATTTTTTTATAATCTGTAGATTGATCGATTGTAAACTTTTTATGTAATCCGTGAAATGTCACAATGTCGGCATGTTTTGAATTTTGAATTAAATTAATGGTATTTGTCACAAATGCTTTAGACTGCAAACAAATCACAAAAGCTAAACATTTGTAGACGAGAGACATTTGGTCATCATGAAAAAGTTATTTTAGTTCTTCCAACACTTTTCCATTTATTGTAAAATTAAGCAAATAAAATCCAGTCAATTGGAATGAAAAATCCTAATGAATTAAATAAAGCATCATCTGCCTATATCAGAATTTATTGCTTAAACCTCATTTTAATGTTATTCGTAGTCAAAAAGTGCGTAATGTACACCGCCATACAGTAAACATGTACACATGCAAATTTTCACTTCATTACCAGCAATTTGTAATAATGGATATGACAAATAATAAAACATTCGTACATAAATCAAATTTTCCATAGAATTGTTTATTTGACGGCTCAATAGCTAAATAAAATGAAGCACAGAATGGAAGAAATTAAAAATTAAAATCGGAAGCCCCATAAAATTTGCAAACAAAATCAACAATGGTAACAATAAGTGTGAATTATTTTCATACACAGAACTCTTGTTATACTTTTTTTTTGTAATAATTGTATTCTCCACATCACAAGCAAGTAAGCCCCCCATCGACATATAAAGCGTATGAATGAAGAGAGAGAAAAAAAAATGTAATCGTATTCTATTTATTTCAATTTTAATTGGATTTTATTGAGCTCGCTTTATTTTATTATTTATTCACACACAATAATATGAAAATTTTGGTTTGTATTTGAAGACTACATGACAAGCCATCCCACAATATTAAATGCAATCTACAAATGATTAAACAATGTATACGACTGGGAGGTGTCACCGCCTTTGTAAACATTTAAATACACAAAAGCAGCTACACATATTGTGTGTGAAGAGAAAGCCGTCGCGACATTCAATCATAACAGAACAAAACGACACGGTGTGATCTTCTTTGCTTACACATTAAATTATTTTTTCATTCTTTTTTATTTCGTCTTCACTTGGAACTTAATTCATTGCATATTGTTGCCCAAATAAAGCAACGTAACAATAAAAATGAATGATTGAAATTTCCTCAAATAAACAAACAATTTAAAAATGAGAAGGAATGATTTTCATGTTGGTAGATTATTATCGATTGTCTGACTTACGTTACATACATACGCGTGTCTGTCTGTGCAAATTGTGCGTGGGTGTAAGACATATAAAGGAATTGAGTTAAGTGTGATAATTGTAGGGATGTAATTCTAGGAACGCATTTAGTGTAACTTTATTTATAAGTATGGAATGATCCAATTACTAAAGCATGATCCAGAGGATCCATCACATGCATCATGTTAAAGTTCGTGTGAAAATAATTCACAGGAAACATGTTAGATTTCAAGATCAATGGATATTTATAAACCTAATTTAGAAACATTTTCCTGATATAATCAGGCAACTTTCATTAAGGTTACTTCTAGGCTTCCCATTGGTCGTATTTAGTTTACTCATAGATAAATTTGGTTTGAAACTGGCTCTTTCTATTAAACTCTACTTGCATTATTATTTTAAGGACCTGGACAAGAAGCCACTGAAACATAAAAAGAAACCAGAAAGGGAAAAAGCTTTACAACCTTTTACAAAAAAATTGGCTACTTCCATGGAAGATGAAACAACCAAAACTCAAATAAGTAATATAAAATAACATTGACTAGGTTTTGAATTACTAGTGAACCAAGCAGACAAAAATTCAAAGACAACCACTTTTTGAAATAAAATCAGCACATTTAGTTAACATGAAAGGTGCCTATTGCCTTAAAGGTGTGTAAATAAAGAATAAACTTGAAAGTTGCTTTTAAACTCCAATTAAATTGAACATGAATCTTACTGTGTGTACAGTGTTTATGTGTCATTAATCTTTCGAGTACTATAGAGAAAGGCAGGGAGATGGAAAGAGTGAGGATAAATTGCTGAAGAGCATTAAAGTGACTGCAGTGGAAGCCAAAGAAATAGAAGAATGAAAAGTAAAGAATTATTTTGCCATTGCAGCAATTTTCTATTTGATTTATTTTTTCTCATGCTGCTGTTTCAAAGGAAAAAAGATTCGACAAGTTTTATATTCCATATTATTATTGAGAATTTCTTCCGGAATTTCTCTTTTATGTGCTGAAAAGTTGCTTCTTCTTCTCAAATGTGTTCACATTATGTCCATATTATATAAGTAAAGTTAAATATTTTCCTATCAAAGCAAAGAAAGGAGAAAACTGCAAAGAAGAAAGTTTTAATAGTTTTATACTGCAGCTTTTCCGTCTCCCCATACCCACACTTGTCTACCAAACATTGAAATATAAAAAAAAACTTTAAAAAGAATTTTCCAAAAAACTTTCTCGTTTAGGAATTTTTTGACATTATAAAATTTTATGTGCGCAAACAATTCTTAAAAGTCATCCTTTAAAATGACATTTTATACAACATTCCATTGCTATATCCACTTAACACTATTTCCTCTACTTCCTTTATACATTCCTTAAGATAAATAATAGAGATAAGAGCTTTTATAGGACAGTTCTGTAAAGAGATGAGAAAAAAAATTAGGACAATGTCTTAAATGACATTGAATTAATTTGAAACTTTTTCCATCAAGATTTCTTGTTATTCTTTTTCTTGTCTGCTTTAAGGATGGTCTCAAGTTTTTTTTTTCTTTTGAATTTTTAAATAAGTTTGAGAGAGTCGTCGTTGGCGTTGAAGTAATCAATAGTGAATTTTTCGAGAGAATGATCATGACTCGAATAAAAAGCAGGCATAACAAGTAATCCAATTGATCTGTGGTTTTGATGATACTGCCTGTTATTTTGTGGTTAGTATCATGCATGATATGAATATAGGCAGTTGAAAACTGTTGGGGGTTCATCCTCTCATTCCATACACCAGCCTGCGACATAATAAAAATTTGAAAATTTAAGCTACCTAAAATGCCCAATTTTATGTGGATGTCATTTGTAGATGGCTCTATTTCATGTTCAGTTGTTAGTCATAGAAAATCCCTCAAAAACACACCATCAAAACATTCATGCTTACATTTCAAAAATGTACAAAGCATAAAAGTTTCCTTTGTGTTGATGGAAATGTAAGGCTTTGTGTACTTTTGTGCTCAAATGTGGACATGTTTGCAGAAAATATTCACGGAAAAATGAGAAACAACAAAAAAAGCTGAAGGAAAAAATTCCATGAATATTCTGAATAAATTCTACAAAAAAAAACTCCTCTCGTTCTCTTTATCGTACGATACTTTATGAATTATTCAAATATCTCACTACTTCAAAAAATATATATAAAAAGTATATTCACGATGCTCGTAAATATGGCAAAGAATTAAAGCCAAAAAGTGCGGCTGACGCTTAAATTTTGATTTCATCGTACGAAAAATGTGAGCAATCTTTAAATTTCATCATAAAATATCAACGAGCATAGCACAGTATACAGGAACACATAAAAATGCCTTTGATCTTTTTTGATTGAAGCATCATCAGCATCATCATCGCAATCAAGATAAATTAGCATAATCATTTTATCAGATTGATATTTGCAATGTTTCACCTCTTCACTTGATTTTATATTATATTATGTGAGTGTCTGTGAGTTTATGTTATGCTCCTACTCCTTGTTCTTCATCACATTTCGACCTAATTGATTTGCATAAATTTAAATTTTTCATTTCAATGCTTTAGGCATTAGAATTGAATTTGAATTTGGATTGAATATTCACATCGCATGGGAGGGTTTTCAAGTGAATATGAGTGATTAGAATATCGGTTACTTTGGGCTCGCTTTATATTCTTTGTCAAAAACTTCAATACTTTATTAATGTCACAAAAACCTAGCTCGGTATTGAGAATAATCAAAATTAAACATAATCTGGCTTTGAACCTTTGATACGACTCTTTAGAACGATTTTTAGGTTCGTTAAACTGCAATAAATTTGGTGGGTTTAGTCCAGGAAAGTGACCCTATTTCATACTAAAAAGTTGCGAACTTATAAAGCTATGGTACGCCAACGAGTCCTTATTTTCGATATTGAATTTTTTTTGGGACCTTATTTTCGAGCATAAGTTCAAATTTTTTTCACACGTTAAATTATTAATGTCTAATATCTCTAATTAATAGTTTAAATATTTGTTTTTCATCATCAAAATGTTAAACGAATCCACTCAAATGTAATGAATCATTACTGATTTACTAAACAATTAGTGCAAGTGAATTAATAACATTTTTATTTCCAATGTAAACAACAAAAAAAATTTATAATATTTTTGAAAAAAAAGCATTTTAAACTAATGTTTGCTGCATTTATCACCGATTAGACGATTAAATTAGTGTTAAAAGACATAGTAGAATGATTTAATTCTGTAATCATAAGTAAATTAAGTCAAAAATTGCGAAAAATTGAAATTTTCATAAAAAAAAGTTTTTCGAAATTGCGAAATTTTGTTCGAAAAACATTCGAAACGAGTTTGAATTTATTTCGAATCAACGTTGACAACGTCTCTTGGCACATAATAGTTATAAAGATATCCCAAATTTAGTCTAGAGATATATAATAATAATGTGTTAAAAGCCCAGCCATTCAGCACTGCGATTCAATTTGTAAAGAATCTACATATTGTACCACACCCTTTAGACCTGCAGTTTATAGTGGGATTCGATCCACTTGCACTAGCGACATATTCTTAATATCAATTATTTTACCAAACCACTCTGCTCTAATAAAATTTCAATGTTTTTGCAGCTATTTGTTTAGCCACAAACAAATAACTAGCAACACTTCCTTCTATAGATTTTCCCACAATTGCAATGAAGATTAAAATATGTGTGTTGTACCGGCTGAGTGAATTTAATGTATGGAAACATAAAATCTAACAAATGAATTTGATTCATGCTGATGATGATGATGTTGAAGTTTCAAAATTTAATGAGAGAAATTCACGTACCAAAAAGGAACCAAAGTCACTCTAGCCTATGTGCCGAAAATGTTCTTTGTGAATATTTGCATAGAAAATCATAAGGCATAATGTCTAGACTTTCCTCTTCAGATTTAATGCACATAAATATTATAATGTATGAATGAAATCCTCTTTCCGCAAATAAATATCATCAGAAATAATATTAATAATGCTCTGTTATATGATGTTATGTTATGTTGTGTTGTATTCCATTAAAGTAAATAAATTCATATGAAAATTAAATCAACATAATACTGCATAATCTCATATTATGTTCACTTCATATTCTTCTTGTTCACTTTCTCTTATTTTGTTTCTCTTTATAAAGAATTAATTTTTTTTGAGAGATAAGAATGTTCAGTTGGGAAGCACTCGGAAAAGATGAAAGGAATATTTTTGATTTAATTTTTTTAATTTTATTTGGTATGTAGGTTGTTGAAAAATTTCCCGTGTGAAGAACTATGAGATGATCAAATTAACAAATGTAGGAAACTATGATTTGATAGTGAAGAATATGCTGATTGTAAATCTTTTTGGTTTTGTTGATGAATTAATTGCTTGAATTTAAAATGAGCAATTAGTGATAACTAATGTTTCTTCAATTTGAAGGATCATTATTGATCAAGTCAGCAGAAAATTTTAACCAATTCCAGTTTGACACTATCCTAGACTAAGTGCATAATAAAGATCTTACACGAATACTGTTCATTCTTATCATGAAAGCCAAGACTGCCTTAGCATAAAAAACTTTTACTATGCAGATCAATTCTGATCCAAAGGTGCGCTAGGGCGACTCGTAGCTAATTGGAGTTTAATGAGTGATAATGCGCCAAACAATCCTTGTTCATAGTAGAATGCGAGCCGCTTTTTTAATGACATTGCTGCCTGTAGCCTTCAAAGGAAAACTGTGATCTTTATTTCCAGTACATAAGTTTTCAAAAAGAGTAAGCAAAAAATTTGCTGTCTCGAGTCTCAAGCCAATAATCAGTTTTGCAATAATTAGGTACCAAAGTACTAAATCATATCGTACCATCATTCAGCTCACTATCTTAGCATATGTAGACTTAAATGATAATAATAATAATGTGTGAAGGGCGCAGCCTTTCAGCTGGAGTCACTGCGATTCAAATTAGAACAGAATCTATTGTACCACACCCTTTAGACCTACAGTTTATAGTGGGATCCGAACCACTTGCAAGCTCTGCACATTGCAAAGACACGAGTACGTCATAAGACCTGATGTACCCTGCAATGTTCCTAGTCACAATTCGTGTGCGCAAGATGCCGTAAGGAAGTCATCCAGATGCTAGTATATCCTTGTATACCTAGCAAAGGAGGCATATTCTGTGCCAAAGACCTCAAAACTGCACCCAACACACGAACCGAGCTTCGTAACTTAAATGATGCAGTTGTGTATAAATAAATGAGATCTTTGCTTAAGTAGACATCCTTTATAATGTCATCAACTTAAATTGTTAAAGAAAATTTTAGATTAATGACCACATCAAAATATTTACATGTGTATGCACGATCCAACACCAATTTTGCATTAAAATAACAAAATAATTAAGTTCTCAGCAAATTAGTTGGAAATCCACATCCACAAAATTTTAAATGTTAAACACAAAAAATTACAAATTTCTTTCTGCATTGATCAAAGCTAAAGATAAGCAAATGTTAAGTGGAAATTTAATTAAATTAATTTGTTCAGAAAGTTAAAATGTTTACAATGTGCTAGGTACTATTCATTTTGTCATATCAACAATTCAGATCTTTAAAATTCTCATTTTACAAGGAAAGACGCCACAGATATAAATTTACTTCTAATTAAATGCTCGATGTTTTTTTTTTAAAGAATCAATGGATCGTATGGCAATTGATAGCAAATTGCTTTCGATTACGATATTATATTTTCTGACAGGCATACACGTGTATGTTTTCAGAATAATTAATTTCCAAAAACAACGCTACAATGTTGATGCTTTGCGCAACTTCCATGCTATATTTTGATTTTAAAGGTTTTGCATAGGGCTCGTTCACTTATTACGTAACGCAAAAAAACGAGTTTTTAGACCCCCCCTCCCCCTGTAACAAACCGTAACAAAATCTTAGACCCCCCCTCCCCCCCTAGTGCGTTACGTAATAAGTGAACGAACCCATAGCAACATTTTAGGATTATATTATTATGCTATTAATTCCAAATTAATCTAGATTTTTATTCTAGATCAAAAATGTGGAATTTATCAATTGACTATTGATCATTTTGATTAGTTCTACATCCCTCAAAATTTTGAACTGGACGACAAATGCTTAAAGTTTTCAAAATTATCAGCACGGAAGTTTTGAGCCAAGTTTAATTGCCAAAGTTTTTAATTATTTCTTCTCCATTTACTTTCTCACTTTTGAAAACAAACAAAAACTTCCTTCAACATTAAAGATACAAATGCACATTCAGACACTTTAGAGACCATTTGTTGTTGTTAGGAACCTAAAAAAGTTATTTTTACAGACAGAAGAAGAAGAACTTAAACATGAAATTGAAGAGTTTTAGAGTGGAAAAGTATCCAATTACAAAATTTATTGATTTTCTTTGGCAATAATGAAAGGTTATTTCTCTGATGTCGCCTTTTGTCGCCTCTTCATGACATTCTTTCGTGTCTTTCTCTTTCCTCATACGGAAAATTTCTCGTTAAAATCTCAACAAGATGCAACTTGCTTCATTGTTGGATTCTGATGACATTGCATGAATTTCTTGTGGAAAGTTTATAAAAAATTTAATTTCGATTGTCATTCCTTGACTTTTCTCGCATTTCTTCCTTCCTCATATCCGGCTTTCATTTTGCTACTTTTCGTGTTCAGAAATTGAAATTTAATAGGGATAAGACAAGCTATTGTAGCTCGGTAGCTAATGGTTCCTTAATGAAATTTACAACTTCCGTTATTTTCTATGAATACTTTAGCGCCTTACGTCTTATCAACGATTTGTTTTAATGCTGTCTGAACACGACTGGAAATTTTCATTTTTATTGGTTTCTTTTGTGTCTGTTTGAACTCAAATTTGCTTTGAATGATTATTTTTAACAATGTGTCAATTAGATTTGGTCGTCTTTTTATGCTGAAATTAAAATCACCAATTTAAGTGTTTTCCATCACGACTTTCTTAACATATGATATGAAGGTAGAGTCTAGCAAGTAAATTCTTAAAATTATAGTTTTCGTCGTCTTCATTTTAGTGAGATTTATCCTCAAAATATACATAAAATATACTCAAATATACAAAATACACAAAAAAAAAAAAAAAATAATGCTTATAAGTCAATTATAACGAATTTAAGCGGAAGAGAAGGTCCTAAAAATCTAATCGAACTACTACTAATGAGTATTGAAATTTAAATCAAATGAAGACCTGAATAAAGAATAACAAGCAGTGATTCATACTTACTGTGTGTCACTTTCTTTCTTTGACTCTATATTCTCATCGCTCTTATTATATTTCTGTGCATTTAAGGCATTTTATTGTATATTGTATGAAATCTTCAACTTGACTTGATTTTTTGTCTTGTTGAATAAAAATAACAAAAAAATCAATGGAAATAAATTAAAATTCATTAAAATTAAAAAGCAAACATCGGCACAGACACAAAAGTTCCAACTGGCAAAAATGGAAATTAACAAGATCATGGGTCACATAAAGAAGTCAAAAGATGAACAAAATTCGGTCTCATGTCGCCTCATAAGCAAATATTTACAATCGCGAATCGTTTAAATGTGATTAATATGGAAATGACACAGTCATAGTTGTTTGTCGAGGTGATTGGATAAAGTTTCAAGCGGTGCCAAAAACGAATTGTTGAATATTCATATGCATGTGCTCATAATTCATGCACAATACTGTGTATGAAATATTGCAACAAGCTTTCTCAATTTATGATGATGATAAAAATATTGGATTTTCCACATAACATCACATCCATTGTGGACATATAAACATCTGTTGGACAAAACTTTACTTTATTGTCTTTGTTCTCTTTCATTTTGCTCCTGAAGATGGAAAAAAATCTCACCAATCACTGCTGTCATTCAATTCTCACTTTTTGCCTTCAGAAAAATTTATTTTCGATGACATTCGAAAAATTTTCATGCACACAAAAAAAATGCTCAGTGAGATTTTTTCTTCATCTCGCTCGATGAAATGTCAACTATAATGACAAAAAAAAATCAGCACATATTGCTGAAAAATATCTCAAATCGTTTAATATTTTTCATCATTTTTTTGATAGAGGATGAATGAAATTTTTCATACATTATGGATTGGTGATGCGCATTTTTGGAAATGACAATGCAAAAAATTATTCTGTAATCAAAGGATCGAAAAGTTGTGACATATGTCATTTTGAAGCATTAAGACTTTAAGGCTATGTGACTATCAAATTCAATTTTTTTTAATAAATTGGAAGTTCTTTTGTGGAAATAAAAATTTAATCCATCCTGAGTTTCTTTTTTCAGAAAGACTGCTTCTACAATGTGTTGTCAGGGCACAGAATTAGCTTCAATTTTCCATCGCTTGTTTTATAAACCGAAAATTCTCTTGCACATTTTAACCTCATTCTAGTAACCAAAAACAGCATAAACTTACCAAATTTACTTTGGTCACTAAAAACAACAAAATCCAAAAATTTCATCCAATATAATAAAATAAACCTAACCTCACAAAAGACTTTAGACAAACTTGAAGCTTTTATTTAAAGATCTATAAAATAAATTCAGCAGAGAAGAAAAACATTCGATGCATAAAATCATGTCCGCAAAATTTCATGACATTTTATATCAGATTATGGTTTATTGATTTTTCATCACATTCAGTTTACTTTTCTCCATCTCATTTCTCTTTGGTGTATGCATCTTCCATGCAGCCTCTTGAATGTCTATTGTACATACATGATTTGTTACATTTTTTTATGGTTAAGCAGATAAATCAAGCTTTATGACATTCAATAGGGTATAAGGATTGTATTTCAAAAATTTATGAAGAAAGCTCGTGTTGGAAAAATCGAACAGATTATGTGACGTAATATGTCTCTCGTCTCTATCTCACTGTGCGGTTCAAAAGTACTAAAATATTGAAATAAAGGCCATAAAACTCTTAAAAATAATCAAAAGCAAACAAGGATTGATAAACAGAAAAAAATTTATGGTTAAAATGAAAATCAATACATTGCTGGTACGTGTGCATTTATGCGTAGATGAAAAATTTCTGCCACACGAAATATATTAAGCTATTAGAATAAATTTATCAGATTTATGAATATGTTTAGGATATTTTCACTTTGAGTAAGTCTTATTTTCTTAGACCAGCAATTCTTACATTGAATTACCTGTAAAAGTGGCTTATTAGGTTCAACGAAACTCGAGGTTCAAAAAAAACTTGTTTAAAGTTGCTAGGAATTTGTAAGGAGCAAGGAAATCAGAGTAACAGTTGCAGGCTTTATAAATGGCAAGAGATCTAGAAGAAGTCCAAAGAATAAGGATTGATAAGGTCGTTAAATCCTTAATTTCCCGAACTGGCAGCAGGTCCCGCTGTCTCTAAAGTAATTAAGTAAGGAAATCCAAGGCATTCTTTTTTTGTATCGTCACTGAAAACTCTAGTTTGCTATTCTCACAACTCCCTTCATTAACTTCTTCAGAACTTTTCAAGCTACAACCCAGCATTTGAGTCATCAAGTTGTCCCCAACCTTTATAATTTGTTTTTGATGTGATACACATTGTACTTAAGTGACCCAAAATAAATAAATAAATATTTACTGCTCTTGTCAACGCAACATCCTTCAACTTTTTCAATTTAATATAAAACGTTCAAAAATTTTTTAATGCTCTTTGAATATAAATAAAAATGTGTCCTGCTCATAAAAATGCTGTTCACAACCGGATTTATGAACGGAAATGGAAAAAGGGGTGAATTCAAATAAATTCCTAAATGACCATTTTAAAATCATGGAAAATTTTATTTTTCCTGTGTTGTTGAAAGCACCAAAAAAATGTGAAGTTTTGAGGTTAAATGGATTTCTTTTTTGAAGTGCTTGTTTGGAGTTTATTCTGTTGTTTGCATTAATATAAAACCTCTAAAAGGATTTAAAGAATTTAATTACAGTTTTTTGGATAGGGAGTGGAACAAATGACGTTGTTAATATCAACTTCCTTGTCGACAGCTGAAAATCTAATGAATTAAATTTGATTAAATCATTAACCTTTTATGTAAGTGGTCGTAAAAATTCAGCCGAAAATTTTCAACAAAATTAAATCCTCAATCTTTAATTTCAGAACAATTAAAGCTGTTTAATTATAATATTAAAGCACAAACAAAAGTTTAATCTTCACCCTTCAAAAAAGTTATGTGAGAAAAAGTTGCAAAAATTTATTTTTTTATGAAATATTAAATTTGAAAATTAAAATCCTTAATAAGAACTTTTTTATTTGTTCCTATGCACAAAAAAGGAACTATCATTCAGTGGAAAAATAGGTCATTTAATATGAGGAAAAGTATAACTCAAATAACATTAAAAGAAAAACTTTTTGGTTCTCATAACCATCATGATGATGTAGAAGACTTCTTTTTTTCATGCAAACAACTCGGCAAGTTCGAACAGCATTTGTAGGTGGGTTCATGAAGCTTGAATCACTTGTTTTATGTCAAAAAGGCATATCTAAGGTTTTATGTACTTTTTGTTCAATCCATGCATGGAGTTTAAAAGTATGGATTTATTCTACTACGCCCCTTAAAAATCAGAACTTCTCCATTAGAGGTTTATGAAAGGTTTGTGACTACGTCCCTGGTTATCCAAGGAAGAAGAATCATTTTAAACTATTTCTCTAACCATGCATCTAATCTCTTCCTCTTAACTCCTTAAAACACTCATAACAACTTTAGCAGTCAGACAATCAAAGTGTGCAGACTTAACACCTCCGTCTCTAGTGAAAAACATGTCAAAAAGAAATGGAGAAAGAATAATTTAACAGCATAGGAAAGCAAGAGCGATAAAAACTCGGTAATTAAAATTTAAATGATATTTAATTCCTTCATACCCTTATCATTTTCATTTCGTGCACGACTCATTTGTTATTTTACTCTTCTCTTGTATAAATTTTTGTGCTGTTCTTCCTCCATAGTTTTTTTTAACAAGCAACTTGATAACGATTTATAACGAAAAAAACATACAAATAAACTTTCTCCTTTTTCTATCTGAAAATAATGCGAAATAATAAGAATAATGGCAATAACAATGATAATGAACAAAATGGATTGAATAAAGGAAAGAGAGACATTTCGTTACTTCTACTTTTTCTTTTTCCACCACGACTATTTATCATTTATTCATTACATTTTAATGATACAATGTGGAAATTATGCAAGAATGAGACAAACAAATAAAACATGAGAGAATAAATTACAGCAACAGAACAACCTATCGTATTCATTTCACTTTCGACTTTGATGATATTATAAATTAGATATTATGCAAATTGACTGTAATGAAAATGGTAGCGCTTGGATTTATTTTTATTTATCAAACAAACTTTTTTCACGTTAAGCACACAGCAATAACAACAGAATTGCGATGTCGACGACTAAAATAAATAAAAATTGTATAAAAAGCAGTCGATTTTAATTTTGTTAAGTGATTTCTAACTCAAGAAAATCACGACAGAAAAATAAAAAAAAAATCTCATATCTGCTTCCATCAAAAGTCTTTTTTAGCACTGCTGTTTAAAGAAATTATAGTGTTTAAGGCGCAACAATGAACCCTTTAATTTATGCAACATGCACCATCTTAATAATTGCAGAAAACTAAAAGCAATCCTTGCTTTATGCAGCTTTATGTTGAATACTGCAACGACAATATGTAATTTGAAAACAAACCAAGTTTCTGATCAAGTCAATAATAGCAAGTTGAGTAGTCATGTGAAGTATAGAACCACACCATTGGAGGTCGTAGGTTCTTTAACTTCATGTTTTATCCAAGTACAGTTTGGAACACATATGTGCCATATATGATGCATATGATAATTTTATAAAGGCATGCAGTTGAAGCACTGCTTGTCTAGAACTATAAGAAGACAAAGTGACTACAATCAAATCATCAAATTCCTAAAAAGTACGACAATGTCGAGGAAACCGTGACTTTCAACGATATAATTAATGTGTTGGGCAGCAGTCAAAATGTTGGCTACAACAATTTACAATTTTTCAAGTATGTTCTATCAAGGTGTTATATAACAATAACTTACATATTGTACAAACATACATGATGGAAGGAAATTAAAGTAAGTGGGAAGGGACATGGCATAAGTGGCATGTTAAAAATAGCGTGAAATTAGGATCTTAACTTTTGATCATTCATTTATGATTGATTTGCGTGCGTAACGATGCTTACCGGTGCGGTTTTTGTTGATTCATCCCACTCACTCCACAATGCCACGAAAACATGCGTAAATGACATTCTAAAAAGCCAGAAATACCACATAAAATCAGGAAATGTTTGGTGCTTGTGATTTTGATGAATGTTGGAAATTGAGTCATTCAAGTGGAATTAATACAATGCAGAGGCAATAGTGAATAATTTAATGCAATTTAGAAATTAATTTTGCAAATCCTTTCCTTCAAATTGCGGCTATGCTCAACGTCTCTAACTCTCTATCCATTCATCTTTTTCATGCATAGTGGAAATAATTTTCGGAAATCTTCTACTTCCATGTGCGCATTGAAATGTAAATGTGAGAAATTGAAGGAAATATTTCTATTCCTCATTCCATTCAATTCCTCCTTACAGCTGCAATAATTAATTGAATAATTGCTTTTTTGCACTATTCGATGTAATTTATGTATTTACTATAATCCCTAAGAGAATTTTCCATTGATTTTGTTAGCAGTTTTGTGCTTTGAAGTGTAAATTATTCATAAACATTTTTTAATTATTCATTTCATTAAATTTAATTAATTAAACGATTTATGATGCATAAATCTTTTAAATTAATTAATGTATTTGCATGCATTTTGAGGTTTGAGTTGAGAACGAAAGTGAATATTAAAGAGGCTAGGGTTGTGGAGAAAATTTGGATTTAAGTCTTAAAGCTACATATTGTTTGGGACTTTAATAATTACTCTTTTCACTAGACTATACAGATTGAGTCCGTTGTGGTCTTCCTCACAATGTTTCTTGCATTATCTGGTGACTCAGTCTTGTCTTTCTAAGGCAATACAACATCTTATAGAAGTCACTATTGATCCAGTGCATAATAATAACTACAAAAATGTTCCTACACGATGTTAATGAACATAATTTAATCCTTTAAAGCTCAACTTTCCAATTATCGCAAGTGAATAAACACCAAATGAACATCCCATATTTAATTAATCAAAAAGTATGAATAATAATGCGAAATACAATTTGATTCAAAATTATTCCAGCGAAAGCAGAGAGGCTTTTTATTTACAAATAAAATTAACTGTTAATTAACGTGGTAAATAAATGAAAATTGTATGTGATGAAGGCGGAAAGCTTTTTAAGTATAATCATGGCGTAGTGGTGGCTGCTCCAATAATTATTTAAATTTAAAACCTTGAAAATTCGACGTTTATTTACAATTAATGCTTGAACTAATTGGAGATGATAAATTAAACGTTTACTTATTACGTTCGCATTTAAGGGGGGAGGGGGGGTTAAAAAATTGTAACAAAATGTAAGATGGGGGGGGGGGGGGGGGTGTCAAGAAGTATGTAACGTGTTTTAACTGTCGTCTGTCTTTTAAAAACACCAAAAACATTTTTTTAAATTTTCCACCTTTTTAATGATTTATGAAAAATTTTCAAAATAAAATATATTATGAACGTTCAGGGGGGGTTTGTGAGTTGTAGCATATTGTAACAAGGGTGGAAGGGGGGCGGAAAAGTAGTTTTTTTGCGTAACGTTATAAGTGAACGGCCCCTTACCATCATTTCTTTCAATGCATATGGCTAGTTACAGTACCTTAACCAAACTGATCTGTTACATACTTCACTGTCTGTTTATATTGCTATTGAAGAAAGTTCAGCACATGCATGAACCAAAAAAAATATTGCCTTCCATTCTTTGAAAACTCTTAAGATTGGCAGCAGACGCAAACATGTGAAAAACAATTTCGAAAATATTAGTATAAATATCCACAGGAAAGGCATATAATACCCTTTTTATATCACAAGACAAATAAATTTCAATAAAATATTTTCAATAAATCATTCACAAGAAGTAAGAAACGAAATTAAAATGCAAAACTTTCCAACCTTTTCACAAGGACCTTAAAAAACATTATTCAATTTTAATGGAAATATTGTTGGATCCACATCAATATAACTTAAAGTTTTCAAATAAAAGCTCACTCGAAAAATCCTTATTTTCATCCCACCTACAAGCATTCAGGTCTGACATATTGAAATTAATGTTATCATCAAACTTTCCCATTACCCATGTAATATGACTCAATAAATACAAGATGCGAATAACCCTCGAGCAACATACTTGAATGTGATTGAACAACATACTTTTTTTAGATCATTCACCATGTGACTTCATATTCTTTAAATGCATATTACAGAATATTTATAGAAGCACTTGTACAGAAAGAGTGAAAGTACACAAGAACATGTGAGGAATTGCATAAAAGCTTTTTAAATGTTATCAGAAGATTGATCTATATTTAAAAATATCTTTTTTTTTCTTTTGATGAAATGTTTTCTTCATCTTTTGCTTGTAAGTAGAGTATGACTTTTTAATTTCAAAGCTTAATTTTGTTGTAAAATGAGTTTACATTCACTATCAATTTGGGAGGTGGTTGCAATGTCGTTAGAGCTGTGCAAGTTATTGTTAAAGAAGAATAAATTTTTTTCAAAAAAAATTGCAGATGTGTTAAACTTTTAATTCGTAATTGATCCTTTGTTTGAAAAAGTCGAAAAAATAGTCTACTCATTAGTAAGAACTTTGATCTAAAGTGTTTATTGGACCTTCGAGCTATGCGATTAGATTAGTTATTGAAGATATTGAAGTGAAGAGCTTAAAAATGAAAATTAGAACATTTGTAACATAATTTAAAGACTAATTAAGAGAACAATTGTTGTTGAGGCCAGCAAAGTTGATTGTAAGTTAAGAAACTATTTTAAGTCAAGAACTGTAATAGCCTAAAAGTAACGACTTAGATAAAGATGGTTAGGCTTACTTTCTTCATGATAATTAAGGTTAAAAGGTAAAGCATGTAGAGGGCCCAGCCCTTTGAGCTGGAGGCACTGCGATTTAAATTAGAACAGAATCTATTGTCGCACGACCTTTTGACCTACAGCTTATAGTGGAATCCGAACCACTTGCAAGCTCTCTAGTCACAATTTGTGTCAATTTGTGCCAATATTCCAGGATACCTAGTAAAGGAGACACGTTATGTGCCAAAGACCTGAAAACTACACCCAACACACGAACCGAGCTTCGTAACTAGAACGGTAAAATGGAAAAACTACCTCTAAAACTTGAATTCTAGTGTCAAAGGTTCTGAGTCCTAACTCTCAAGGCTTAAAATTTAATTTTAGAAAAATAAATCGTATCCAACTATTGAGGAAGTTGAATTGCTATATGTTTCCCCATGTTAAGCTCTTAACTGCTATGTGGCACTACAAGACTGACTTTTATAAATTCACTCATAGTTGCCTGATTGCCTGGATTAAATAACTCTACAAACTTTATCTACATATCTGTAAATATGCACTCTAAAGCACATTCCCAACAAAGTTAAAATAACTTTTTAATTGTTTCACTTTTCATTTTCAAAGAAAATTAATTTTTTTTAAGTGCATATTGAGGAGTGCAATAAAAGTAGAACAAAAATATTAAGCATATAGGATAAAGTACAACATGCACACAGAAAACACTTTTTGAATTAATTTTCTTTTCAATCTCTTTTTTTTCCATTATTTATCAATGAAAGAAAAACTTTTCAGTTTGAGAGGGAAAAAATTAAAGAAAATTTTGCAGAAGAGTCTTAGATTCGATGCGAACACTGTTATTTTTTTATTGAGCAGCACAGTGTTGCTCTTTGAAGTCAATAATTAAAATTCATGAGACAACCTGAAGCTTTCAAGTTGAAGAAACTTTTCTTCTTTTCTTTTAACTCACTCTAAGATGTTTGAAAATAATTTTAATCATAAGAATGTAGAAGAATCAAAGGAAAAAGTTTAAATCCTTTAGAGGAAAGAAAGCAAACGAAACAATACATAAAGTTCATTTTATTATTTTGTGTTGTAATTGTTTTCATTTTTAAATGCTTTCTTAATAAATAATCATCTACATTTTATAGTATGTGCCTAGCAATATGATTAAAGGTTTATAACACATTATATTTTGAGTTAACTTAACTTGTTGAATTTCTAGTCACATCAAACCAAACAGCAGCTAAAACTATTCTCTTTTCCACGTAATCCTTTTGATTTAAAATTCAAAAGCAGAACGAAAATAAAAGTAAACATTAAATAAGTGAAGGAACCTGTTTCTTTGTTTCTATCTATCTTCAAAATGCAATTTACATTATACACACTTTTTTTTTTGTCTATAGCAATAAAAGTTTACAATTTTAAGTTAAGTGAAATTGAGCAAGATTTGACTTTGTAAGTCTTCTGTTTTTCTCGCTTACTCCATTCACCCTCACTTTCGTTTAATTCTTCTTGCTCAAAATACAATAGAGTGCTTTTATTGCCTTAAATTCACTCAACAAAATTAATTTTATGTGCATAACAATAACATAATGGTACTTGTGTTGCTTTCCAAAAGTTCCTTTTAGCTGCTTTTTCAAGAAAGATTTGTTGTCTATGCACTCATTATGGGTTCTGGTTGATCAAGCATTTAGCTAATATAGTGTATGATTTAATTAAGTTTCTGTAGATCTTCCTATAACTACCATTTGTGTATACTAATGTATAACAAGTCGGGTTCGATGGGAATTGAACCAATGACCTCAAAAGAGGCGATCTCTAATGACTCGGTCAAAAATCCCTGCCACTCGACCACCGAGGTACTTATCTCACTTCGGCTATCTGTCATACATATATAACCAGTTTCAACGCGAGTCCTTTGCTCAGGCCCATCTAGTACAGATATGATTTTAATTTTTATTCTACTAAACCTTCATTCTCTACTTAAATTCATTCCTGATCAGATTGTTCCCAATGATATATTTCTTCTACATTTTCCCAATGTAAATTCATATGAACAGCTCTTGCTAGACACTCATTTTTGAATACATTTTTTACTGCTTTTTTTAGAAAAAGAAATAAATGTGTTTTTAGTGAATTGAAATTCATTTGACCTCATTTTATACATTTTTTTGGTAGAATTCATTTCAATAAAATTAAATTTCTCCTTTTCACACCGAAAGAAAAAGAAATGAAAATGTTGATTCCTTTTTTTCTGTTTTCAGTACGAAAATAACAATTTCTTTCATTTTGTCGAGAAAAAAAAGCACTATACATGCAAATGATTTGAATAGAGCGATATGATGTGGAAGACATGCTAGATGTGTAGAATATTTTAGAGATGCATGCATGCAGTGCTCATGTTAAAACTTTTATTGAATTTAACATGTGAAAATGATCTCATTTTTTTGTGCAGCACATCATAAAGTTTCTTATTCCTCTCTTTGCCTTTTCTGTTGATTGATTGTATTTCGTCCTATTCTATCTGAAATCCTTCTTCCTCCCGTTCATCAATCTATGTTGCTCTATGCTTAGAACGAGACGAAATTTTCTCCAATTGTTGCTAGCTTTTCTTCTTGTGAACGTGTTGCCTTGACATTAGGTTCTAATAATGAGTTGGAGACGAGATTCTTTAATTTCAAGATTTTTAAGGACGCATTTTATTGGCGTGAGAATATGAGAAGTTCAATATTTTACTATGTCCTGTAAGGTTCATTTTTAATCCAGTTTCTTGATGGATGTTATGATGATCGAATGCTTTTATGATGATAAATTGATTGTGTCTAGAAACAATCATATATGTTCAGATATCAATCCAAAGTAAAATGTCAAGTTTGCCACAAAATTTTCAAAGGCGTTTGAATTTTGGGATCATTTAGTCAATTCTAGACAAAGTGAAATATACCTTTGACTGAACAAAAAAGTTGGCTAAATCTAAGCAGCAAATTGTGGATGTCGAAAGAGAAAGGATTATGTTGATGAAAACTCCAATTTATTTTATTCTGTCAACTCTCATTCTCAAGACTCGGGATATGTTTGTATAAATTTGTCTTATTAAAAAGCGTATTGCTCATTGCTCCAAACCTTGCTCCTTATTCGTTCTTGCTTATTTTCAATTTAATTTTTTTTTTTCGTGTATACTTTTCGACTTTCGCTTTAAGGAGAATGCAAGAAAGACAGCAGTAGCAACAACAAAAGGGCCAGAAGCACAAAAAGTATGAAGAAACAACAAAATTGAAAGTTTTCAGGAGGGAAAAGAAATTTTTAATGGAAAAGCTTGTTAGAAATTTTTTTCTCGGATAATTTTCATAATAAATGAATAAGAAGTTAGCTGAATATTCTTACTTCTGTATGTCTGAAAGGTAAAGAAATCACCAACAGACAAAGTTTACCCTTTTTTGTTACCATTCCAATTTTCTGTTTTCTTCTCATGTGATTTATGGCAACATAATAAAGTTTATTTTATTTTTTCTGTAATAAAATGGAATCTTTTATTCTTTCATTCAATTTTAATAGTAGTTTTGGCTTGCAAATTGGTCTAGCAATTTTTTTCTAGGTATTTTGAAATTTTTTTATTTTTTATTTTATTTCGTTTTTATGGACAAAAGTTTCTCTTTTGGTTTTAACTAGCTGAAAATTGGAGATTACAGCAATATTACTTTAGACAATAAAATCTTATTTAAATTCAATTTACAAATTAAAAACTGATTTGGTTTGGTAAGTTCTGGTTCCTTGAATTTATCTGATTACCTTACAATATACAAAGCTACTCTATATAAACATATATGCCTTAAAAATGCCATCTTGTTATATACAGATCGGCTTAATAAAATAATAATAATAATAATAATGCATGCAATGCCGAAAACCGAATTTTTTTTATAGCAATCTTATTCGAAACCCACCTCCAAAATCCTCTCAAAAGATTTGCAATAAAAGCACTTAGAATTTTTATGAATTGCTCTTAATGAACCCAATCAACTGAAATTTTCCATTCTAAATTCTAATGTTTTGTAATAAAAATTTTTTTATTTCTCTGGCTCTAATAACACATACCAAAGTTGTTTTTTGTTTTTGTTCTTTAGAAATCTAATAGCATGCGAACATACTTTTTAAACTCAATTGTGCTTCAAACTCAAATATGCAGTTTCATTACCCATAAGAGAAGTGTTCTCATGGAGAATAAATAAAATCCTTAGAGCATAACATACTCACATTACACTTAACTTTTTTTCTGTGTGTTATTTTAGCTCATAGCAATAGAAAAACTAAGCAGCAAAAATAATTTCTCGCTGCATTGCTTCGCAAAACTTTTTCCATTTGTATCAATTCTTCTCCTGTTTTGAGTAAATTCATGCATGACTTGACATAAAGAAAGGAGAAACAATTGAAGAACAACTCTTAAAAAAGCTGACTGGACTTGTGCAGTTCTGTTAATGTTAATTGAATCGTAATTCTATGATTTTACATTGATTCCTACAGCTTCCTACTTCTCTCGCATCCGTACATCCAAACTTTTTCACTCAATGAGCCTTATAGGAGTTCTTTTACAATATTGCATGCAATTTTTCAATCAACCCGATCTTCACATACTTTAAACGAAGGTGAAAATGGATGTCATATAGTTGATACCTGGCTTCCACTTGGTTTGAAGTACACAGCCATATCGACAGCATTAAACGTGTGGCAATCGGATAAAATTTATTGCTTTTATTCAACCATTACATGTATTTACAATAATGAAGTTAATTTCCATCTTTTCATCTACAATGGGCTATTTATGCCTGAATGATACAGAGAAATATATTTCAATCTCATTAAAAGGAGAAAATTCCTCTTATTCCTATGACTTTCAATGGACACAATGAAGTGGAAGAATTGAACGTTAATTTTTATGTTCTGCTTACTAACTTCATTCGTTACGGCTAAAGCTTAAGGCATTTGTTGATAGAAACGAACGGCATGAGATGCGTAGAATTTGTGAGACAAAAGAATGTAAAACTAGCGTGACTTTCTACATCAAATAAGTCTGATCCTATCAATTGATTATTATCTGCTGTATTAATTTGTTAAAAGTCTGATCAGCTATTACAAAAACGCGTGGAAATCTACACCTTATTCATTTCACAGTTATTTTCATACATTCAATTTTATTCAGCAATAACAAAGCCCAGCAACGCTCCATAAAAACGCGTTTTAACAATTAGATAATTCAAGCCATTTGTTTATTCAGAAACAGAAGATTTTATTGACCGCAGAAAGCTGGAATTGCAAATTTTATGTTCCTTCTCAATCCCTCAATGCGAGTCCATTGTATGGCTTTTTCATTTCCATTGTAATGTATACGTATTCAGGAAATGTAGAGCTATATACACACTAGTAAGAGAATTGAAAGCTGGAAAATATTTTTTATCTATTTCAGCGTAAATAAATAATAATTTTTATTTTGTACCATCGAGTGCTTTTTGGAAGTTCTGTGAAGGATAGAACTTGTATTTTTTAGTATTCTGTCTTACTGTCATATTTTTATGGATTGGATAAAGACTTGGAATTTGCTTATTAATGAAAAGTAATTTTGTATATTGAACAATGTTGAGATAAGAAGTTTAAGTATGTAAGTCTTACTTTTCAGTATTGTACTTTACATTTATGATTTCAAATCATTATTAGGTGATTCTGCCATTTTGAAAACAGCATCTTGTAGCCAATTGATTAGGCAACAGAACGAAATATTAAACCTTCTATTTTATTAGGACGTAAGTTCAATTCCTATTGGAAACCGATCTCTCAATTTTCACATGAAGAACTGTAGATTTGGCACTATGATTCACAATAATGCTCTTGACATTAGATATATTTCAGTCAGCAAAAAAGCAAGTAAGATGAAAATTTAAAAAGGCAAAGGATCAAAATTTGATTTTGGTGTCTAATAAAGTACCAATAAACTTATAATGCGCCATGATCATCAGCCAATAAAAATTTGAAAGCTTCTATCATTGTGTGTTTTTACAATTTTCCTACATTTACCCATGCTCTTCAGCACCCTATTCAATTTTATTTGCTAGTAGAAAAATAGCATTTTCACGCTGTGCTGGAAATACAAATTGAAAATCGGAATTTTCTTCTTTTTATACTTTTTTTTTCAAATATGCAATTGCAATTTTTTTCACTATTTTGTGTTCAACTAGGAAAGCGTAAGCTCTATTGCATGCACACGCGAGATTCCATTGCGGTTTTATGATCGAAGTTATTTTTTTTTTTCGGCAACGATTCAGCTTGGATAAATGAATGAAAATATGCGAAAAAAAATTGAATGCATGATAACTTTGAGCTCTTCAATATGCAAAATAAAAAATTATTTAAACGGAAAAAAGTGCATTTTAGAAGTATTCTCATATTTTTGTTTTCGTGACAAGGAATGAGGAATAAATTCCAGCCGCAGATGCCTTTTTAATGGGTTAAAAACAATTTTTTTATCAGAGAGCAATGCGGTTTTTAGTTTTGCTTGTTTGTTATGAATTGTATTGAAGGAAAATATTTATCAAGCCCATTCAGTTCCGCAACGATGAGTGTTGAAATATTCATGCGGAAAAAAGTTTATCAAATATTTTTGCGCAATTTTCAAAAATTCTAAAAAAATACTTTTTCTGTTTCACTTAGCACGTTTAGAAATGATTGAATGAACAAGATACATTTTTTGTGGATTTTGTTGGATACAACATTTGTTTTTGTTTATCAAAATTATTTTGGTGATCTCTCCTCGAACAATCTCTAGCTCCGAAACAATTCTAGACATTGAAAACCATCTTCTAAGCTCCTTTTATCTTCATACAATTTAGGAGACAGGTTTTGGGTTCGATATGACTTTTAAAATGACTTTCTTGACTGAGACGCAAGTGAGCTTCTTGCTGCGTTTAGAGAACTTCTGGGGAAACCTCTATCCTTCAAAACTTTCTGTAAGCCTGAGATATTGTGGATTATAGCTTCTTTTTCAACAAATCTAATCCAGAAACTCAACTAGAGCTGTCTTAGCATCTACAAAGTCTGCAACTATGCTTTTCAGAACTTAGGCATCAAGTGAGCTTCTCAATGCATGTCCAGCACATCTCAAGCGATTCACACAAAAAACAAGATCAATATTGAAATATCAAAACTTGCTGTATCTTGAAATTGCTCACAAAACTTGATATTAAGCTTTAATATCATATTAAAGTGTAAAAGAATCAGTACTCAAAAAGTCATTCAGACAAAATAAACAAGAAAATCTACTTTAGTTCTCATATCATGATAAATGTTCCTTAATGTGGAATGTACACAGTCATTAAGTGTCGGAATAAATAATCTTCTGTACAGTCAACTCAATATCAACCCATACCAAAAGCTCTTTATGATTTGAATTAAAAAATCTTCAATTCTTTATCATGATAATCATCCCCTCATGCATGTCTGTTCATTGTTCATTTTGTCATACTGCTATGAGATTCTTCATGGCTTTTATGTAGAATTTACTTAAACACTTTCTACTTAATTCGAATCCTTTGTTTCTTCTATACTCTTCCACATGTTCTACATTTTCTAATCCCTAACCGCATGAATGTGTAAAAAGGATCTAAAGCATGGAAAAAGATCCCTTAGGCACTTGGAATATAGACACAAAAGTATATGCGGATATAAACATTAGAAACGCAATGGTTGATGATGCTGATACCTTTATACATATCATATCAGGTAAGAGTCGACATGTACAAAGCCAATTCCATTTCTATCATAGAAAACCTCTCATGAGTGAATGTTCATCCATTTTTTTATTCATGTATAATTTAATTTTTTTTTTCGTTCGTGCTCAACTTTAAGCAAATTTCACTTTACTCTTCCATTTTGACTATTTTCTATCTATCTACTCATCCACAATATGCAACGATGACAATTGTGAAATGTTGAAAATAATTTTACCTCCTTTCCATTTATTGCATTTTGTACTTATATCTACAGTTCTTCATGAAAATTTTTGTGGAAGGTGATAAAGCTCAACTGAGTGATTTTTCTCTCTCTCTATTTTTCACCATTTCTCTTTATGTCTATAGATATGGCTAGTGAGAAGTGTGTGTATTCTGGTGTATACATAAACTCTTGAATATTTTTGTTGGCATAATACCAAAATGAACAGGTTTTAAATTGTTGTAGAGTGGTTAGTGACGCATTTTCTTAAGAGCTAGAAAGATATGATCAACGAATAGGATCTACAGTGTCTATAGCTTATCTCATCACCAATCGCTTCATGCTTGCTGCTGATAAATTTAGGAATCGAACTCAAATTCTTAAAACAATTAATTCGACGCTCTTATCGTTAAGCTATCGAAGGTTGCTTCCCAGAAGAGGCATCAGTTCTAAAAGTAACGACATCTGAATTTTTAATGGTTAAATATCTCGAAGGAGACCAAAGAACTCGTGGATTCGGTGTGTGATGCAAACATGCTTGACTATAGAAACTGGAAGAAATTGTTTAAGGATAGAGTTAACCTCGCGAGCCTTAGCTAAATATAATAAGTAATTCAACAAAATAAGTTCAGAGGAAAGCCTTGAAAAGTAACAGCAAAGGACAATACCACCTGCCTTCTGTATAATCTTAAAAAAAAGCAGCTAACAACAGAAAGAAGAAACAAACAGTACGAATGAATGTCCAGAAGGGAAATAGCACCAAATAGATAGATACACAGATAGATAGATAGATACACTAAGCCAGTCCAATGTCCATTAAAAATTACTATTCCCCATGATAGTTAAACTGGATGGCAAATCGAGTCCGCAAACATTGTGGACATCGGTAGAGAACTTTATATAACAACTGTATAACACATATAAATACAGTGGCAATGGCAATGAGAGAGCAGCAGAAAAAGAAAAGGAATAAAAGATAAAGGATGATTGCAGGAAATAACCGTAGAATGAGATTATACATAGCCACAACAAAACGACCTGGAAAATCTAGCAAAGCCACATGGAGACATGTTGAGGATGAAAAAGAAGGAGACAAAAAAAAGGAAGATGAACAGCAGCAGCAGCATCAAACATGATAGAAAAATTGCTCGCTTGAGATAAATTGAACATCAATTGGATTTTTTTTTGCTGCTTCTTCCTTCATGTGAAAGTGTGTGGAAACAAACAGAAGAAGAAATTATTGTGAAAAATTCAAGAAATTGCCTTCTCCTGATGTTGATTGTCACAATTGCTTCACTTCTTTCTCTCTGCTTGTCTATCGCTGTTGCTGAACGAATAGAACTAGAAATGAAAAATTTAGAGTGGAAAATTGGATTTTGTTGTTGACGAAGAAACTGAGTTCTTTAAATCTAGAACAGAATATAAGATTAAGGGATTATTGTCTTTTTATGCTGCGGTTAGATTTCTAATAGAATTGAACAGCAATTGCATAAAGAATGAAGCTTTATGATACAGTAATTACTGACATCAATTGTCATAACGTTTATTTGGGATTTAAATAATATTCTTTTGTAACATATTGTTATTTGCCGCTTTTCATACAACTATTCCACAATGATTCAGATTCGGAAAAAATGTTCAAAAATTCCTTGTGCACAATATTTTTCCGACACATTAGAAAATTGAAAGTTTTTGTTAATTTCTCTTGATTTGAATCTTTTAGCATCTTCTAGATAATGTTTTCGTTCATTGCTCAAAAAATCAGTCCTTAATATAAAGGATAAACATGATTTTTTACCAAAACTTTGTAAAAGTTTATCAAAAAATATTGTGCATGATCAAATTTTGTATGAAAATTGATGTAAACTTTGATTGCAAATATCTCGAAAACGGCATCAAACGGCATGTCCTCAGTTGTATGGGAGATAGATTTAAGCTTAATTAATTGATTTGTATAGGTTTAAGAGGTCTTTGGAAGACTTTTAAACTTATGAATAGTTTAAGTTGTGCGAAAATACTCAGATTTCAATTCATTTTTAAGGCTTAATAAGCAGATTTCTATTGAGTTTGTTGTTTTAATATGTAAAGCTAAGCTTAAATTAGCTAGCAACTGCTTCTAAGACATCCAAATAACAACTTAAAGTAGAAAAAATCATATATTTTTTTCATACACAAATTGTAAACAAATTTTGGGTGAGATTAAATTAATGATTTCTGGAGTTAGACATCAAATTGGGACGAGATATTTTCATAGGATATGCCTCAAGTTAAGATCTTAAATCTGGCATTTAAAAGATGAAGTTTAATTAATATGTTATTTTTGAATTTTTGAACATTTTTTCCGATTCTGAATCATTGTGTATAATTAATTTTTTCATAGTGCAACTTTTAGCGACAAAATTTCAAATTATTTATTGACCGTTAAATATTATAGTTTTTCTATATAAGGGCGATTCTACGAATGATTTTTTCTACAAATTTGTCTCCAAATCTATATTTCTCTTTATCAATTGCATTACTCCCCATGTTTCATGTATTTAATAGTAGATTTTACCGATATCTACACAATGTTCTCACCCAAACATATTAAAAATGGTTAATTAAAGAATTATTTACATTCTACGAAAAATTACTCTGTTTCACATGAATTTTTTCGCCCAAATTTCCAAAATGTTTTCATTAATATCTTTAAGGTGGTAAAATTTCCAGTAATACTAAGTATACAAAGTTATAGCTTAAAGTAAAAGCTTCAAAACGATGTCAAAATCATATTTGTGGAAGCCTTAATTAAGCTGCAATTTGGATTCTTCGAAAAAATTCATATTATGAAACAGAGTAATTTGGAGACAATTCCAAAAAAAACTACCAAATATTAAAATTAAAACCATGAATTTCTCAAGCCATAGCTAAGTAATTTGAGTGCTATGCGAGAGATTTTTGAAAAACTATGCTCAAGTGAAAATAAAATAATTAAAAAATTTCATGCAATTGACACGGATTATTTTCATGAAACCTTTTCGTAGAATTGCCCATAAGTATTCATCATAATTATTTGTTAATTTTTTTCGTGAACTTTTTTTCAAAAGACAGACGACAGTTAGAACGTTACATACTTCTTGACACCCCCCCCCCCCCCCCCCCCTATGTTACATTTTGTCACAATTCCCTATGTTACATTTTGTTACAATTCCCTATGTTACATTTTGTTACAATTTTTCAACCCCCCCCCTAAAATGCGAACGTAATAAGTGAACGGCCTCTTATGAACTCGAAGCAATAAACATGGTTTTATTACAATCATCGCGTTAATAACATCTAAAACTAAACTAGTTTGAATTCATTCAGAATAAATACAATTATGCGCACCCCAACCTGGTTAATTATGAATGCGTTCTCAAACTATTTCATAAGCTTAAAATCTCGAAAATTTTACCACTCATCTGCCTAATGAACATCTTTTGTAAGCAAAACACAAGTTTACATTCTCAAATTAAAAATTCTGGAGATATATTTCAGGCATACTTAAAAAAATTATCATCACACTCACTACAATGTCATGTGAGTATTAAGAATAGTAAAGCTTTTTAAAGCTTGAATAGCATGAAAACATTTTGCACTTATACACATAATCAGCCGTCTCGTTTTCATCATTTTCACAAAAGTCATACAGAACAGCAGAATATGCCGAAAGCTATAAAGAATTTTATTTTATGAATAATTATTGTCACATCGGCATTATGTTCCGTAGACATACATTTTGTATGTCTTGAATGAAGAAAAGTGCTGAAAGAAGGCTTCACATGGAGAATGCAATAATAGATGGAATGTATGCCTCTAATTAGAGGAATAGTTTTTCCACCTACAGTCCTCATTAAAACATGTATTCTGAATTATAGAGCAACAACGATGTGCTATTACCACTGCATGCATTTAAACAATAAATAAAAGGAAGAAAAAAAAATTAAAAAATGAAATCTCATTAAAAGCAGGTGCCGAAAAAATATTAAAAGAAAAAATATAATTTACGTTTACACTTTCTGCAATCTCATCTCATTTCATGATAAGCATTGTACCATAAATCTTTTCACACATAGTTTTTGTTTTCAAACAGCTTTAGTGCAGTTTAATGTCGTTAAGAGTTCAAAGGGGTGGAATTGATGTCTTCAACTATCTAAATCTTTATTAGTAGCAATTAGTAGTTGGAAACACAAGATTTTATTTTCCTTAAGAAGTATAGCTTGAAGCAGTAATAAGAAATTTAATAAGTTAATTCAAAGCAAGCTTATAGCATGGCTTAATTCATAAAGACTAGCTTATAGGTTCGTTAAGACTACTCTAAACTATATTAAATATTACAACTTCTAAATTCGGGTTGGTAGCAGTGACTCAAATGGTATATGTTGGTGTTAAGTGCTAAAGGAGCTGGTTTAATCCCAGACAGAGTCAAGTTTAAGAGTATTTTTGCATTTCACTGTTTTACTTATGAAACTTGATATTTGCTTTGTGTGTAGTTTTAGGGCAGGGGCGTAGCCGGGGGGGTGGGGGGGGCATAGGGGGCCCAGATTCATCCAAAGTTGAATTTTATAAAAATCACAGTCAACTTTTGTTTTAAAAAATTCGTAAGAAAGGAAAGTTTTTTGCTATTTCTGAAGCAACGGCTGTTCCTACCTTGCCCAAAAACAATACAGCTCTTCTAAAGAGCAGCACGGATCAAATGTAAAAAACTAGAAGTCTCTACGATGTCTCGTTATTGAGATTTCTTGCTGATTAACTTGCTTGCTTGTTTGCTTGTTTGCTTGCTTACAGAAAGCGTATTTTGCGATTTTCTCAGCAATGCCAAAACCAATTTGAAATCTGTTTTTTGAAAATGATGTAAAATTTCAGGCACAAACTTTTCCTCTGTGACTTTTTATAACCAATTTTCCAATTTTGCTTTGTTTTCTCACAAAATGCGAAAAACTGAAAATTAATTTTCAGAAATGGGACCACCCACCCCCCCCCCTTAAAAATTTTCTGGCTACGCTCCTGTTTTAAAGTTTTGTTACATTTACTAGGATTTAGAACTATCTATGTGATTTCTTTACAGCATCTTGAGCATATGAGTTGTGACTAGGTTCATTGCAGATTACAGCAGGTAACAATGTATTTCTAATGTACAAAGCTTGCAAGAGGTTTAGATTCCACCTTAAAATGTAGACTCTAAAGGATATGGTCCTATAGATTCTACAATCGCTGTGCCTTCAATTCAACAAGCTGAGCCAATCTTGCATTATAATTATTATTACCCAAATTCACTTTCACATCATAATTGATAACCAAACATAAGCTTTTCAAGGTTTTCCTTCCAATATTCTTATGCTTATACGCTTCAAGAGCTTCTAAGGCTTCCTTAGACACTACCCTTTTTTCTAGTGGGTGGTTTAAAAAATTCTAGTACAGCTGGTTCCTTGTGTAGCCTTAGAAACACTACAATTCTTTTTGTTAAATCTATTCCACAGTTGTCAATCCCCAGAATAAGCCTTTCCCATTCAACATAATGCCATTTCCATCGCAAGAAAGTACCGCAACACATATGAAATGAATGGAAAATATGGCAAGTAAGTAGAGCCATAAAAACCGCAATAAAAATAATTCATAACTTTATTTAATCAAGCCAATTTTTTCTTCATAAATATTTGACTTTTCGCGCAAAAAAAAAATGCAAGAGAAAAAAAATAGAAAAAATGCCAAATAGCTTTCGACATAAATTAGAGGCGCTGCATGATTTTCCGATATAATTTATGCTTCAACAGCATTTTTTTCTCTTTCTCTTTTCAGTATTTTGTTCATATTCTCTGTTGTGCCTGCTTCCGCTTTTGACGAAGGAAGAAATTTGTGTACAGTTGTAGTCACATGTGGTCGGGAAAAAGCGCATTTTAAGGATGATTCAGGAGAGGAAGTAGTCATTTATTATAATGATCGTCTTTCTCCATTTTTGCTTTTGATTTTTTAAGCAAAAGACTGCATCGAATTTCTTAAAATTGAGAAGTAACTACAAACATGCAGACAAAACGTAGACAGTAATATTCCAGCATATCCAGAAGCTTCAAAAATGAAACGCGACAAAAAACATTTCCAATGCTTTTTGCCATTTCATAATTCATTTGACGATAATGCTCAGTCAAAGAACGAAGAGGAATGAGAAGAGCGCAAAGCAGACTGAGCCAGCTCTATAAAAAATAATGAAGCATAAATTAAGTTCAACCACATAAACATGAAGAATGAGGAAGTAGGATGAAAAATAGATTATTGGTTTTGTAGTTTCTCGTGTTTTTATAGTGGCAACATAAATTTCATACAGAAATGAGCAGCATGAGTGGCTTAAACTGAAAAATCTACATATTCAGTGGCACGCTTTCGCTGATTTTTGTATCAGACCGCAGGACATGATCTAATAAATGTTACAGATTCTTTAGGTATTAATTGGATATAAAATTTATTTCCGGATAAAAAATCACAAAACATATAACAAGAAATTTTAGATTGGTTGAGTTTCCTTAATCAGCCAATCACGCGTAAGTTTATCATCAGCATCTAATAAAGGCATTAAAGTTTCATTGACTCTCTTATGATAATTATTTAATTGAACACGTTCAGCCTCAGTAAGCAAATCCACTTTAATTAATTTTGTATGAATAGGACATAAAGTAACGGTATGGAAAGTGAGTGCACCACGACCCATGAAATTGTTGGCAGCATTTGTTGCATTAACTATTTGAACGATGTCTTCAATACGAATGCCAAATTTGCCGTCCTCATAATAGCCTGGCTCATTTGAAAGGAACATGTTGACTTGTAGACCTGTTGAAAATGGAAGTAAAGAATAATGGATATAAATTCTATGTTTAAAGCT